>CAMRHE010000082.1:2922500-3317500 GCA_947044405.1 Leptodactylus fallax | reverse complement strand
TGGACACACTTTCTCATTCCAAGAGTTTTCTGTATTTTCATGACTATAAAAATTGTAGATTCACACTGAAGGCATCAAAACTATGAATTAACACATGTGGAATTATATACTTAACAAAAAAGTGTGAAACAACTGAAAATATGTCTTATATTCTAGGTTCTTCAAAGTAGCCACCTTTTGCTTTGATTACTGCTTTGCACACTCTTGGCATTCTCTTGATGAGCTTCAAGAGGTAGTCACCTGAAATGGTCTTCCAACAGTCTTGAAGGAGTTCCCAGAGATGCTTAGCACTTGTTGGCCTTTTGCCTTCACTCTGCAGTCCAGCTCACCCCAAACCATCTTGATTGGGTTCAGGTCTGGTGACTGTGGAGGCCAGGTCATCTGGCGTAGCACCCCATCACTCTCCTTCTTGGTCAATAAGCAGAAGAGACTTATTTGGGCTAAAGAACACAAGGAATGGACATTAGACCTGTGGAAATCTGTGCTTTGGTCTGATGAGTCCAAATTTGAGATCTTTGGTTCCAACCACCGTGTCTTTGTGCGACGCAGAAAAGGTGAACGAATGGACTCTACATGCCTGGTTCCCACCGTGAAGCATGGAGGAGGAGATGTGATGGTGTGGGGGTGCTTTGCTGGTGACACTGTTGGGGATTTATTCAAAATTGAAGGAATACTGAACCAGCATGGTTACCACAGCATCTTGCAGCGGCATGCTATTCCATCCGGTTTGCATTTAGTTGGACCATGATTTATTTTTCAACAGGACAATGACCCCAAACACACCTCCAGACTGTTTAAGGGCTATTTGACCAAGAAGGAGAGTGATGGGGTGCTACGCCAGATTACCTGGCCTCCACAGTCACCAGACCTGAACCCAATCAAGATGGTTTGGGGTGAGCTGGACCGCAGAGTGAAGGCAAAAGGCCAACAAGTGCTAAGCATCTCTGGGAACTCCTTCAAGACTGTTGGAAGACCATTTCAGGTGACTACCTTTTGAAGCTCATCAAGAGAATGCCAAGAGTGTGCAAAGCAGTAATCAAAGCAAAAGGTTGCTACTTTGAAGAACCTAGAATAGAAGACATATTTTCAGTTGTTTCACACTTTTTTATTAAGTATATAATTCCACATGTGTTAATTCATAGTTTTGATGCCTTTAGTGTGAATCTACAATTTTTATAGTCATGAAAATACAGAAAACTCTTGGAATGAGAAGGTGTGTCCAAACTTTTGGTCTGTACTGTATATATATATATGCCGTAACCTGCTGGAGTATCCCCGGCAGGTAACGGCCTATTTATTTACCTACCCCACTTCTGCTCGTGGCCGCCGCCGCGCTTCCCCCTTCTGCTATGGGACGCAGAAGGTGAAGTAGATGCCGCTGTGAGCAGCTGCGGGTATCGGTAAGTGAGGCAGCGGGCCTCAAATACTACTATTATTATACTCTGGGGTCTTTTCAGACCCCAAAGTATAATAATCGGAGACCCAGTGGAGGTGAGGGAACATAAAAACCAATGTTACTCACCTCGCCTGCGATCCGATGTTACTCCAAGAGCAGGCTTGGGCCCTCTGGTGACGTCATCAGGTGTGTGCGCAATTAAACAGGGCCGAAAGCTGCAGGGAGTGCACCGGTGTCCAGGATAGGTAAGTAACACTGGTTTTTATGTTTGTATCCTCCCCTGGGTCTCCGATCATTATACTCTGGGGTCTGAAAAGACCCCAGAGTATAATAATAGTTCATGGGTGGGCAATTATGGGGCATAATACCATGTGCAAGGGCCACTGTGGAGCTTAATATCAGTGAATGGGCCACTGTGGAGCATAATACAGAGTGCTGGGGCCGCTATGGAGCATAATACCGTGTGCAGGGGCCACTATGGAGCATAATACCATGTGCAGGGGCCACTATGGAACATAAAAGCATGTGCATGGGCCACTGCGAGGCATAATACCATGTGCAAGGGCCACTGTGGAGCATAATACCGTGTGCAGGGGCCGCTGCGAGGCATAATACAGTGTGCAGGGGCCACTATGGAGCATAATACCGTGTGCAAGGGCTGCTGCGAGGCATAATACCGTGTGCAGGGGCCGCTGCAAGGCATAATACAGTGTGCAGGGGCCACTATGGAGCATAATACCGTGTGCAAGGGCTGCTGCGAGGCATAATACCGTGTGCAGGGGCCGCTGCAAGGCATAATACAGTGTGCCGGAGTCGCTGCGGGCCGTTATACTGTGTGCAGGGGCTGCTGTGGAACATTATAGTGTGTGTAAATGGGGCGCTATAAACAGGGGCTATGGCGCCTGTTTATATCATACGCTGTCTGTTTATAGTGACCATGTGATGTAATTACAGCCTTGTCAAATAGACGTGTATAGGACGAGGCTGTAGTTACATTACATGGCCGCTATGAGATGAATGACTATGTAAACAGAGAAGGGGTCACGATGCTTACATCGGTACCATTCAAACAGCTGATTAGTAGGGGTCCTGGGTTTTTGAGCCCCACTGTTTAGTTTATTAATGACCTGGAAAACCTTTTAATTAGTTAACACCTGGGGCATTATTAATAAGGGGCACTATTTATACAGGGTACACATGGACATTATTAATATAACGATGCACTTGGGGTATTATTCTTTATGGGGGGTTATATCATATATTTTATAATTGGGGTAGCAGCAGGATGGGTGTGCAGGTGAGGACAATGTGGGTTGGATGCCTGGAAAAAGTGAGGAGCCAAAGATGTCTGTGTTGTAAACTTTACATAGACAAGTCACAACTGGAAGAAGTGGTCATGGCGGTCCAAAGGGAAAAGAAGGGAAATGTGACCGATTAGTCAGAGACGTCACCTGTAAGTCACAAAATGTTACTGCCCTGTATTCACGAAAATGATTGAGGATAAATACCTGAGTGATGGCGGTCTGTCTGCTGAGTCCCCCACTGAGCCTGAGAATTGGGTTTTTTTCCCCCAATGGGTGGGAATTCAGCCTGACCGCAGCCATATATATAGGTGTGTCACTTGGTGGATGGACGAACCCACAGGGCTCTCATTCACTTCGATGGGAGTGCCAAATATAGCCGAAGTACAGTACTCAGCTATCTGCGGGGCTCCTATTATAGAGAATGAGGGCCACGGGGGCTCGTCCATCCACCAAGCAGAAGATGTGTGAAGTTATTGTCATTGTTAATGCCGTGTTGTTAATCTGATACTGAAGTAATACAGGAAGAAGAATTCTTAAAAACTGTTTTATAACTTTGTGTATTGTGTATATTGTGCGACGATAACAGCGTGTGAAGCTAGTAGCATGCAAACTCAGTTTTTTTTTTGGGGGGGGGGGGGGGAAGCGTATTTCTATAGTCCGCCTCAGGCAGCAAAGAGGCTAGGATCACCACTGCTTGCACCTGCCGGGCCTTTATTAGGACAGGCGCATGAAACAGTCTTAATAAATTTAACCCAATGTACACAGTGATGTTATAGTACAGGGATAATGTACTCAGTCATTTCACAGTACAGAGATAATCTACTGAGTGATGTGACAGTACAGGGGAAAATGTGCACAGTAATGGGACAGTACAGGGGAAATGTACACAGTAATGTGACAGTACATGGGTAATGTACACAGTAATGTCACAGTACACGGGTAATGTACACAGTAATGTCACAGTACACGGGTAATGTACACAGTAATGTCACAGTACAGGGGTAATGTACACAGTGATGTAACAGTTCGAGGATAAATGTGTACTTATATCAGAGTACAGGAATAGTATACAGAGATAATGCACACAGTGATATCATAAAACACTTAAAAAGTATATAGTATACTTGCTGTACAACTATATCCTACTTAGGGGGCGTTCACACTACCGTTGGTGACCGTCAGTAGTGTCCGCTGCTATTGTCCGTTACAAGATTTTAGCATCGGACACTAGCTGAACCGACAGAAATCCGTTAAAATTTCCATTCATTTCAATGGGTTTTTATATTTTGTCCGTTAGTGTCCGTTTACACCCAATCTGTCAGAAGTCCGTTTTCTTTCCGCGAACAAAAAATCCTACATGCAGGACTTTTTTGGAAAAACGAATTCTTGACGGACAGCAAGTGTCCATTATTTTATTTTTTTAATATTGAAGTCTATGGGTAACGGACTTATCACGGACAATAACTGATAGCCATCAGTTACTGTCCGTAATTTTATGTCCATTTATTTTTTCTGTGCATGCTCAGAAAGCAGAAACAAAAAAAAACGGACAGTGTTAAAAAATGGACACTAACTGATGCTAATGTGTCCGTTTTTTTAACTGATCCATTAATTGGATCAGTTAAAAAAATGGACACATTAACATCAGTTAGTGTCCGTTAATGTCTGTTATGATAGGTGTCCGTTTTTTTTTTTTGTTAACGGATACCTCCATAACGGAATCCAATGGTAGTGTGAACCCTGCCTTAGTGATGTTATAGCACAGTAATAGAAACAATGATAGCACAGTACAGGAATAACAGGTGCACAAACTAGCTCTAATGCAGGAGGAAGATTTTTTTTTTTTTTTTTTCTTAGTGTTACTTGTTGGATAGATACCCTATAAGACAATTCAAGCCTTGCAACACCTTGCAACAGGATATAAGCTAAGTCACAGTCATCACCCTAAGGAAAAGATACCCATCAACAGAGTTGTTTTAGGGTACTTGCTCCTCTTCAGTGCAGAGGTGGTGGTTGGTTGGCTTGACGTAAGGCCTTTCATTTAGATCTAGCCCCTCTACCCCAGTTTTCTAAACCACACAGTTATGTAACAGTTTGGTGATAATGTGTGTCTTTAATGTAGGTCTATCAGGTTTCATTTCTCCTTGTGATGATCAGTAGGCATTTGTTGTTGGGCGCCATAATGCTTGCTACACTTGTAGTTATACCCATGCTGATGGTCCTGATTCAGAATCCTGGGAAGCTCCAGCTGGTCATACATGTGTAGTAATGCATGCTATCCATGCAACTAAATAGCCAACCACACCTAGTCGCTATTTATCAGCAGCAGTCCTCTTTAGCCAATAGACAGGGCCCACCTTCATGAGAAACCCCTTTAAATGTAACATAGTAGAATAGTTCCCTAAGGTTGGAAAATGACACAAATCCATGAAGTCCAACCTATAAACAAACCATAATCTCAGCTTTTTTGAATAATTGTTTTTTAATCTGATCTGCTCATTAAGCCCCTGTATACATAGTAAATAGGAACAGACATTATATGCATACTTTCTACCAGCACTTCTTATTATTTTAATTAGAATGACAACGCTGGACCTCCAGAAGAGTGCACTGATCCAGTACTTCCCCCCAGGGGTCTTGTCCTTTGTTGGTGATTTGGGTTCAAATCCAACAAGGGGCAACATCTTCATAGTGGTTGTATGTTCTCTATGTTCTGTATGGGTTTCCACCTGCCAAAAATATACTCCCCGTATAAACAACTGATCCTTGTGGGTGTTGGGGATGAGTGCCTGTATGGCAGCCACTAACTCCCCTAACTCCACAATGCTCCCTGCACTTTGAATCTCTGTGAGAAAAGCATATAACAAATGTTTGCCATTGTCATATGTAGCACAGAGAGAAGACATGATGCTTTGAATCCAAATGAATATAATTACAAGTTTTGAAAATCCACTTTAACAATGACCACAAAGAGCTTTACTGCTGGGACTTCTTTCAACCACCTGTTTGCAAAGTTGAAACCACAAATTTTATGCGTTTGTAACATTAACTCCTGGAACCCAAGAATATTTAAGATGGACACTGCTTTTCATGGAGATCTACTGATTCCAGCAGTCACAATTATTAAAACTTTGCCTCTACCACAGCAAACAGGTGAGTGAGAAGCGTTCCAGACGCATACAGTCATGGCCGAAAGTGTTGGCACCCCTGAAATTTTTCCAGAAAATTAAGTATTTCTCCCAGAAAATTATTGCAATTACACGTTTTGTTATACACATTTATTTCCTTCGTGTGTATTTGAACAAACACAAAAAAACTAAAAAAAAAAAAAAAAAGGCAAGTTGAACATATTTTCACACAAAACTCAAAAAATAGGCCAGAGAAAATTCTTGGCACGTTTTCAAAATTGTGGGTAAATAACTTTGTTTCAAGCATGTGCTGCTCATTCAAACTCACCTGTGGCAAGTAACAGGTGTGGGCAATATAAAAATCACACCTGAAACCAGATAAAAAATTGACTCAATCTTTGCATTGTGTCAAGTCTGAGGACTTGAGAACCAAAATTGGGGAAAAATATCAACAATCTCCAATGATCTTGATTTTCCTTTGTCCATGGTGTGCAACATAATCAAGAAGATTACAACCTATGGCAAAGTATGTATCTCCCTGGACGTGGAAGGAAGAGAAAAATTGGAATTTGAATGAAATGCAATGCTATGGTAGGAGACCCAGTAGGACCCCACTGCTGACAGAGATATAAAAAAGCTAGACTGCAGTTTGCCAAAATGTACGTGAATAAACCAAAATCCTTCTGTGAAAATGTCTTGTGGACAGATGAGACCAAGAGCTTTTTGGTAAAACTCATCATTCTACTGTTTACTGAAAACAGAATGAGGCCTACAAAGAAAAGAACACAGTACCAACAGTCAAATATGGTGGAGATTCAAAGATGTTTTGGGGTTGTTTTACTGCCTCTGGCACTTGGTGTCTTGAGTGTGTGCAAGGCATCATGAAATCTGAAGTTTTTGGGTTGCAATGTAGGGCCCAGTGTCAGAAAGCTGGGTTTATGTCCTAGGTTATGGGTTTTCCAGCAGGACAATGACCCCAAACTTACTTCAAAAGGCACCCAGAAATGGATGGAAAGCAAAGGGCTGAAGAGTTCTGAAGTGGCAAGCAAGGAGTCGGATCCAAATCACATTCACCACCTGTAGAAAGATCTTAAAATTGCTCTTGGGAGAAGGGACCCTTCAAATATACATAGTTACATAGTAGATGAGGTTGGATGAAGACACTGGTCCATCAAGTCCAACCTATAGCCCTACAGTACCCTACAGTCTTAATACACTGGAAAAAAAAAACCCATGAGGCTTATGCCAATTGCCACATTTCAGGGGGAAAAAAATTTCTTCCCGACTCCAATCTGGCAATCAGTATAAAACCCTGGAATTCTTGTCCATAACAAAATCTAGAACCCGTAATATTTTTCTTTTCAAGAAAGACATCCAGGCCCTCTTTGAACTTGTTCAATGAATCCAACATCACCACTTCCTGGGGTAGTTTTAGAGACCTGGAGCAGTTTGTAAAAGAACAAGCGGTCCAAAAGAAGCTTGTTGATGGTTATAGAAAGCGATAATATTTGGTTGCACACAAAAGCAAGTTGAGGGTGCCAGTAATTTTGTCCAGCCAATTTTTGGAGTTTTGTGTGAAATTATATCCTTTTTGGCTTTTTCTTTCCTCTCTTTTTTGTGTTGTTCCAATACACACAAAATAAATAAACATGTTTATAACAAAACATGTGTAATTGCAATAATTTTCTGGAAGAAATACTTCATTTTCTGGAAAAAGTTCAGGGGTGCCAACACTTATGGCCATGACTGTATGTGCATGACAACGTGCATATAAAAGAGAGCAGATGGGAACACCTTACAAGTCTGGCAGTGGAGGTGACGAGAATCTGCTAGTGGTGTCCAACTTTTTGGATCATTTTGTTGTTGCCATTTATGAAAGCTGGGGCATTTTATAATGTGATATCACAAGTCCCTTGGCTGGTAGACAATATTTTGTACCATCCTTTGGGTAATACTTCTGTGATCTGCCAGATCAGTCCTGGGCATCTTGTGTTGCTCCTGGATGAATGGTAATCCTGGCTATTATCATGAAGAAAATATGCTGAAATACTGTTATTACAGTAACATGAAAAATTCCACAGAACCGGTACACCATTGGGTACAGATGGAATATTCATCATTATCTGCAGTCTTGTCTATTATATTTATATTGCTTATGATGGTTACGAGAACTTTACAATAAATCAATCAGAAATTTTTATTTCTTGCAGCTGCATTTGGGTGATGTCCATATTCTGCTTACTGACCCCATGATGGACCTTTACTTATCACGTACAAGTAGAATGCATGCATTACTGTATTCTACTGAATGCACAAGCAGGTAAGTCATGTGAAAAGGCTCATTGTGTACATGACATGTTTTAATATAGGACATTATGTACATTGGTTCTGCACTCCTCAAAGAGGGCAATTTAGCAGACAGCTCTACCACTGCAGATACTTGCAGCTGAGGAACAGATTCCAAGAATTCAGTATCTTTTTATTAGGGTATGCTCACATGTTCAGGATTCTGTCAGGATTTAGCCTGGAATCGACACTTAAATCCAGACAGAATCCTGAACATGTGAGAATGAACAAATGAAAAGATAAATTCTTGGCAGCATGTTCATAGGTTGCAATGGAGGCCTGTCTTAGTCAGCCATTTTCTGTGTGTCAACAGGGGACCAAGAAGTACATAATAGCAGGGACCCAGTAGGAGTCAGACTGCCAATGATGGGGGATTCGGTGAGGAAAGTAATTTTCTTTTCCACCTTTTGGCCTTTTTTAAAAAAAAATAATAAAATTGTCCCATTAGACAACCACTTTAAAAGGGTTTTTTCAGGCTACATACAGTGCCTTGCGAAAGTATTCGGCCCCCTTGAACTTTTCAACCTTTTGCCACATTTCAGGCTTCAAACATAAAGATATAAAATTTTAATTTTTTGGTCAAGAATCAACAACAAGTGGGTCACAATCGTAAAGTGGAACGAGATTTATTGGTTATTTTAAACTTTTGTAAAAAATAAAAAACTGAAAAGTGGGGCGTGCAATATTATTCGGCCCCTTTACTTTCAGTGCAGCAAACTCACTCCAGAAGTTCAATGAGGATCTCTGAATGATCCAATGTTGTCCTAAATGACTGATGATGATAAATATAATCCACCTGTGTGTAATCAAGTCTCCGTATAAATGCACCTGCTCTGTGATAGTCTCAGGGTTCTGTTTAAAGCACAGAGAGCATCATGAAGACCAAGGAACACACCAAGCAGGTCCGTGATACTGTTGTGGAGAAGTTTAAAGCCGGATTTCGATACAAAAAGATTTCCCAAACTTTAAACATCCCAAGGAGCACTGTGCAAGCGATCATATTGAAATAGGAGTATCAGACCACTGCAAATCTACCAAGACCCGGCCGTCCCTCTAAACTTTCATCTCAAACAAGGAGAAGACTGATCAGAGATGCATCCAAAAGGCCCATGATCACTCTGGATGAACTGCAGAGATCTACAGCTGAGGTGGGAGAGTCTGTCCATAGGACAACAATCAGTCGTACACTGCACAAATCTGGCCTTTATGGAAGAGTGGCAAGAAGAAAGCCATTTCTCAAAGATATCCATAAAAAGTCTTGTTTAAAGTTTGCCACAAGCCACCTGGGAGACACACCAAACATGTGAAAGAAGGTGCTCTGGTCACATGAAACCAAAATCCAACTTTTTGGCCACAATGCAAAACGATATGTTTGGCGTAAAAACAACACAGCTCATCACCCTGAACACACCATCCCCACTGTCAAACATGGTGGTGGCAGCATCATGGTTTGGGCCTGCTTTTCTTCAGCAGGGACAGGGAAGATGGTTAAAATTGATGGGAAGATGGATGGAGCCAAATACAGGACCATTCTGGAAGAAAACCTGTTGGAGTCTGCAAAAGACCTGAGACTGGGACGGAGATTTATCTTCCAACAAGACAAAGATCCCAAACATAAAGCAAAATCTACAATGGAATGGTTCACAAATAAACGTATCCAGGTGTTAGAATGGCCAAGTCAAAGTCCAGAATCTGTGGAAAGAGCTGAAAACTGCTGTCACAAACGCTCTCCATCCAACCTCACTGAGCTCCAGCTGTTTTCCAAGGAAGAATGGGCAAGAATTTCAGTCTCTCCATGTGCAAAACTGATAGAGACATACCCCAAGCAACTTGCAGCTGTAATCGCAGCAAAAGGTGGCGCTACAAAGTATTAACTTAAGGGGGACGAATAATTTGGCACGCCCCACTTTTCAGTTTTTTATTTTTTACAAAAATTTACAATATATCCAATAAATTTTGTTCCACTTCACGATTGTGTCCCACTAGTTGTTGATTCTTCACCAAAAAATTTAAATTTTATATCCTTATGTTTGAAGCCTGAAATGTGGCAAAAGGTTGAAAAGGTCAAGGGGGCCAAATACTTTCGCAAGGCACTGTAATTGATGACCTATCGTAAGATAGGACATCAAATGAAGATCGGTAGGTCGACACCTTGGACTCTGTCCAATCAGCTGTTTAAATAGGCTACAGCACACAGCACTATACAATGCTACAGCGGCTATGTTTGGCATCGCAGCTCAGCTCATTTACTTGAATGGGTCTGAGTTTCAATCAGGCCATGTGACCGAAGAAAGTAATGTCAGATGGCCCCCAAAGATCTTCAATTGATAGTCTGTCATAATAATAGGTGATAAATTTAAAAGTCATGGAAAACCCTTTTAGGCTGAGGCCCCACGTTGCGGAAACGCAGCTTTCTTTGTTGCAGATTTTGCTGCAGTTTTTTGAGCCAAAGTCAAGAATGGGTACAAAAGGAATGGGAAATATATACGGTAGGAAGTTCTTATACTTCTACCTACTGGTAAATCCACTCCTGACTTTGGCTCAAAAAACCACAGCAAAATCTGCAACAAAAAAAGCTGCATTTCCACAACGTGAGACCGTAGCCTTAAACCTGCTTCCGAAAATAAAACTTATTGATCCTGGGTCCTGGGCTCAGTTAAAGGGGTATTCCCATGAACATAATCATATCTATATTTGTAGATAGTGAAAAGTTAAACATTTTTGCAAATATAAGTAGTTAAAAATTCTGCAGAGTTTTAAAGATTTTCTTCTCTGACCATCTTAGTAGTGACAGTCTGTTGTCTTGATCGGTTGCCAATGGATACAACCATGAATGCAGAAACTTTTTATGGTCTAGAACTTGTCAGGAACCCAGCCATGATTTTCTTATTGTGGACAGGTTATCAGGCCTGGGACACTACATGTATCAGAAGATATCCCGGCCACAATAAGGAAATCATGGTTGATTTTATGACTTTAGAAAGGTCCTGCATTCATGGTCGTATCCACTGGCAACCGATCAAAACAACAAATTGTGACTACAAGATATTTAGAGAAAAGCTAAAAAACTCTGTAAAATGTTTAATTACTTATATTTGCAAAAATGTTTAACTTTTAATTATCTACAAATTTAAAAATGGTTATGATCATGGGAATACCCCTTTAAGCTCTTATTAGTTAGTTATGCCTCTTTCTGGGCAGCTGCATCCATGCATGCATCTCCAGTGGAAGTGACTGACTGTCCATCTTGCACAGGAGAATTGGGTTGCTAAGTAAGACTGGGGTCACACATGCTGTGCTCACAGTAGGTTAGACCCCAGCGGAATCAACAGCAGCTAACTCCCTGCAATATATAGTGCAATTTGCAATGCAATGGTTGAAAAGCGGCAAAGCCGCAGGGGTAAAACCTGTAGTGGAAACCAGGTGATTTTGGCTGCTTTTTGCCACAAGTGGGTCCATTGCAGGATGAAATCTGCAGTAGTCCGGCTACATGTGGCCTTAACCTTATACCGTAAACAGGAAATATACTTATATACAAAGATATATATATATATATATATATATATATATATATTTACAGAAAAGGAATATTTAAAAAAAAAAAGAGAATTTTATTTTCACCTTACTATAATACATGACTTCATTGTGCTTTCATTGATGTGATCTTCCCAGGGCTAAGATAGTCTCATGAAACTTTATTTAATCCAAACCAAACTTTTAAGTAGTCAGCTCATATTATGATCTCCCAATACTGGCCGAATGCGCAGTAGCCCACGTTTTTGACAAATCTAAATACATCATATGTCTGGCACGAGAAGGGTGAAGCAATCCTGAGTCAGTTTTCTAATCTGATCAAAAGCACAATAATTCAGTATCATTAACAATCATTAACCAAATATTGTCAGCAACATCCGCATAATAGGGCTCAAATTGAAATATTACAAAATAAACTATTATGACAGAACTTGCATTGTGAGTTTCAGTTGGCTAACAACTAGGAAACACTTTTACAGATTTCAATTATCACTGCATCTTTATTAGTTTTTAACATCACATCCAGGAAAACATTAGTTTATTGTGCAAAGGGAAAAAACAACCCTATGCAAGAAAAAAAGAAACAAAGTAACAGCTTCAGTGAATAATATGCATTATGTAAAACGTGTTTCTTTATCCAATAATATAAAGCCGTCTGATTCATTTAGTGATACTGCTAAGAGTAGATTTGGCACATTATTCAATGAATTAAGCAGATGAACACTTACTACAGGATCTGTGTGTTTACGCACAAATATCTTTTGCTATTCACTTGGGATTGGAACCATAAGTGCACAAACACAAAAAAAAGAAAGATCAACCAGAGAATTATACGCATCATGTTCTGTATGAATTTTATGAAAACTAAACTAGGGAAAGGCATACTCTATCTATTACAATGTCATAGCAAAAGAACAGTCAATATGAACTTTGCAAAATGATCTGGAAAGGGGAACGCTACTTCAAAGCCTTCAAAAACTTAAAAAAAAGGTTAAAAATACAAGAAAAGGGAAAAAATGTTGCTACACTTTATTTTGTGTAATGACCTAGGTTATAGGATATCAACAGGCAGATGCTGGAATAAAGGAGTTTGTCCATGACAAACATTGTCTGATAAATGCAAGATTGCTGGGGTTTCAACCAAGCGCACATCCACCAGTCATGAGATTTGGGGCCCTGTATGTCCTCTTTGAATGCAGTGGTGGTCAAGAAGAGTATGTAACCTTTAGCTGGTAGAATGTGGTTCTGTCGTTGTCATACGGTAGGTTGTAAGATATAGGTCATTATTTCATGGACTACAGTAAGGAAAATAACAAGAAAGAAATACTCCCTCCTTATACATGCAACAGATGGTAAAATACAGCACAGCATCATGGAATAGAACATAAAATATGGCTCGTTCTTTATGGACTATAGATAGTAGAATGCAGCCCCTTCTACATGGATTATTGGTATTAGAACTAGCTTTTTCTTCATGGCCTACACCCGGTTAGCTACCATAGTAGGATACAGTCACTTCATTGTGGACTATAGCTGGCATAATAATGCTCCTTCTCCACAAACCGGAGTTTGCAAAAGCTTTTTCTTCCAGCACGATATCTAAGAAAACAATACTTGAATATGGAGTGACAGCTGGTAGCGCACAGCCCAGTATCACATACAGTGGCTGGCAGAATATGGTTTCTTCTCCATGGACTATAAATAGATAGTAGAATACAACTCTTTGTTTCTAAATGATTGATTACAGAATATAGTTCCTTCTTTGTGGACTACAGCTGTTCAGTCTTCATGGACTATAATCCATAAAATATAGCTCCTTCTTCTGGACTATAGATAAGAGAATACTCCTCCTTTTACATGGGGCTAAAGATCCAAGAATACTTACACATGAGAGTATAGTTAGTAGGATACAGAGCAGTATCATGGAATAATGCTTATAGAATAGGGTTCCTTCTACATAGACTATAGCAAGTAGAGTATAGCTCCTTTCTCATAGATTATTGGTGATAGAGTATAGGTACTTCTTCATGCGCTATGGTCAGTGGAATATAACCCTTACTTCATGGACTCTAGCTGGCATAATAAAGCTCTCTTTCTACAATATAATTCATAAAACTGATATATTATAGTCCCTGCTTCATAAGCTATAGTTCATACAATACAATACAGCTCATTCTTCATGAACTATAGCTAAGAATATACAGCAATTTCTACTTCAACTATACAGTAGTTGGTAAAATATAGCTCCTTCTTCAAGGAGTGTGCCTGGAAGAAAATATCTCTTTACAGACTACGTCTGGTTGTATGTAGCCCCTTGATAATAAACTCTAACTTGAAGATATGGCTTCTTCATAGAATAAAGTTGGTAGAATATAGCTCCTACATAATACTATAGCTGCTAGAACATAGCTCCTTGTATGTGAGATTATAGCTCGCAGAACACATTCCAGTATCACAAAATATAGCTGTAGAATATACAGTAGTTTCTTATTCATGGACTATAGCTAGAAGACTAAAGCCCTAAGCACAAACACATATTACCATGGATTTTTCTACAAAAAAAGACAAATACTGTTCTTGAAATGTACCTGGAAGATCATCAAACAATTGCTCTGTCCTACTGTAACATTCTCAATAAACTGTAACAATTCTGTTCGAACATTAAATAGATATTGCTGCTTCAGCGAATAAAGGTTACTGTGTGTAATGAAAATTTATGTGTTTATGATAAAACAAAAAAGAGAGGATGGCGCTCCTCAAGGAATACCGTCAGGACTGTTGATATTACACATATTATAGACAATAAGAATAGTGCTCACCTATTTCAGTTGTGCATGTGTACTGGCAAAGCTTAAATATTTGCATTTGTAAGGTTACCCTTGAAGGAAACCATGGCTACAAGCTTCTGCAAATGACCTGGTGGTGTATTGTGATGTCCAAATCATGTATAACAAAATCAGTAGAAATAAAACAGTGTCTGTCTGAAATCACAGCTTAAAAAAAAAAAAAAAAGGTCCTGCATGCAGGACTTTTGGTCTGGTGAAATGAGTAAAAACATAATGGATATCTAATGGGCCTCATTATATTCAATGGGGTCCATCATTAGATGAATCCACCTATACTATTAAGTCCAATCTTCTGTTCTTCTGATGGTACAGAAGAACAACCTAATAAACAATGCTGATGTCAACTTAACCTAAGGCCAGCCATACAGATTAGAATTAAGATGGCCGCCCAATAGATGATAGGATCCCTTGTACGAATGATCCAACCTCCAACATTATCAACTAAACTGTTCGAAAAAAATGCGTAGTGAGTCAGTAAAAAGCAGCTGAAAATATCCAGCATGATATACCTGCTTTAGGCATACTACAGTCTGTCATCAGATCACAACACTGACATATCCGATTCCTGGCTGTATTGGACAAAATCGGCCCTTTTTTAGGCTAGGTTCACATCTCCGCTGAAGTCTCTGTAGGAGGCTTTTATCTCCACCGGTTTCAGTATAAAACCAGCCAATGTCCGCGTGTAACCGCTTTTTCAGCGGACAGGCTTTCCGTTTCTCGGGTGATTTCCAAAGGGCTCCAGATGGACCCCCAGGGGTCCACGGGAGACTCGACGGTGGTCTACGTTAGATCTAATCTTCACATTTTTTGACGAGTTTTGGGAATATATTAGAAATGTAGCAGCAGGGGGTCCACCAAAACCAGTAAAATTTTGAAAGTGGTCTACGAGAGCAAAAAGTTTGGGAACCTCTGTGCTAGATAAGGGCCTCAATATGAAGATGAAACACATAGGATCTCATGAATAAAAAATCCACTTCTTCAGAGTTCTTGTAGCCTGACAAGACATTTCTTCAGCCAAAGACAGCAGTGTTCCAAGTAAGAAGTTATTTTATTCTATTGGCTTTGTCATGTTGAAATGTACAATTTCCCAATGTACTTTTTGTATCGGCTCCTCTTAGTTTTTTCTGCTTCTACTCTTTCAAATGGAATCTTCAGATCATAATTTGGAGAGTTTTATTACATAGAAAGTCACATATTTAATAAAATGATGGTAACCCTTTAATAACCTCTCGACTCAAAAAATATTAACTCCTAAAACAAGAAACATATTTACACCGGATAACCTAAGCAGAAGCCAATAATAATTCCAATTCATTACAAGAAATAAAAAAGTAATCTAATTCTCAAAAAGAGCTTGGCGTACATGAAAGTTTTCAGCAGCCTGCCTGATTAAAGGAGACAAAAAAACCTGATAATGTATGTTGCCATTAATAGCATTAAAATACTGCTCCATACTGTTTTACACAGATGAGACAGAAAAACATCTTCTCGACTGTCAATCAGTTTCCAGGAATACAGTAATAAAGAACATTTCACTGACCCAATTGTGTCTATTTCTGCTCTTTATTTTCCAGAACTTGAGATATTACCTGTGATAAATTCAGCAGCAGCTGATTCTCTGCGTATTTATACATTTTATTAGCTGCGAGATCTTAGAAAAGCAATTAGTGGAATAATAAAGTGGTCCGGTAATTTACTGCTAATTTATAAACCAGTCAGAGGAACGAACGCCGCAACAATACTGCCTTCCGCATGCATCTGATTACATAGCACAACGAAAGGAACAATAAAAAAAAGGCTAAAATAGAACATGAAAATAATAATAAATAGGCTTTCGGACAAAGTTCTACCTAAGCAAGGGCTTGGATACATGGATGGCTTTTATGAGCCTCTTTATTAAGAGATTACTCTCATAATGGAGATCACTTGCTTTCAGCACATGGCGGAATGTGCTAAATCATTTTTTAATCGTTTTGCAATGCGATCGTTTTTAGTTGCACAATGCTGCAGTTTAATCACACATCACATGTAGAGTTTAATGTTATAAGCAATTAATTGCTCGTTCCAAAGATTTTAGGCAAATCTAGGCATGAGGCACAGCGAAGTACGCAAAGTTTCTGCTTTTTTGAGTGATTCAAGCCATTACGTTTTAGAAATTAACTGCGAGAAATACTACAAATAGTGAAGAATGTATTAAAAAAGTATTATAGTCACTTAATTTAAAGAGAATCTGTCCCCGACACAGAAAGCTTTAGAGTAAACTTGTTACCAGATAAAGGCAGTCCCATCTGCAGGCAGCATGTTATAGAGCAGGAGGAGCGGAGCAGATTGATATATAGAATTGCAGAAAAAGATTCAGCAATTTATATCTTTGCTCCTTTGTCTAGTCATAGGGGCGGTCCTATCAGTATTTGGTACCACTGGGGCAGATTTATTATTTCTTGTACACAGTTATTTGGAATAAAAAGCATAACAAAGTTGCACCTTTTTTACACAACTTGGGCTTCCATGGATGGGGGTGTGGTGTGGATGCCACGGTACTATTATTTACACCAGTTTATGGGCTTAATTGATCCCTGAAATCTACATTAGGTACAAACTGGTGTAGATTTCAGTGTGCAGGTGCACGGCCCAGTGGAAGGCACTCTTTTTCATAAATGTGGTGCACCCTCCGCTTGTGAGTAGATATGAAGAATGGTATTGAATACGCCAGCCTTCATAACTCTCCCCCTATGACTGTGCATACAGAGATAGCTGCCAATCACGGATATCACCAGCCCATGACTGCCTTTAGGCATAGAAAGAGCAAATAAATGACAGGTAAGGGTAAGTTCACACTAATGTTATTATAGTCCGTTGTTCTTATCTGTCATAGCATGACAGCAACGGACAGCCATCTGCATTCACTATAATGTTAAAAAAACACAATGGAAGCTTTCTTCTTTCATATTTGCTTACTTTTCTCATGAAAAAATCCCTATATAAAAACTATATATTAATCTATATATACCAGTCTCTCTAACATGCTGCCTGCAGATTAGACTGCATTTCCATGGTGACAGGTTCACTTTAAATTAGGGCACGTATTTAATGCCCCTGTAACTGAGACTAGTTGGTTACAGCGAAGTAGCAGCCACTGAAAAGCAACTCACATTCCCAACTAGGACATATAGCATGTAGTATATGTAAATGCTGCATCTCTCCTAAAGGGAGTCTGTCAACAGTAAATAAACCTAAATCACAGAACCTTGTAGAGCTTATTCTACAGATTCCAAATAAGACCCTGTTATTCAACTAGAGCCCAATTTCCATGTAAATCATCATTTTATTCTTATGCAAATAGGGGAAAGTGCTTTGCCCAAGAATCTAGAGCGGAGACCAGAGCCCAGGCAAGCTAAACTACAACCCCAAAGCACCAACTAGCTTTAAGGGCTCATCTCAGGAGAGACATTGATGATCTATTACTAGAATATACAACTACCAATTGTTATATGACTGCTGGGACCCCGGCCAATTGATACAACAAAGTGGCCACTTCACACATCCATCACAGGTCTTAAGGCTCTAATAAAAACAGAAGCCATGTGGCCAGAGTCACCTAAGCCAATAGACTGCTATACATGTTAGGTGAATGTTATCCAAGCCCTCCGATTTTGGTGGTAATAGCCAATGTTTTGGTTCTTCCTATGCTCCCCCAATGGCAATTTTGAAGTGATGGACATGTTGGACTTGAACATGCCTGATGCTTTTGGTCTCAAGTACAGATGTCAGACAACTTTCTTCCCTTTCATTAATAATAATAATTTTTAATAATCATTTTTTTATTTATATAGCACCAACATATTCCGCAGCACTGTACAATTTGTAGGGTTCAAGTACTGACAAAAAGATACATTACAAAGCAATATTCAATTCACACACTGGGACTGAGGGCCCTGCTCGCAAGAGCTTACAATCTATGAGGTAGAGGGGGTGACACAAGAGGTAGCAGGGGTGGCAACAGATGTAGCATTGCTTATACAATGGTCAGACAATTTTGTAATAGAGGTCACTGTCATTACACATATATAAAGCTGTATGAGCCGTCACCGGTCGTGTCCTTTAACATGCAGATGGTGCCTGGACATATAAAGCTAGTCTGATACAGCATCATATCCTGTGAGGTAATGTGTGAGCGTGAACAGAGGGTACGTTTTAGGGATTCTAACTACAGAAGGGTTTACATTAGGAGTTGTGATAGGCTTGTCTGAAAAGATATGTCTTTAGTTTACGCTTGAAGCTGTGGAAATTGGGGGTTAAATCTAATAATCCGGGATGGAGCATTCCAGAGAAGTGGTGCAACTCGGGAGAAGTCTTGTATACGAGCGTGGGAGGTTCTGATAATAGAGGATGTTAGTCTTAGGTCATTGAGTGAACAGAGAGTACGGGTTGGGCGATAGACAGAGATGAGGGAGGAAATGTAGGGAGGTGCAGCATTATGGAGAGCCTTGTGAATGAGGGTGATAAGTTGATATTGTATTCTGTATTGAATAGGCAGCCAATGTAGTGACTGACACAGACCAGAGGCATCACTGTAGCGTCTAGACTGATAGATGAGCCTGGCCGCCGCATTCAGAATAGATTGTAGAGGGGAGAGTTTAGTAAGGGGAAGACCGATTAGTAAGGAGTTACAGTAGTCAAGGCGAGAGTGAATCAGGGCAACAATAAGTGTCTTTAGTGTATTTGTGGTAAGGAAAGGGCGGATTCTGGAGATGTTTTTGAGGTGGAGATGACATGAGCATGCGAGTGATTGGATATGGGGGATGAAGGAAAGGTCTTAGTCAAACATAACCCCGAGGCAGCAGGCATACTGCCTGGGAGTTATGGTAAGGCCAGAGACTGCAATGTAGATATCAGGGACAGATCTATTAGATGGTGGAAACAGCAGTAGTTCTGTCTTTGAGAGATTCAGTTTCAGATCTATCAGTGAGGTAATCTGGTATCCATAACTGAAACATGCCCAGCATTTCCCAAAGAGTGGCAGACAAAGAGGACCAAGTCCCAGGGGTCACCCCAGACTAGCCATGGTGGACAGAGACAGAGGCCTTGAGGAGAGCATGAAGAGCAGACACCACTTCTGTCCATGTTTACAGAGTGCCTATAAGTATGGATACTGCGTGCGCTAAGTGAATTGTGCCTCCATATTCTCTGTGACTGGAAGAAATCTAGTAAAACGTGAACTTCAAAAACTGTGCTGCCAACATTTCCCATTCAACTGCTGCTGTCTCATTCCTACCCACCATCAAGGGCACCCTGAAACACCAACCCACAGGAGTAGATATTTCAGGGCATGTTCCAGGGTAGCAACCTCATCACCGTGCCATCCCAGGGACTGTAAAAGAAATTGGTACCAAAGTCACTGTGATGTGACAGCAAGTAGCTATCATCATGGGCTTTCTTCTACTGTGCCATCTCCACACTGCTAGCCCTGGGACATTGTACATGTGTATGGGGGATCGGAAGAGACAGCTGTCGGCTGTGTATGGCCATCCTTACACCTTCAGTAAAAGCGCATATTATATTAGGATAATTTTAACTATGGATACATTCAAGTATGAAAAAACAAGATGGTGAACATGCACGCACATATCGTCTGTGCATATACAACATAATTCCCCAAGCAACTTAAAATTATTAGCAGCACACACACACAACATAGAGCAGTTAAACCCTACTATAAGACACACGGCAGAAATTCTGCAAGAAATGACAGCTACTATACTAGAACATTAAATGCTTTATTATTGGGTTTTTCAGAGCAGAAACTATATATCTTAAGGAAATCAAATTATACGGCATGACAGCGGCAGAGTGTTACTTTTACCAGAGAGAAATGAAACTGCAATATTTTCTTTTCCAGTGAAAAATGATGCAAGGATGTTCATTCCACAAAGGAATAATCATATAAAAATTAGTAAAAATTTAGCTAAGTTCTTTTCCCAGAGAATTAACTAAAGCAGACCACTCACTAATAAAGTGCAACTTAATAAATCATGTGGAATCTTATTTTGTTCAAACCCTTACTAACTCCTAGCACCATCTGTTACCATCAAAACTATATGACAAGATATGATATATAATTAATAGGTAAACAACAATCTAATTAAAATGGACAAATACTCCATGTTCCTGCCATTTGGGAGCTCTAATTACAGACTAAATTTTAAGCTTGAATTAAATATTTAAGCTGGAAAATTAACTTTCCTTCTCGAGCCTTGAATACATTAATACAGATATGTGGAGCGACTTCCTGATGGGAACTTAAAAATGTAATTTAGTTTCATCAAAGCAGTTACTAATTGTTAAGCAGCAGTACCTTACCATATGTACACAATAGCTATTTAGAGCTAAAAAGGTGGTTTCAAAGCACCCCTTAGCAACGTTCCTCTACCCATAAATATAAAATGTATATATAGCATTGCCGTTTACACTGCGCAGAGCAAATAAATTAACAGCCAGTCTTTGAGGGATTTTAAGAACATGAGCCATAAATATGTAAATGGGCAAATTTTTTAAACAATCAATCCCAGGCAAAAGTCAGAAGCAACTATGTAAAGAGAGTACAGCCTCGGAACGCTCGTGGCATTCTGTATAGTAAAATGACTGTATGCGCGTTGCGAACAGTTGTGCGTAGCAGACCGTGTGGTGTATGGAAACATTATTATTCTCCTACACAACACAACAGTAGGTTTACACATAGCAGCGAGGAGAAAGTTACACAGACAAACGCCACAGCTTGCACATAGATATGTGTTTGGTGCTGTAACAACACTAAAAAGCACATTTGAACCAATGTAATTTTACAATGTGTAGTTCATACATCGCATTATAAATGTATGTACAGTTCAAAACATGTAAGAGACACCATGGTCTTTTTCTGAGACATGTTTCATAATTGTGTAACTTTTTTCTTTGGAATAAAATGTGAATTTTTTTTTTTTTTTTTTTTTTTTTAACCCTGTAGCCTGGAGGGTCTCTATCCAATTACAGGAGATGTCTATATGTATATGTTATAAGACCTCTTTTCAAAACAAGAAGATTTTGTGATATTCTATCACAGAGCGATATCCTACACCCTATATTGTACTAGTATGTTTGCAGCCACCCAATGGTTGTGTTGTGAATTTCAGTCTGTTAATTGCTGTGTCTATATAAAATAGATGGTGTCTGGTGAGCCACAAGTGAGCCGCAGTTGGCTCCATCCCCTTGTTGGCATCTCGATCAATAGGAGTATGGAGCTCACAAACTGGAGCTTCATCACTCCAGGAGCAGGGAAGACGATAAGACCGGAAGTATAGGGCAAGAGGCAATGTCAGATTGTTATAGCAAGAGAAAGAAGCAGGGGCAGTTGAAGGAATGGACTACAGGTATTAGAAAACTTAGCAAGAAAGATAAGACCTGGAGGAGCAGGAGGAGTAAGTAAGGACAGTGTAGACTCAAACCAAAAATATAATACAGCTACATGATGTGAGCTATATGATAAACTCTGCTACAGTTAAAGGCGTTTTCCGGGCAAAAAATAATTTTTCAAAAAAGGTCAGTTAGTGTTATTAATAGGTTAATAAGTGCAACCAAATACCTTTAGCAGTGCTTTGAGTGATTTCTGGGTTTCTCTGTGAGCTCCTGGCATCTTCTGCATTTGTTTACATGGGTAGCCTCCTCTTCTGTTTTCCTACAACTACCTTGATGTATTGCGCTTCACTCAGAGCTGACTCACACTATCTCTGCCTCTCACACCCTCTCCCTGTTTCCCTAGCTAGCCAGTCCACTACTAGCCCTTCCCAACTAACTAACTCAACCCACCCCATCATATTTACCTGTCTTCCTGTCCGGTTCTTCTGGGCATGGAACATCACTTCCTTCAGGGGGGCCAGTTCTTCCTCTTTTAGATGTCTGCCAGCACCTGCGCAATAGAACCGGAGCGCCGCCATGCACTGCAGCCAGCACTTCGACTCTATTGTGCAGGCGTGGGCGCAGAAGGAAATGATGTTCCATGCTCAGAAGATAGGGACAGGAAGATAGGCAAGTATGATGGGGTGAAGGGGGGGCAAGCGGTTAGTATAGCTGACGTTACGTTTCCGGAAATGGGGAAACGGAACATCACATGAAAATCTGAAAATGTGCCCTGACGATCTAGGTAAATATTAATTTTCTGTAAAGTGAATTAAGTTAGAAAGTAGGCGGGGGGACGGTGTTTAGCTTAGAGTAGAAATATCAATTTATCCAGGACAATCTCTTTAAGCCTCTAGTGAGGGCTATTTTGTGGCTGATACTGTGGTTCCTGTTAAATTACTATCGACCCATTAAAATAGTGCCAGAGATTTAGCAGTGTCTATCATATAGCTAATATCACTGTATTATCTACCAAATAGTATTATCTGTGTAATGCTTGTTTCATGGTACCATTTGAAAAGAGGACCTTTTACCACATTCAACAAGTCCAGCTCTTACATTAATTAGTAGCTGCTGCTTCACTGAGTCAGGCACTGTTGGAATATTTTTTTTATTTTTTTCATTTTTTTTTAGCATCCACCGTTCCCGAGCAATCAATGCTGTTAGTTTTGGTCCCTGATAAGTTATTTAGGCTCTGTAAGGTCAGGAGGGCGGTGTCAGGCAGGAGTAGGCAAGAGGTGTGGTTCTGAGCTCTGACACTGGCTGCCTCTGATTGGAGCTCTGAATCATACCCCCTGCCTGACACTGCCCTTTTGATTTTACAGAGCTTAAGTAGCAAATCAGGCACCAAAACTACCTGTTCTTGTTGCTCAGGAACGGTGGGAGTTAGAGAAAAAAATTTAAACTGTGCCGGAATCAGTGAAGTGTGGCTATTAACAGATGCTAAGAACTGGAATTGGTGGAGGCGGTGAAAGGTCCTCTTTAAGCGAGTTATGTAGAGAAATAAAAAGTTTCACATTGCATCCCCTGGACTGGGTAAACTGACTTACTAATATGTACAGCATACACTTGGCCACCTGATGCCCCCATTCATACATTTGCAGAGCACAGTGGGTATGTGGGGGGGTGGGGGAGTCTTTTTCTTCCCTACTCCCATTCCAACAGCAGAGTAGAGTGGGGTCAGTCACATGACCAAAAGTCGAGTGACAGCAGGGGAAGAAGGAAAACAAGACTTTTGGCTCCCCTTTTGCCCTCTGCAAACCTAAGAATGGGTGTGAAGGGGGCCTGGCAGTTTAGTAATGAGGCTTATTCAGTGCAGTAATACACTTAAACACAATTTCCCCACATAACCCCCTTCAAGGTCTTTCACTAGATCAGAGCAACAGACTTAAAAAATAAAATCAGCCATATATTAGTAAATCAAATGTAATAACCAAAGTCTAATAATTATAGACCTCATGAAAAATGCAATTTTTTTCGTCAGGGAATCTGCCAACATCTTTTTACTGCAGACCCTGATTCCTGTACTGTCACTTACGGTTTTCTTAAGGTAGTTGTCTTGAATTCACTGTTTTTAAGTGCATTGGGTAGCCGAGTGCTCAAGTCCTCATATTCATGAATAGCAGGCTCCAACCACTTTCCTGCGACTGATTGACAGCCCTCTCTCTACACTCAATAGTGAGAAAGCTGTCAATCAGTAGCAGGTCAGTGGGGGAAGGGGGCATCAGATCATGAATGTTGAGGACTCCATAATGCACACACCTTATTGAGGAGACTGTAGCACTAGTGACCTCCTGGCACTAAAAACTGATTTAAATTTATTTTTCATGTTTTTTTTTTTTAAATGTGTATTTACCCCTTAAAATCTGAATCCTCACTGATGGGACATTTTACACGCCACCCCCTACCTGCCTAGGTACATCCACAAGACCACAGAAGTATCCCCTTTGGATTACATGTGCATATACTCTTCCTCCTTTCAGTCCAGTTTTATAGGACAGATTATCAGATTAGTAGATTATGTGAAAGGTGTAAATGGCTCAAACTTGAACTACTGCACTGCAATTGGGGAAACTAGTTATGGAGTTTTTCTTATGTGTAACACCAAAGGCAACATACAATTTTTCTGCTTCTAGTCGAGTGCTTGGGACGTATGAGGCGGGCATATCTCATCCTCGGCTACTATCTTCAGGCTCTTGTAGCCATGTATAATCAAGCTCTATGGTTTTATTAGAAAGATGTAAAAGACACTATAATCTTATAAACCCCTCAGAACTCTCAGGTTATTAAGAGATTTTTGTATATAACAAGGTGCTAACTTAATATAACACCTGGCTCAGTTAACAGAGCACAAAACCTAGAAATGAACGCTGAATATAAACATGAATTATAAGGTGCTCTCACTTTTTCTTGTGTGCTGTATTTTTTGCATGATCCTGACACAGTCTTGTAGAAATCCTGCAGGGGGTAAAGGATTTGCTGAGCTGCAGTACTGGAGCTGTCAATGGGAGCTGAGCTGCAGTACCGGTGCCTGTCCACTGCTTCCGACCCTATGTTGTATATAGTATGGGCCTCTTTGTTGTTTCTGTGCTGGTATCTACTTTACTCTGAATTCTGTATTTCTCATAACAGCTATTCACTTGAAAGCGACAACACTGCCATACTTGGAACAGCTGCTATGAAAAGTAAACAAACCCTTAAATCTAATTCCATCTTCAGATAGAGGGGACGGAACTTGAAAAGAGGCAGGTCTTATTTTGCCCAGCCAGTTATCTTGCAGCCTGTCAAAGGATTGTAAGGAAGAGGGGGACTGGGCTGAGTCCCTGAGACACAGAGCAATTTCTTAAATGTAATATCAGCCAAAAAAGTACAAGGTAAACAGCGCCGAAGCCAAGGCAGCGCCACCTACTGGATCCATGACACATCTCATCAATACCACTCCATAACCTTACCCAGGGTTATCAGCTGCAGTTAGTACAGCTTTACACAGACCTTAGGTAACACCATCCATGCAGGTATATAGTATTATGTACTCTTAGTTCAACTTCACCACTAGATACTATTTGCTACATTTATCAGAACAGAGTGTCCTTATTTGCATATTTATTATATTTTTAGGGGATATACATTTTTTAGAAGGAAAGCTGGGCTCCTGCAGCATATGTATGCAGTGCCTTTACTAAATAGCAGCACTACTTGGGCATAAAGCCTTAAAAAAAAAAAAAAAAAAAAAAAGTATGTATCCAAAGTTTACCTCTGATTTTCAAAGGCCCTTTAGAAAATGAAAGCCGTTGCCCTGGACGAGCTGTTCTACTTTTTCTCTTGAAGGCAAGCTATAGATTTTCAAACCTGTAGAATTTCTATTGTGGGGATGATTTGTAGTGAATTTTCAAGATGGAAAAAAAAATAAATCAAGGCTACAAGAAAATCCAAAAATGAGGGCATGTTCACATGGCACAATTTTCACGAAAACAACATAAAATTAGCTCTCCGTTGTTTTCAATGGGGATCTGTGTTTGAGTTAATACGGCCACAGATTTTTTTCCACCTCAGTAAGTGACATACAAATCATTTATTGAGGATGCCTCTATGTAGAAACTACATTACGCTTCCACACCAAGATTAGCCCCGCTGAGGCCCCACGTTGCGAAAACACAGCAAAAAAAAAAAAAAAAAAAAAATGCAGTGTTTTACCGTACCAGCAAAGTGAATGAGATTGTGGCTAATCCCATACACAGATTGTGGGGAAAAAATAAGAAACGCTGCGGAAAAGCTGCATATTCAAAAACAAACGCTTTTTTGAAAAATGCAGTGTGTCAATTTTACTTGTGGAAAACGCAGAAAAAACTCAATGAAAAATTCTACAGAAAAAACACAATGCATTTCCACAGCATTTTTTCCCCGCAGTGTTTTCTAGCTGCGTTCTGCAACGGGGCCTTAGTCTGAATGGGGTTAATTCATTCACAGATATGCAGCACAATAAACTGCAAATCCACAAATTTCTCAGATTTTTCCACCAACTGTCTGAACATAGCCTAACACATGCAGATTCTGTGTGTCTCCACTCTTAAACCTTATTCACACATCTGCAATTTACATAGGTATGCCATTGTCATTTTTTACAGATGCCATGTGTATTCATTCATTTCAAGGTATTTATTGTATTGTAAATATATTACAGACCATGGGTAAAAAAACAAAAAAGCAAGCACAAAATGCATCTATAGGTCTGTGAAAAAAAAATTGATGGCATCTGTGTGTCATCTATTTTTCACATATCCATGAAAGGTTTAAAAAAAAAAAAAAAAATGGATGTCAAAAACCAAGCAACTACAGACTGTGCATAACCTGCAAATAATGAGGGCAGAATGCAATCCATGATTATCATGGGCACCACACAACATGTGAATGAGGTCTTATTAAAAAAAATAAATAAATAAAATCAACACAGTACCATCACAGACAGCTGGATAGTTTTTCAATACAGTACATCCAGTCAATACACAGAGTAACGTAGGGTTAAAACAGTTGTACAGAAAGATAATATCATGTCTGCTTTCTTTTCAACAGCGCCACTCCTGTCCATGTGTTTTGTCTGGTATTGCAGCACTGCTCCATTAAAATGACTGAAGTTGAGCTGCAATACCATACGAAACATAAATTACCCAACGTGATGTTGTTTTTGGAAGAAAGCAGCCATTTTATTTGTAAATCTGTAAAATCCCCTTTAAAAGACAGAATGCAGAAACTGTTTGACTGCACATTTTTTACAAAACTTTCAACAGCAGCTATATATAAAGTCACATGTCATAGTGATGTCACCAGTTACTACGTTACATAACATGATAAAAACCATGATAAATAACCAGTGATTAGGACGATGCCCTTTATTACGAACATGGCCAGAAGAAGGAGCTGTCAACAGCAGAATGTCAATTTTAAGAGTCATTTCCAAGTGACTATCCAGATGAGCCTGACCACTTGTTAGGAGCGTGATTGTACAGTATAAACCCCCCTACAGCAATGTCTGCACAGATGTTTCCAGGGGAAGGGAAACGAATGCGCCTGAAAACCCTTGTCTGAACTGCAAGCAATGTGCATAATTGTAATCAGTGAGACATAGATTTCAACCTCCGTTAATTTGTCTCTTTTCTAGGCAGGTTTTTTCCCCTCTCCCAATAGTATGCATTGATGAGCTAATCTTACTCCGACATACGTCACATTCATCTTCTATATACCAAACACAAATGAATACAAACATGCAGCAGAAAGGCCATGATGAAATTGGCCATAAGGACCGCTAGTGTGGCATTTTCAGAGCGTCAGCGTGCTCTTTAAAATTCACCATGTTTATGGATGGAGACTAATCCTGCTCATTACAAGATACATAAATGTTAAGAACAGATTCTGAATAACAAATATCACCTGGATAATGAAACCCAAATATTAGTATCACTATGATAATACTCAGACAGGGCGAGCAAGTAGGTAGCAGGCAAATTGTGCAGGGAAGGGATGGACAACTTTCATCACCAAGCTACCCCGAACCTCGGCACCTCAGCAAGCAGGACTACACTTCTCTGTTCTTGTGATTGAAACATATTATGAAGCCTAGGTTAGTGTCGGAATAGAGTGCCTAGGACATCACCAATAATATTCATTAATGGGGGAAGCTGTGCAGGTATATCAAAATAATACCTGACGCCTAAGGTGGCGCTGACACACATCACTTATCTGGGGGCCCTGTCAGTAACTTGCTGACTAGGTCTTGCTATTAAGGCCTTCATAGCTCTGTTAGCCAGTATAATATTATTGGTGATGGGGGGCCCCCGCAGTAACATTTATAGGACGGGGCTTGGTGACTGAGGATACCTGCCTCTACACCTAGATGTCATCTCATCTACTGAATATCTGTTTGCCATGCAACACTCGTGCAGTGCGAGACTGGGTGCAGCTAAACACACATGAAAAACTTGTGAAATAAATTGTAACTTATGTGATAATAATATGTGATGAAATACTAGATATTTGTCACTATAACTGCAAAAGCCATAAAAGGTCTAACAGCAGAAAATACATTACTCTGAAAAACACCTAAGTGTCACATATCTGGTATACACTACTGTGCAAATCTGAAACAGGACCTGTTAGTTCACCTGGCTTGTCCATTTTAGGAAATACTAGCCTTCCCCATAAAATATAAATTCTGGAGAATCCTTTCTAATAAATCTGTGTTGTGCCATTCCTCAGTAATTCCTCCTAGAAATGTAAATTGACATGTGGGCATTAACATTGTCTTTGTCATTACTGATTGGATAATGTCAGACTATACAAAGATCCAAAACTGACAACACACATTGTCAATATATTCAGAAATTTCAAGGTGGAGTAACAGAGAACCAGCACACTATGCTTTGTGTCCTTAGGCAGGATTCCGTTATGAAGGTGTCCGTTAAAAAAAAACAAAAACGGACACCTATCAGATCACCTAACAGACATTAACGGACACTAACTGATCAGTTAGGGTCAGTTAGCATCAGTTAGTGTCCGTTTTTTTAACACTGTCTTTTTTTTTTGTTTCTCCTTTCTGAGCATGCGCAGAAAAAAACGGACATAAAATAACGGACAGTAACTGATGGCTATCAGTTACTGCCCGTTATAAGTCCGTTACCCATAGACTTCAATCTTAAAAAAATAACGGACACTTGCTGTCCGTCAAGAATCCATTTTTCCAAACGGACAAAAAAGTCATGCATGTAGAATTTTTTGTCCGTGGAAAAAAACGGACTTCTGACGGATTGGGTGTAAATGGACACAATATAACAACCCATAGAAATGAATGGAAATTTTTACGGATTTCTGACGGTTCAGCTAGTGTCCGATGCTAAAATCTTGTAACGGACAATAGCAATGGACACTACTGACGGTCACCAATGGTAGTGTGAGCATCCCCTTAGGAACCCATCTGTAAGTCAGGATGCTTTCTTTGGCCCCTGAACCATCTGACTGGCCAACATATTTTCTTTGTGGATAAGGCTGTTAAAACAAGGAGCTTGCTGGAGAAGGCAGGAGCTTGATCTGGGAGAAGCAGATCACCCTCAAGCCCACATTTAAAAAGTTTTAGCTCTGATACAACAACCCCTTAATTCTAATCTAATTACAGCTTTGTAGAAATATGATTAAGGCTGAGACCCCACATTGCGGAAACGCACCTTTTTTTGTGGCAGATTTTGCAGCAGTTTTTTGAGGCAAAGCAAAGAATGGCTACAAATGGAAAGATAAATATATAGGAAGTTCTTATATTTCTACTTTTTTCTCAATCCACTCCTGGCTTTGGCTCAAAAAAACGCAACAAAATCTGCAACAAAAAAAGCTGCGTTTCCACAACGTGGGGCTTTAGCCTAAAGGTTATTCCTATCTCGGCTCCTGTGCACCTGAGTGTCCACCACATGACCATGGACTGTATATGACATGACCATAGACTGATTTTTATCCACTGGGAGTTAGCAGAATGAATAATATCAAGCAGAGATCTAGGAAACCTTGAGGAATTGTTACATGCAGTATATTAGAAAATTGTACAACTTTTTATTATACAAACAGTAAAATTGGTCTATCAATATTGGTCTGAAATCGGCCAACCCCTTTAACGCCCTAACAGTCACATTAAAAACCCTCCCGAAATTGTCACTTTTTTTGTTGCAGATTTTGAATTTATAGCTGAAATAAATATTACTGACACATAACTCCGGTGCCTTATGTGTATTTTAACCCTTCAGTGATCTAACATTTTAGTCTTGAACCAGTAATCTTTTATCCCCTGCATTACGCATTCATAACTTTTTACATTTTATTTCAATGTAGCTTTATGAGACTTTTTTTTTTTATGGGTACATAAGGACATTTTGATCAGTTTTTATTACTTTTTGAGAAGTGACGTGATCAGAAAACATCAATTCTACCATCTGAATTTTAAAGTTTATGGCCTTTATCATGTAGAATAAATAACATACTTATTTTATTTTAGGGGTTGTTAAGGGTGTGGTGATGCCAATTGTGTGTTTTTAATTTTTTTTCATTAACCGGGGGGCATGGGGGGGAGTCTATTTTTACTTTTTTTTTTTCTGTTAAACAAATTAGGTGCTTTTGTCAGCAATGACCACAGCATATAAGAGGTTAAACGGAAAATATGCTTCTGACTGATAATGGGGATGGGGGGGTGATATCACGATCAAAAGTCCATGGTAACCCCTCCTCTGGGGTTACCTGAAGAGACAGGGACAGGAGAATAATAAAATCATTTTCTCCTCTCCCAGCACTGTCAGCTGCATATGTTCTCCTACACACTGATTAAAATGAAGGTGCGAGTATATGCACCTTCCGTTTTAACCAGTAATTTATCAAAATCTATGTGGGCTACAGACATGATCTTGGTCTTATTTTAAAGCCAAGATACTAGCCCCTGCAGCTCCAGAGTTAGAACCATTTAAAGTTACAGTGTCTCTGAATGTGCTCTACTTGGGGTGAATACTAATGCACTTTGCTCAAGCCCCAAGTCCTGCTCGTTCAGAACTGTAGGAGGGTTAAGTGTCTGATCAATGGGAGTTAACTGCTGGGTGGACTGAGGGGCTCCGTTCTTGTGATCACTGAGGGAAATGATCATGTGTACTGAGTCCACACGTTTTAAAGCAGCAGCCGCGCATGCTCTCTCCTATTCCATCTGTCTCTGCTGAAGAGAAGCCAGTACAACACTCAGCATGTGCAAGTCTTCTTTGTGTTACAAATCTTTAAAGGGGTTTTCCAGCCCCAAATCAAATTTTGATACTGTTGATCTATCCAGAGAAAAGGTAATCAGTATGTGATCTGTCAGGGTCCGACATCCTCACCTTGCACAGATCATCTGTTCTAGCAGCCTCTGCGTGCCAGAAGCACTAGTAGACGGTAATACAAGTAATATGAGCGACCCTGTAGTTCACTGGATCCACCACCATGAAGTGGACGGGGCTGCTGCAATGCTCCTATTACTTGAATAGGAGAAGTGCAGCACGTGCCAACCGTCCACTAGCAGCTTCCACCACCTGGAGGCCTCTAGAACAGATGATCGGTGAAGGGTTTGGGTGTCAGACCCTGACAGATCACATTCTGATGACTTATTGTGTGGCCACAAAACCACTTTAAGGCTGAGGCCCCACGTTGCGGAAACGCAGCTTTTTTTTGTTGCAGATTTTGCTACTTTTTTTTGAGCCAATAAAGAATGGCTACAAAAGGAAAGGGAAATATATAGGAAGTACTTATACTTCTACCTCCTGCTAAATCCACTCCTGGCTTTGGCTCAAAAAAAAAAAAAAAAAAAAAAAGTTTCGTTTTCACAATGTGGGGCCTCAGCCTAAAAGAGTATTCCAGCCCTGTGGATCAGTGAGGCTACTACCGCTGTACTCTACTGATCATGAGAAATTAGGAGTTTTGCGCCCCAGTATAAAAAGAAGTGTTAGACTGAAATGTGCAACTCCGCTCTCTTAATTTCAATAGGATGTACAGTGCTTGGCTATCTCCGATGGCTCCAAAGAAATAAACAGAGTGGATAGGGGTATACCAGTATAACCCTTTAAGGCTGGTATGAAACAAGCAGTTTGGTGCAGTTTTTTTGAGCTAAAACTAGGAGCATAGATAGATAGATAGATAGATAGATAGATATATAGATAGTATGGTAAATATAAAAGGAAGAAATTTCTCTTCTCCTTCCTTGTGTATCCACTTGTGGCTTTGGCTTAAAAACTGCATCAAAAACTGCATTAAATCTGAATTTGTGATTCCAGCCTAAATAAGAAAACAAAACAAAAAAAAAAAAAAACATATCTACCCGAACATGGAGAATTCCTAATTTCATAAACTAGACTACAATATACCAAATGGCTCCTGAATGGATCAGAAACCATGACAACATTTGTCTACTGGATCCATGTGACAAGTCTGGAGTTAACACCATGAATTAGGAATAACAGTCAGGGAATTCCTATATATGCCATTCTATAGTATATAGCTGAACCCCATACTGTCACATACAGCACCACGACTGAGATTTCTATGATCAGCATCCTATAATCAATGGGAAGGTATCTATATTTCACCAGATACCGGCTTGTTGTGTGTGTATGTTGATCCGTGCTGCCAATTATAACACACAGCCTTTGTAGCCGAGCTACTTAAAGTAGTCTGCTCATGAATCTGATAACATAATATGTTACAACTTTATTTTTGCAAGCAGGTGGACCATAAAAGTTAAGCTCAAAGTGTGCCATATACAAGGCATAAAAGAAATACTTTGAACATAAACCTTGGGCACTGGATGCCTTCAATCAAACCATTGCAATTAATATGAAATTCTAAATACAGAATACAATGCCACATAAATAGCAGAACAGCCAAGTCCTGTCTAAGAAGCCATATGTTTTTTTCCCATTGTTCAAAAAAAGGAGATGACTTCCCGTCACTTATGTTTCTGATTAGCAAAATGATTTATGCCACAATCACTAAAAATGCCAGCAAGTGAATGAGAAAATGCATAGTGACTGCACCAGATGTGCACAATAAACAGCAATCCCATTGTAATCTCTGGTACTTAGTTTATATGAAGGTAATGTAAAAAACACTCTTGGATACGGAAAAGTCACTTTTTTTTTTACATTTGACTATAAATGATATGAAATAAATAGTGTGTTTTATACTTTATGGCATGCATACATTGATAAATTAGGTACAGTTTTGTATCCTGACTTATCTACAAGACAAGCCTGGCTAAGATCATGGGGATTAATTGCTTCAGAGGTGTGAAATGCGGCTTCCCCATTCTTTTCTGCACACTCAGTGAAGAAACAATGATTAATCACTGTTTAACTATTCTCTGGAGGATCTACAAGATTGCCAAACAGGATTTATCCTCATAAATCCAAGAAACGCTGCTTTAGATTTGTCGCCTGCGACTGAAGGAACATGAATTTAAAGCCATACGTTATCAGATTAAAAAACAATGTCAATGCTTTAGTACCAATCCAGGAATACAATACTCTCTAATCTCCAATTTACAATAGGAATCTATGCCACGTAATCCCTGGTGACCATTAGCACGTACAAGAGGGAGCAAGTCGGGTCCCAGTCTCAGGATGTACTGTATAGAGTGGATGGCTTCATGAGTTGCTATGAAGCTTGTGCATAGCAACGTCAGACAGAAAGAGGGAGATGAGAAATATGCATGTTCACCTGAAAGTAAATTTTAGGTTCACGTAAGTGTGTGAATACATATAGTCTGTATAAAAACCATGTTCCTTCAAGCAGTGCCAGTACTAGTCTAATAACACAGAAGGAGCACAACCACACTGATAACTATGGCAAGAGCAGCCAACTATCTCATGTGTATGAGGGTCTTACGACTTTTCCCTGACAGATGATGTTACCTACATAGTTACATAGTAGATGAGGTTGGATGAAGACACAGGTCCATCAAGTCCAACCTATAACCCCACAGTGTTAATCCAGAGGAAGGCATGTTGGGGGAAAGAAAGATTGAGTGTGTTGGATATTATGATCCCTGATCCTTTTTCTGCCAGAAGAAAAGCCACAGTCAGAGGAGTTTAGTAGCGACTTACTCTCCTGTCCCCAGTAAAACACACGCATGATCGGCTGAAATGAGCATACGTATGTATAAGGGAAATGGGAGGAATGGCTGTCAGCTGAACGTTCAGGCAAAAGGTGTTGTAGGTGTATGGGCACCTTCACACTATCGGCTTAGCAGATGTGGCGCGCTGGTTTGCAGCATATGAAAGCAAGATTGGTGTTCAATAAGTGCATGTTATATAACTTAGTTCTACAGTATACACAATACCTTGCGTCATAGTATTCAGTCTGGCGAAAGGTTCACTTTAACTTCTTGGTTTTTTAGAAACACGGACTGAAAGACCTGCAATAAGAAAAACAATAGGAATTGTCACATGTTAATACTTAATATTTTATGGACTACAAATCAATATCGATATGGCTATGCAAATCCATTTTATAATTTTTTAGACCATTCCTTCAATTGGAATGTCTATAAAGCAGAATCCACTAGCAGACTAAAGCTGCTTTCACACAACCAATTCTCAGCTGTGAAACTCAGCTCGCATGTTTGCTACATTTACTGGCCTGAACACTAGGTAGGGAGACAGACTACTAGAATTACATTTATCTATGATGCTAAAAGATCCTGCCTCCTCACAAAATATTGTCACTTTGGGATAACAGTACGAGATAGTATTTTGCTGGGAGGCAGGGACTCCTAGCGTCATAGACAATTATACTAGGAGTCCCTCTGCCAGGTATATTGTTCATGGCCAGTAAATCCAGCACACACACAGAATGACCAAGACTTTGTTATAATGGCTCAAACAAGAAGATGTGGAAGAATCAGACAGGAGGTATAAGGGCCTACATTTCTTTTAATGTTATACCAAATGGGGCAGATTTACTAATACTGTCCAAAAGTAAGATAGTACAAACAGTTTTAAACTGTGCCAGATTCATCAAACTCTCAGATGCTAAATGATACATCAGGTATATCTTTGAACTCCTCCACCAGTTAGTTGGCTTAGTTTTCAGCATAATAATTAGACAAAATTTTGATGCGCAATGTTGCAACTTAGGCCACTCCCCACTTTCAATAAGCTATGTCTATTGATAAGTCTCGCCCTCCTGTCAAGTGAGGTGCAGAAAGTGCCAGAAAGTGACTACAACTGTTAATAAACGCTGTAAAGCATGAATGTCTGAATGTCATTTTTTGGCACAAATTCCACTAGAATTCTGGTGTATTTTCAATAGTAATTCGACCCTAATAATCCCATCCTTGATGCTATTGCCCAAGGTTGATAATTATGTATGCCAAAAATCTTAAAGGAGTTGACTAGGAAATTTTTAACTTATGTTTAACTTTTATTTGTTTTGCCCAGACAACCTCTTTAAGACGGATTTATTTATTACTGAATTCAATGATAATTGTATAAATCCATATCTAATAGGCCCCATTATAAAAAGTCAGAGAAAATAAAAGACCTTAACAATATTCTAAACTATAAAGTATAACATAGAAACAAGATTTTCAGTATTGTATTCTCCATGGTCTCTGATCTCTTTTCCTTTCCTCTCTTTCTCCCTTCCCGTTGTCTCCTGTTCGGTTTCTCTGTCCCCTCCCCCTTTTGTCTGTCTTAGTATTATGCATATTCGACTGACTTTGTTAGGTTATGCGGTTGCTTCCATTCTTATTTTTCCTTTATTTTTTTTTTATTGTTATCATTTAAAAACAAAAAATACTAATACAAATTACAGTTAAAAAAAAAAAAAAAAAAAAAAGATTTTGAATGATAACTGCCTATCACATATTTGTGTTGTTTACCTTGGCCAGAGAGCATTAAAGAGGTTCTTGAAAAAACATTTGTTTTTGGCAAGGAGGCTGAGGGGAAAAAAAACCCAAAAAAAATAAAAAAACACACATACTCACCTGACCCGAATATTCCAGGGCCTTCCACTGCAGTTCTGATCTGGCGAACGTCCTCACCGCATGTGACCACTGAAGCCAATCGACAGCCTCAGTGACCTAAGGAAATGAAACTGGATGTCCTGGTTCCTTTCCTTGCGCCACTGATTGACCTCAAAACAAGACTCTGGGAGCAGCAGGACTGGACCGCGGTGGGAGTCACTGGAGCACCAGGGACAGGTATTTTTTTTGTTGTTGTTTTTTGTTTTGCTTTGTTTTGTTTTCACCTTCCCCAGCCAATTTGCCAAAAAACGGTTTATCCTAGACAACCCCTTTAAAGGTAATCCTGCAACTTAAATATTGTGTTCATAGGGCACATACTCCTTTAAACTTCCCTATACACATGTGTTTTTGAATAGCGAGAGATGAATAAGTTGTAGCTAGTCACCTCTTGTGGTTTTTTATCTTCCAGTGGAACAAAAAATAAGGCACGATAAAATTAAATATTTTATATATTTTTATATTTTATATATTTCATAGTAAATATATATAATTATATATTATATATAAAATTAAATAGTTCTTCCTTCCCCAAATTTGACTATCTTTTCTCTCAGGTATATAGGGGCCTTTAGCTCTGATCTGGTGATTTAAAGTGTACCTAAACTTTTATGATAATTTCATAAATAAAATATATTGCAGTGCTCGCTATTTAAGGAAAAATGAACCCGTCATTTCAATCCCCCACCCCTGCACTGATCATTGTTTCTGAATACACTGCTCAGATCTGTACTCTGGAGTCGGTAAACAGCTTACAGCTCCAACCCATAGAAGTCTATGGAGAGGGGAGGTGGAGGAAGAGGACAACCTGACAGAGTACAGTAAAATAAGCAGAGGAGGCTGAGGCCACAGCTTCTGGTGACAATGTTTTTCTCAACACACAGCTGGAATATCAGGTGACATATTATCCATCTCTGTCAGAATAAAAAATGTCCTAGTTTGGAGCTTGGAGTCCTCTCCCATCCGTTTTCATAGACTTCAATAGGCTAAGTTGACACCAGAGTATGGATTTGAGCAGTATATTCAAAGACAGTGGTCAGTGCAAATGAACGATTGAGGGATATGAGGAAAAAGAAGCACTTTCGTTAATAAATACAGTATTGAAGAGAGTTCACTATTTTCACCTGCACTACTGATTTCTATAATTTATAATAAAAAAAAAAGTTTAGGTACGCTTTAATACTTCATGATATAGGGATATGCAAGCACAGATGACTGCAATGGAGACAATAATTTTCTAGGGTTAAATCATTATAAATAAATGTTGTATATCCCTGCTATAACTGGTTAAATAAAGCAGATCCACAAAGAGCCCCAACTAATGGATCTTTGGTTGAAACCAATCGTTTTAGTAATAGATACATAACGATTATCTGCCCTATGGCTAGTTAGATAATTCAGATGTTAATGATCAATTGAACTAAATATACAGGCAGCATCTACCGGAGAATTGCTAGTAGTATACAGAAATCAATAGTCTAACTAGGATTTTTACCAGAGAAGCCAATGCATGAGACAATGCAGAGTTTGCGGAGATTTTTCATCTGTACTGGCCACACAGTCAGACTGGATACATGAGTCTACACTATGCTCACTTAAAACTATATGAAGCAGAAGTTTGGATGGAGTCAGAAGAAGTCTCTGGCTCCAAAATAAAATGTTTAGTTATGTAATTTTTGATTATATTACACAATTATTGATATTGTATTATTAATTTATAGTTTGTTACAAATTTACTTTCACAAGAATTTAATAACTATTTTTTTTAATGAACTAGAGTATCTTTACTGCATCTGACTGACCATGGTTGTCAGTCATTTATGAAGGAGTCGAGGTCAGGAAGTGGAAAATTAAGTTGGAGTTGGTGGTTTGGTCTACAGCTGTAATAGAAAACCCAAGTAAAAGCTAGTGCACTCCCAACAGGACTCACTTGATTTTTCATAGGTTCCTTAGACATACTTTATTGATGTCCTCATTTGAACAAGGCAAGCTCAGTGGATGCAAATGCCTCTCAAGCTCACCTCCATTACAAATACATCACCTGACAATTAGCTGATAACATTAAAAGGGGACCTTTCATGTCCTCATGAACGTGCGGTTTTATATACCGCTAAAAAGCCGACAGTGCACTGCATTAAGCGCACTGTTGGCTTTCCCGGTATGTGCCCCAGTGGTGGAGATATTGGTGCCGTTAATTTCGGCACTGATATCTCCCCACTGTCATAAGGGCATTCCTCACAGCCTGGCGTCATTGCTGGGCGGTAAGGAACAGTTGGGGGAGCGGGGGCGTTCCTCACAGCCCAGCGATGACGCTAGGCTGTGAGGAACACCCTTCTGAAAGCGGGGAGATATCGATGACGAAATTAACAGCACCAATATCTCCACCACTGTCGGCTTTCTAGTGGTATACAAAAGCACATTCATGAAGACATGAAAGGTCCTCTTTAATGGCGGCATCTCTGGCTGAAAAGTTGGCCAAGATTTATTATTGTGGTTATGACTAGACACTAATGTAAATGTTGTGCATCTTTGGCACGATGTTCTAGACATGTAGGTGCAGATTCTCAAAAAAAGGAGGGGTGTTTAAATGTGTCAAAATTGTGCCACATTCTCTCTCTAAGGGTGGGTTCACACTACCATTTGTTACTGTCCTTTGCTGTCTTCCATCATAGGATGACAGCAACGGACATTAAACTGCTGCAGAGAATGGGCACAGACTGTTTGTGTCTGTTCCCATTGACACTAATGTAAGCAACATAACACTATAACGGACACTATCTTCCATCATGTTTGTTTACTTTTGTAACGGAAGATAAAGTCATGCATGCAGGAGGACAGCAACAGACATTAACAACAGTAGTGTAAAGCCAGCCTAAGTAAACCAACTAAAAGGTGGTACAAACTTAAAAAAAGAAAAAGTCTAAAGGATACTCCAGATTTATCACCCAGCATCAGTCACTGTGATAATACTGGAGCATTTTCAGATTGTCTAAGTTTATGTTATACTATTAGTAAATATGGACCATTTTGTTCTGTTAGGCCCCTGACAATAGTGACCTACAACAGCATGTTTGTACCTGGTACAGGAAAGTATGTGTGTCAAAAGTTCACTACTTTTTGAATGACATACCTAAACTACCCATTCACATGGCAGAGTTTCAGCAGTGAAACTCAGTTCGTGTGCCAGCCAGATTTACCGGCCTGAACAGTATGCCGGTAGAGGGACTGCTAGTATTATAGTTATCTATGCTGCTAGGAGTTCCTGCCTCCCCAGCGAAACACTGTCCCCCTACTGATTATAGTATGTGACAGTATGTCACTGGGAGGCAGGAACTCCTAGCAGCATAGATAACTATAATGCTAGGAGTCCCTCTACCGCCATGATGTTCAGGCTGGCAAATCCAGTCAACACACAGCTGAAACTCAGTCATGTGAATGGGGGTAAGAGAGTATGCTGAGGAAGGTATAACAATTGCGGCAGGAATTCATAAATAAGTTAGACTCATTTAATTTCCGTTTGTAGACTCCGTCGCAATGTCCACCTAAAATCGCCGAATAAAAAAGTCCTGCATAACTTTTTTGTCCAGTTCTTTCAGTTAAAAACAATGGACACCCCGATGGAGGTGTGAATCTAGCGTAAAAGAAATGTTTGCTCACAATTGTGCTGCCTAAAAATAGAAAACACTGCAACTGAATATTGTAATTTTATTAAACAACTTTCTCCATATAACAGAAATGCATGAAAGCTTACTATACCTCCAGTCTAAGAGGTTAAAGCTACACTGGTGACGCTAAGGGCAAGTTCACACAGTGTATTATGCAGCGGGACCTGCCAAGGAAATCTTTCTACAATTGGCAGAAAGATTTCCTACTCCCATTCACTTCAATGCGAGGTTCGGACGGAATCAGTCTTATGATTGGACATGACGTTCTTTTTTAGCTAGCTGAAACAAAATTAGATAGCGGTAAAAGAAGCATCTTACTCCTATTGAAATGAATGGAAGGTGCAAAAAGTCTTCCATGTGAACTTACCGTAAGAGAAAAAATGCCTATCATAGAATACACATTCCATGTGTTGTTACAATGTGCATATAAGAGTTTTATATAGGTTCCTCTATGTTCACCTGGTGTCACTGCAAAATGTGGCCAATTGTCCTATAACAAGCCATTGATGATGGTGTAACAACTGTCGCATGCTAAAAAGACATCCAAAAACAATAAAAACAAGACAAAAAATACAAACAATATCTTGATATATTTCCCCTTGCTCTTAAAAGTATAGAAAAAAACAAAAAAAACTTTGTTCCCTGACTTTACAGGGCACCAGAAATAAGTTATAGGTAGAGGAATGAAGCCATGCGTACTGATCACATCTTTCTCGGTGATTTACAGAAAGCAGCAGCTCGTTTTAATAAAAACATCCCAAAACATAAAATTGATTGAACCAACTGCTGTGCTGGGCATACACAACAGCTGATCAAAATCATTCAAGATTTTTATTCCCGTACTATTTCTTTCCTAGGAGCATATAAAGGGCTCGTGCTCTTCTGCTAGCCTAGCAGATTGATTCATAGTGCTTCAATTGTGATATATAAGAATTAATAACTCTATAATAATGGACATTACATTCCTTTTGTGGGCACAGTTCTCAAGAATGATGCATAGGAGAGTGTTTTAAGCAGTGTCTAGGGCTCTGATAATATTGTTTAGCTCCTAATTCTGTACTTTTATGGTAGTTTTTTTTTCCCTCTCTCACTCTTAACAAAATCAACACATGCTTCCATACACAGTAAAGCAATGAGCTGGAATGCAAGCTTTATTATAAAACAACATATGTCAGAAGGTTTCAATAGGGTAATGCAAGGTCTCTAATGATGGCGATAGCAATTTTATGTGCTACATGAAACACATATCGATAAAATACACAAAAAAATGAAATGATCATTCAATGCTACACTCCTATGACAAATCTCTAAAAGGGAACATCGCTTAAAACTCATTTGTACATAGCTCCAAAAAAGAGAACAACATGAATATGCATGCGTGTCTCTATAGAAAGATTTGTACTGCTTTTGCAACATAGAGTGAAATTTATTAAGACTGACAGTCTTAAACTGGAGTTAGTCAAAGGATGAAGTACCAAATTTACTAAGAGGTACAGCTCTTAATAAACGTGGCGCATCATAAACGGTCATAACTACAGACAATGAAAGCTATGTTTGCTATGAGCAGACAATTTGCACTACAATTTGCCCCATTCTTGGTCTTTGCTAATAATAAATCTGTCATAATAAAGCTGACCCCACGTCTTAACCCCATCCATTTTTTCAAATGTGGTGAGAGGAAAGAAAAGTCCCAAATCGGGGTGTATGCCAAAATTTGTCAACATAATACCTGAAAATGTCTTGTAGCAGGACAAGCAAATATATGGTGTTGGGGGGGAGGGTAGGAGAACACAATCATACTGGAACACCCTTTCATAGCACTTTGAGTCAAAGATTTTGTGATGTGTGGGTCCCTATGGTAGTTATGAAAAAGGGGGTATGAAACACTTTCAGGTCCATAACATAAATTTGGTAGGTCATCTCTGGAGCGCGAGACTGAAAATGACCTGGGAATTGTGAAATCATTGTATACACGCCGCTTCACACTAAGGCCAGCCAAACACTTTAGATTTCGGATAGCCATCATGTCACTGTCTGATTCACAATGGGATAGTTTGTACAAATAATCCCATCACCAATATTACCAACTAAAATGCCCCATCAAGGCTGCAAAAAAAAAAAGCACAAGTTGGCTTATAATAGGCCAAAAGTGGCTGATCAAGCCAAACACTGGTATTATGGGACAACAGCCTTCTAGAAACATACAGTATGAACGGACCATTTTTGGCAGGTTGGCTGCAGACAAAATGTACACGGCAGACTTCCGTCAGCCAAAATGGATGAAATAGGCCAATTAAAATCTAATGTATATGACCAGCTTAAACCGATTCCATTCCTATAAAGTGCAATGGTCTTTACAGTGACTCTCGTGACAGGGTAGGGTCAGTATGAACACCTTTAACTGGCTCAGTCACCTTTGGCCCCTGACAATAGTACCACCTGAGCAACCCTGGCGGCTACCCTGTTGACAACCACCTGATGAGATTGTAATTGCCACAAACTTATAATTTACTTTGATAAAACTGGTAGTCCACATTATTTTGCAGACTACTGACAGTCAGTAGGCTCCAAACTACACTCTTAGCACAGTCTGTAACTGCTGACAATTTTGCACAACAGTTGTGAGGAATCTCAAGTTCCTTACAGTTTTTCATGTTATTATCAGACTTTCTCCTATTACCCAAGTGTTTCAACAATTTTTTTTTTTTGGAGCGACATCATATTCTGGAATCTTCATACAGTGTTGTATTACTCGCAAAAAAATAACACTATATCGGATAATCTGCAACACCCAGGCCCTTCAAATGTCTGTGTAAAATATTAACAATAGCATCCTATTTAGACATATTGCAGCTGATCACAGAGCAGGACAGCTATTGGAAGTTGACATTTCCCGGAGACTGGGCAACCTACACCATTTCTATAACGGTCTAGTCTTCAGTCACATCTAAGCGACTGTCGGCTACAAATTCCTAGCAGGATTCCATTTTCAGCTTGCTTTGCCAATCGGCTAAAGTGATTCTATTCAGAATTGTAAATTGGGAAGCTGATATTTACGCAATTCCTTAAACTTTTGCAAAAAGCATTCGCAAACTGGTTTAGTCTTTCTTTAGTGATTCTGTGCTAAAAGTTACAACACTGTTCACTTAGCTACTGGTATGAAATAAACAGATAGGGGAGTACTGGAAGAATTTTCCATGGAGCTAGTCATAAATTACAGTAAGATATATGTATATTGTGGGGGAGGTAGCTTGGTAGCAGCAAAAGTACAGATCCAAACAGTCAGAGACAGGGACACAAAGCTCTGGTGCAACAGGTTTATTTAACAGCAAAAATAAATAAACCTTATATCAGGTGCAAAATCAGGCAAAGTAAAATACAGCCTTAACTTCAGGCAAACAAAACCCTACTTGCTCAAGCGCTAACTAACACAGAACCAGAGCTACCTATACGTGTGACTTTCTATCGGCCACATTACAAAATAAGACAGCACCTGAATGGTTGTTCCAGACTCCGCATAGGAGACAGTCCCATCCACCTTCTCTCACTCCCAGGGACTGCCCTGAAGTGCAGGCTCTGTAGGCCTATATAGGCCAGTACTCACACCTGGGCTGGGGCCTACACCGCCCTGGAGCAGCCATATGACAAAAACCGGGGGGGGTGATATATCGTGACTCCAGCACTCTGTCAGTCACCTTCATATATATATATATATATATATATATATATATATATATACACACACACAGTACAGACCAAAAGTTTGGACACACCTTCTCATTCCAAAAGTTTTCTGTATTTTCATGACTATAAAAATTGTAGATTCACACTGAAGGCATCAAAACTATGAATTAACACATGTGGAATTATATACTTAACAAAAAAAGTGTGAAACAACTGAAAATATGTCTTCTATTCTAGGTTCTTCAAAGTAGCCACCTTTTGCTTTGATTACTGCTTTGCACACTCTTGGCATTACCTTGATGAGCTTCAAGAGGTAGTCACCTGAAATGGTTTTCACTTCACAGGTGTGCCCTGTCAGGTTTAATAAGTGGGACTTCTTGCCTTATAAATGGGGTTGGGACCATCAGTTGTGTTGTTCAGAAGTCAGGTGGATACACAGCTGATAGTCCTACTGAATGGAGTGTTAGAATTTGTATTATGGCAAGAAAAAAGCAGCTAAGTAAAGAAAAACGAGTGGCCATCATTACTTTAAGAAATGAAGGTCAGTCAGTCCAAAAAATTGGGAAAACTTTGAAAGTGTCCCCAAGTGCAGTGGCCAAAACCATCAAGCGCTACAAAGAAACTGGCTCACATGAGGACCGCCCAAGGAAAGGAAGACCAAGAGTCACCTCTGCTGCGGAGGATAAGTTCATCCGAGTCACCAGCCTCAGAAATCGCAGGTTAACAGCAGCTCAGATTAGAGACCAGGTCAATGCCACACAGAGTTCTAGCAGCAGACACATCTCTACAACAACTGTTAAAGAGGAGACTGTGTGCAGCAGGCCTTCATGGTAAAATAGCTGCTAGGAAACCACTGCTAAGGACAGGCAACAAGCAGAAGAGACTTGTTTGGGCTAAAGAACACAAGGAATGGACATTAGACCTGTGGAAATCTGTGCTTTGGTCTGATGAGTCCAAATTTGAGATCTTTGGTTCCAACCACCATGTCTTTGTGTGACACAGAAAAGGTGAACGAATGGACTCTACATGCCTGGTTCCCACCGTGAAGCATGGAGGAGGAGGTGTGATGGTGTGGGGGTGCTTTGCTGGTGACACTGTTGGGGATTTATTCAAAATTGAAGGAATACTGAACCAGCATGGTTACCACAGCATCTTGCAGCGGCATGCTATTCCATCCGGTTTGCGTTTAGTTGGACCATCATTTATTTTTCAACAGGACAATGACCCCAAACACATCTCCAGACTGTGTAAGGGCTATTGGACCAAGAAGGAGAGTAATGGGGTGCTACGCCAGATGACCTGGCCTCCACAGTCACCAGACCTGAACCCAATCGAGATGGTTTGGGGTGAGCTGGACCGCAGAGTGAAGGCAAAAGGGCCAACAAGTGCTAAGCATCTCTGGGAACTCCTTCAAGACTGTTGGAAGACCATTTCAGGTGACTACCTCTTGAAGCTCATCAAGAGAATGCCAAGAGTGTGCAAAGCAGTAATCAAAGCAAAAGGTGGCAACTTTGAAGAACCTAGAATATAAGACATATTTTCAGTTGTTTCACACTTTTTTGTTAAGTATATAATTCCACATGTGTTAATTCATAGTTTTGATGCCTTCAGTGTGAATCTACAATTTTTATGGTCATGAAAATACAGAAGACTCTTGGAATGAGAAGGTGTGTCCAAACTTTTGGTCTGTACTGTGTATATATATATATATATATATATATATATATATATATATATATATATACTCTATCACACACATTAAAATCTAGAAAAAAAAAACAGAACACAATACAAGTGTTTTTTATGGCTTATGCAATACCTATTGAAGTTATTGTACTTTATTCAATTAATAGTTTCTATTTTAGTATATATTGAAAAAGATTCATCTTTAAAGAATAAGTGACAACCATTTCCAAAAACTTCAATCTTTCTTGATCATTTCATATTCATGGGCTGGCAAATAGCCAAGAAAATAATCTCTTTTCCCGGGCCTTAACTACTCATCTTCTGTATATTTCTTACAAATCTGTGGCTCTTCAGCCTATCCGTGAGACAAACAAACAATTTTACCTTTTTCGAAAACTCCAGCACTGGGAGCTTTTGTCGTAAGATTTCTCGCCTTTTATTGCAGAAGCAATTTTATTTGTGTCACGGTGAAGGACAAAGATAAGCCAACTGTTTAGATTCTTCCCCTTTATGTTGCGGCTTTGATCACTAACAATGCTGCGTGAACAGTCAACAGAAGGCTGACATTTCATAAAATATGCAGTGATAAAAACTAATACTGCAGCATCTGGGAACAATATATAAAATGCAGAAACACACCTAATAACTGATCTTAAATTACAAGTTACGAAAATCCATAAAGCCAGATTACAACTTGTGTTTTTTTTTTTTTTTTTTTTTTTGTCATATAACGGCAAAGTTTTCCAGGAACGTTAGGACAAGGCATTACTTTTCATTTTTAAGAAACATCTTCTAATTAGAGAAGGTTTTGTTTTCAACGCAATTTACAAGTGGTTTTTTTTGCTTTTTTTTATACGGTACACTACTAATTTCCATTACAAAAACCAAACTAAAACCGCAGAAAATAATACGATTAAAGGACTAAGGCAGGAAACAAAATATAAGTGGAATTTTTTGAAGGATATCAAAAACCGACAGCAGCTGCGTGTCTCAGAATGGAAGAACTAGCTGCCATCTTTTTGTAGATGGTATAAAGTGTGGCTTTAGATCAGCCAGAAGGAAGACACAGGTGTTCTAACGGGAGTCTAAGATATCAAGGAGTACAAACCATAGAGAATGGATGACGGAATATTTGGAATGGATGTTAGCATTCACAATACAATAAAGCTGTATATGTTCAAGTGAACCAGTCCTATTAATGTGAGCTACAAAACCACTAGTAAGTCCTCATGAACTGGTAGCTGAATGTCCCAAATATTCCTCCATTAGGACTTCCCTTGCACTGAGTGTTCTGTTTTGCTGCTTAAAAAAAAAAAGTCTTCCTCCAGTTGAAATTGACGTGGATTGGGCAGCCATCATGATAAATTAAAGTAATGTGAACTGGGCATATTTGAGGGCAGGAGGCTTAAGATTAAGGAGAAAAATGGGGGCTGACAATGGGAATGATTGACTGAAAAGTTGCTGGGTTAAAACAATCCATTTTTAACAGCTGTTTTCTATCCATATGTCACATATATTTTGTCTATTTCACATTTGTCTGACAGTTTTTAACGTCCATTTGTCATCAGTTTTACAAATGAGCTTCATTGGTCTTTGTCTTTTATTGACTTAACCCATTGATGATCTTCTAATGGCCATCACTCAGATGCAAATGTATTCCAATGGACATTAAAAACTGACACACTGACTAGTATTGGATCCATCAGGCCATGATAATGGTCAAAAATAGGATATGTCACGGTCTATTAAAAAAAAAAAAAAACACAACATGTAAATATGCCTTGTTTCACTGTTTAGGTGCAGAAGGCCTAAAGTTACAGCATTTGAAAACAGCTTCCTCTATTCACGCTGCTAAATCACACCCTGTGAGGAATGATTGACAGGTCCCTGTCTGATGTCAGAGATGATGATGTCAGATCTAATTTCCTGTAAAATATCCCACAGGCACAATGCAGTGCACAGACAAATAAGAGCAATGGTGAGATCTGGCTGGTCGTCGAAATTGACCATAAAAATAGCAGTGTTTGGCAAGAAAAAGAAAAAGGTTAGACTCACTGTGCTTTTTATTTTTTATAGCAACTAAACTGCCCCCCTGATCGGGCAGTTTTGCTTTGAATGACGATAGCATGATTGTTTGTATGACCAATCCCGTCATCCATGCATCAACTTCATGCAACCATCGAAATTCAATGTGTACGACCAGCTTTACTGAACACTGTTAAGTCCCATGACACGTGAGGTGCAATATACAATCCTAGATTGCTAATCTAGTCTCTCACACTTTTCAGTATTGGTGGAAAGGGTCGCATGAGACCAGAGATGTGTCAGGATATGAAGGGATAAGTGCTGGCCCAAACTGAACTAAACATATTTGGTATAACCATGTCCTTGATAACTAGTACTATAATAACAAATGTGTTATTAACCCAAGATGGTAAAAGTAATAAAAAAAAAATTTAAAAAAAATATTGCATTTTGGTCATAAAAACTAATCAAAAGTTGATTGCACTCCAGAAAACACAAAAACAAAAAAACACTATATATGTATTTCTATCACCGGATATGTACTGGCCAATGGAGTTAGGCCTCATGCACATGACTGTGTGTACTGACAGTGTTTTTCACACACATTTATTTTTATGGCCCAAAAATACGACTGCGTATCATCAGCCCAGGCAAAATTCAGGACAGGCGCTATTTCGGTCGTGTGCATGTAGCCTTAGAAAAACATGTTGTTTATGTTGTATGATGCACCAAATTTATAATGAAAAAAAGCAATGCCAAAATATTTTTTTTCATCCTTCTAAAAAATAGTTCAAGAAGATCTTTCACCACCTCCATCAACCCCAGTTCTTTAGTCTATGGTGCAAGAGATCTAATGATCACAGGTTCAAGCTCCCTAGGTTTATAAGAAAAAGAATAAAAAAAATTCACAACATTTTAAAAGATTTTTAAAATATAACATTTCAAATTACCCTCCTTTCCATAGAAAACAATATCAAAATAAACAAACCCATTATGTAACCCCCCAACTATAAAAATATGGCAAATGTCATACCAAGAAAAAAAAATTCCACCCCAGCCTGAATTTTATTCCAGTTTCCCAGTACATTATATGGAATACTATGAAGTACAGTTTGTATTTTGTGGGACAAACCTCTACAAATAGAAAAATAAAAAAAAGTTATGGCTTTAGGAATCTGGGAGAAAAACAGAAACATGAAATTGCTGTGTCCTCAAGGGGTTAAGGCCAAAATTTATGGCCAAAACTTATGGGTTTAACAGAAGCTTATAATAAGTCAATTATGTTTCTAAAAAGAGATGGGGCAGTAAGAGAAAGACGTGCAGTGCTGTATATGATCACTTTTGTAAAAATTGCTTCCCCAGCCATGTTTTACCACTAACTGGAATCACCTTACAGTTTGAGACGCATGGATATCAACTCACTGGACTGTGCAATCCTCAGGATTAGTATCCCAGAAAAAGGCATGCAGGTCACCAAGACATAATAGAAACTATTTTTGTTTCTTGCACTTGACAGTACTCTGTATGAATACATATGTACACACATACTAGCACTATTGAAACAGGATCTGTTATTTGGCTCCCTGACAAGCGAGAACATCAACCTCCCGCACTCCTCACTTTATATTACTTCCTTTTCCTCACGCGTGTGAGGCATAACACAGAAGAGTATCAAGTGTTAAAAGCCATATGTAGTGTTTGATGAACCCTGGAGAAGTAAGGAGCACAGAACAACAGCGATGCATGTGGGAGGTAATTGTCCTCGTGCTTATAATTAGCATTAGAATTTTAGGGATTTTTGCCTAATCCCCTCCCACTGCCTGTTATCCTTACCATGGTTACTGCCACTTATTAGACAGAAATATTGTATCAACACCATGTAATTGTTTCTTTGCACTGTCTTGTAATAAAATAAACATTAATAGGAACTCTGGCGTTTCCGTTTGGACAGGATCCACATTAAGTAACAAATCTGCGATGATGGTATAATTGCAATATTTATATCTAATAACAGACATGGATCTTCATCTGGAAATAAAGGCTCATTTTTATCTTTTCATACTTACTAGGGAAAGATATTTTAAGGCACAGTAAAACAATTGGAGAAATCTAAAAAATCAGACACCCTTTAACTGCTGGAAGGCTTCATGTGCACACTGAATCTGGAGCAAAAAGTGCCTGCAGTCAAAATAAAAAGTAAGGAAGTGGAAAACACCCATTAAAGGGAGTCTGTCATCAGAACCTAGCATATGAATCCAGCCCCGCAGATAGATAGGTTAGTCACCTGAATCAAATGGTGTCTGAATCGACAGCTCAGTTGCGGAGATATCACTTTCTTGTCATTATGCAAATTAGTGCTTTGGAGCAATGAGGGCATTGCCATTCCTCCAAGCACCAACAAGCTCATTTGCATATTGACAAAATGGCAATATCTTGGCCACAGAGGCCCCGATTCACAAGGGGAAAACACAGTTTGATTCAGGTGACCCTAGCGTATCTGCAGAACTGGGTTGATATACTGGGTTCTGGTGACAGACTCTCTTCACCACCTCCACCAATTTTACTTATTAACAACTGTTACTAGTTGCCACTCCACTGATTCCAGCACAGTGGAATTTTCTCTCTAGCCCCCACCATTCCCGACCAACAAGCGCAGTTAGTTTTGGTGCCTGATGTACTATCTAAACTGTGTAATATCAGAAGGGCGGTGTCAGGCAGGGTGTGATTCAGAGCTCCAATCAGAGGCAGCCAGTGTCAGAGCTCAGAATCACACCGGATTGACTGCTCGGGAACAGTGAGGGCTAGAGAAAAAGGTGTTTGGGAGGAGGGACAATGATTGATCTTTAAATGGAGTCTGTCAGCAGGAAAATCTGTACCAAACTAATGATAGTACCTTGTAGGAATGACTCTACTCTTTCCAAAGATGCCTTTCTTATTCTGCATTGCAGCTCCATTGTCATGAAAACCAGTTTATTCTTATGCAAATTAGCTGAGACAAACTTTAGTGGCATTTCTTCTCCTGCCAGGGCTTTGATCGCTGCTCTAGATAGTCGCCCTCTCATTGCCTGAGTAACATCTTCCACTTTGTCACACTTTGTCTACAGTTATGGGCAGTTATCTAGATTGAAGAGTGAAGCCCTTGCAGGAGAAGAAACACCCCTAAAGGCCTTTTCAGCTAATTTGCATAAGAATAAAATCCTGATTTTCATGAAAATGGAGCTGCAATGCACAATAGGAAAGACATCTTTGGAAAGTGTAGAAGCAGACTCACTTTAAAGATCATTCATTGTCCCACCACCCAAACACCTCAAGGTCCTTGCAAAGGTTATTTATCTTAAAAAAAGTTATGTATTAGCCTTCACTTCTTTTTTATCTGTACAGATACTGTTTAGCCTACCTGCAATGTTTTTATTAAAAAACCTTTCTGTTCTGTAATGGTGCCAATGATAAGAGGGGGTAAGAAAATTAAACAGTGTGGCAGCAAAACACAAGGATGTGACACTGATACAAATTAATATTTCAATGTGTTTCCTTTTGCTTTTAGCAAGTGGTCTTGAGACGTAAAGGTGGCATCTCCAATGTAAAACGAGGGTTTATGATGGAAGGGAGATGAGAGGCTTGAAGTCACACGTAGACACACACATATACAGAGTTACATCAGTGAGATGACTCATTGTGCTACTCCCCGACTGTGAACGCTTACAGGGCATGCATCCAGCAGAACTTTCTCTTGTATGTTTGGTCAGTAAAGGAATTGAGGTTAATGGTTAATATTTAATGTCACCTGCAGCCAGTGACTGCTTCTTCTAATGTAAGTGACAGATAAACAGAAAAACACTCCCTGGATGATACACAAAGCACCACACACCATAAGTGCATTTTTATTTTTAAACCAACTCAATTTCTCAAATGGATAACCAATGTTCCTACTAATTTACATTAGAAATTGAGTGAGGCATGAAAATCGTTCTGATGCACGGCAAACACATCGGCACTGCAGAAATCCTACAATGACGGGTTATGGCAAAACAACCTTCAAAATCATATATTAATGTAAAACATAGATCTCCCACTATGTAAATGACAATAGGGCTGGGGACAGAAGCCTCCATTATAATGGTTCTGGGTCATAATAGTCAAGAGAGATGAAGGTTAAAGGGCTATTCTTATTTTAGGATTTTATAGTGAATATATCCACAGTATATGCCATATATGCCTCACTTTTTCTGCATGTTCACAGTCTTCGCCAGTAAAGTCTATGGAAGCTACTAAAAGAGTGAGGTGATGCTTATAGTATATGGAGAGTGTGGGGTCACCACACCCTATTCTTACAACAGGAGAGGGCCACAGAGATGAGAGCCACATCAACAGGTATGTATGGTGGTTGGTAAAGTAAACTACCCCAAATCATGAACTGCACCCCTTACTACATATACAGATGTAACTGTGTTAAGATATCACGCTACACCAGTTTATCACAGAAAACAACAACAATCATTGGAAATAAAAAAACATTTTTCAATTACTTTCACTGTTTTTGCTGTTTTCTGTGATAAGATATGACCCTGCAGAAGTTTAACCAATTACACAAGTTCAGAGGACCTTTGCTACATCTATATGTGTAAACTGGACTACTGGGTAAACTATTCTAATGCAACCAACTGGGACTAGTTATGTGCAAGTTAGGCTGTCTTATGAGGTGTTATACATGGTTTTCCAATATATGGATGCATGGGTTATTAATAGTAACTGTCACTGTTCCCAATAAGGTGCCTGTCTGTGTGGCTGCACTCCTTTCACAATGCCTCCATTCAGTAACCCTAGATTAATATGACCGAGACTTAGGCTAGATTAGCAGCGCTACAAAAAGTGGCATCATAGTCCCGGCCCAAATCTCATTCCCTTTATTTTCTCAGTTCTGCCTCTCTATTTGTGTGTTATACTTTGGTATTGATAGGTTGGTTGTTAAACAAGTATAACGTAGAGTGTTGAAGGTTTCAAGATTTTTTTTTTTTACAGCTGTTCAGACGTAAAAAAAAAAAAAAAAATATTAATGTGATAACTTACCATTCTCTATATCAAACCCTGCTATTTCTTCAATAAAAAAAAGTTTAAAGTTATAGGCTTAAATAAGCAATACCATAACTGAAAAAAAAAAAATCAGGGATGAGCATACCAGGGTCAAAGGGGGTGGGAGGGCCCTCTCCGCTACACTAAGAAAAGGGAGTAGAAGCTATCTAAGGGACTGGAGTCTTGCCAGGTTATCTAGAAAGCGTCCACTACTTTACTGATGTATGAAGGCACGTGGCTTAATCACACAATTTAGCAATTTGAGACTTGATGTGATTGATAATCTGTGCAAATGGTTACTATGGGGTGCGTAGCCTGTGTCCTGAGTGAGTGGTGCGTGAATGGGGCTTGCACATCATGTGTGCTGTCTCTCAGGGGCTCACGAGCAGCATTGTTCCTATGTGTGTCTTATTCTGGTGAGGGAGTAATCTGTCATTGCTGTCTGTCACTTGTGCATCATGTTTCTTATGTGTAAATGTCAATTGTGAGTTGTGTGTGTCTGTGAGTAGCCCATGTGCGGCATGTGTACCGTGTGTGTCTGTCTAATGTGGGAGTCAGGACTGTAGAGTCAATATTGACTCCGACTCCCCAGCCCAACCCTGGAATCCTTCATAAATGGGGGGGAAGAAGAAAGAAGAAGGAGTGATCCTGTTACAGCTAATATACTATGTATTTTACGCAATCCCAAAAATGGTAAGAAATGATTAAATATAATTATTCATTTTACTTTTAAGCCAGAATCGGAGTCAGTAACTTTTTTTCAAATACACTCAAAACTGGCCCCAAACCTGAATCCACCCCACTCCTGGTGGTAGTCATGTGTGAATGGCATCATGTGTCCTGTGAAGAAAGCATGCATGGCATCGGTCACGGGTTGCAGAGGCATATGTACAGCAGTAGCCAGAGGTGTAGTCTGGTGCTTTCAGTTTAAAAACAATGGACAACCAATGAGCCCCATTATATTCAAAAAGGTCCATCAGGCTCCAGATGCATCCGTTATTTTAGTGGAGGTACAAACCTAGCATAACTGGTCCAACATGAAAGTGGTATATGTGCCCATGGGTCTTGTGAGTGGGTGACATATATGCAGATTTTTTCATATATATGAAGAATATAACAATACTTTTTGTAGTTTTGTTGAAATTGAATGGAGGAGGGGGTCATGCACACGTCTTGCACAGGAGCCCTACACTGTGACTATTCCCCCTGCATTTATCTATCAATGTACTGTTTGGGAGAAGTAATTTCACTTTAAACTTTATGATGATGGCACTGAAAAGGTTAACACATCCTCATTAGTTAAGCAATAAATGATGACTGCGCACATAATGTTAATAGCCAAAGCCATCCAAATATTAATAGAGAGCCAAGTGATGAGCTACAAAGTAACCTTAACACACAGAGCAAGTGACCACTCAATAAGAAAAGTGCAAGTTCCTCTCTGGAAGGAAAGACTATCCAAATGGACTTTGATTAACCTATAAAATAGACACTTCTGAAGTCATAAAAATCCTCTGTATAAAATGTATGCAAAAAGGTGTCTGTGGGTCTATCTATCATCACATCTATAATAAGACCATAATGTCACTGTGCTATTTAGAGGTCTACCCTCATAAAACAAACTTGGCAATGCAAAAATCACATAATAATCAGTGCCCTTACAGGACCCCTATAGTCACCCACTAATAATATTCACACATATGTACTAAAGTATGTTGTAACAGTCTACAAATATTTGAGTCCAAGTTACTATACTATTTTAACTGAAATGATGTACAATAAAATAACCAGGTATTATATTCATATATCAAATGCTGGCATAGGGCTGGGTGATTATGACCTAAATCATAACCTCGATTAATTAGGCATTTTACATTTTACATCAATTAGATTAATGGTGATTATTTAGGCCACGCCCCCTTTTAAACCACACCCTTTATGCTGATGACACCCAATTATATACGTCATCCCGTGACATCACTCCTGCACTAATACAGAACACCAGTGACTGCCTCTCTGCTGTCTCAAATATCATGTCTTCGCTTTATTTGAAACTGAATCTCTCAAAGACAGAATTACTGCTGTTTCCACCATCTAATAGATCTGTCCCTGATATCTACATTGCAGTCTCCAGCCTTACCATAACTCCTAGGCAGTATGCCCACTGCCTCGGGGTTTTGTTTGACTCAGACCTTTCCTTCATCCCCCATATCCAATCACTCGCACGCTCATGTCATCTCCACCTCAAAAACATCTCCAGAATCCGCCCTTTCCTTACCACAGATACACTAAAGACACTTATTGTTGCCCTGATTCACTCTCGCCTTGACTACTGTAACTCCTTACTAATCGGTCTTCCCCTTACTAAACTCTCCCCTCTACAATCTATTCTGAATTCGGCGGCCAGGCTCATCTATCAGTCTAGACACTACAGCGATGCTTCCGGTCTGTGCCGGTCACTACATTGGCTGCCTATTCAATACAGAATACAATACAAACTTATCACCCTCATTCACAAGGCTCTCCATAATGCTGCACCTCCCTACATTTCCTCCCTCATGTCTGTGTATCGCCCAACCCGTACTCTCCGTTCACTCAATGACCTAAGACTAACATCCTCTATTATCAGAACCTCCCACGCTCGTATACAAGACTTCTTCCGAGTTGCACCACTTCTCTGGAATGCTCTATCCCGGACTATTAGATTAACCCCCAATTTCCACAGCTTCAAGCGTAAACTAAAGACATATCTTTTCAGACAGGTCTATTACAACTCCTAATATAAACCCTTCCGTAGTTAGAATCCCTAAAACGTACCCTCCTCTGTTCACGCTCCCACATTTCCTCACAAGATATGATGCCGTATCAGACTAACTTTATATGTCCAAACACCATATGCACGTTAAAGGACACGACTGATGACGGCTCATACAGCTTTATATATATGTAGTGACAGTAACCTCTATTACAAAATTGTCTGACCATTGTACAAGCAATGCTACCTCCGATGCCGCCCCTGCTACCTCCTGTGTCACCCCCTCTACCTCATAGATTGTAAGCTCTTGCGAGCAGGGCCCTCAGTCCCAGTGTGTGAGTTGAATATTTCTTTGTAATGTATCTTTTTTGTCAGTACTTGAACCCTACAAATTGTACAGTGCCGCGGAATATGTTGGCGCTATATAAATAAAATGTATTATTATTATTATTTTACAATATGAGCATTTGTTGGGTGACTAAACACGACTGAACCTTGTCTTCAGACCCCAGAGTACAATATGCTGAGCTCAGGGAAGGTGATCATAAAAAAAAAAAAACAGTGTTACTCACCTCACCTGGGCTCCTGCGTGACTCCCTGCTGTTTTTGGGTCACGCAGTGATGTGACTCTTGCGTCTACACGTCACAATGTCACGTGACCCCCTGAGACCCAATCACAGGACTCAGCAGTCCCCAACGTCACTCAGAAAAGCCTAAGACAGCAGGGATATAGAAGCATTTTTCTCTGATGAGCTATATTAAAAAAATATTCACCTGAACTATTGATTTATGAAAAAACAGTTACTTTTTAACTCAAAAGTGAGCAATACAAAAATTATGTGAATGGCTTTTTATGCAATTTTAATTAGCTCTATGGATGGAGCTTCTCATATTATTCTTTAAGAAAAACCTAATTAATACTGCAGAAGAGCAATGCTACAATGGCTACCACAGTGCCAAGCAATCTTTCAACTGAAGGGGCGAGTCATGTTTGACAGTCTAATGCTAGGGTTACACTGTATACAACTGTATACCTATGCATGCAATGTATAACTTCAATAGAAGCCTCCAATACATGCCATTATAGCACACAATATGCCAAGGATTAACCATCTGTTTGCATGTGCCTTTGTATTGAATAGCAATCAATTATTACACACCTGTAAACAATAAAAAATACCTACACATAGCGCCCCAACATACCGTAAGGCAAAAGGATACATTTTGGCAAATGTCAAGTCAGTGGGGCCCTATAGATATGCTTGGCATATGTCCTAGGAACATTTCCAGGGCATATGCAAAACAACGATAAAAACGCTACGTAAGCACAAAAGCACAACCTTATTGCCATATGATCCACATCTTTATAAAAATTTCGATAGAGAACTTTTAAAAATGGTAACATTCGCCTGTTTTTTGTAGAAATGACTAGTAATTAAGTTTTTATGATCACTCGATGTTTGCAGAGTTTTAAAGTTTTATTAGTATTTCTCACAGCTCAGAAGTGATGGATATGAGATTAATAGCATAGATAAATAATAGATTTTTTTTTTTTTTTTGAAGCATGGTTTATCTATATCTCTAGTACTTCTCTTACACTATTACAGGAAACGTTCTGCATATGGCAAAGCTTTTATTCCCCAGAGCTACAGTGAAATAAGCGATATCTCACTTGAGGTACAATAATATCTCTTCAGGTTATGTTAGTCTATCATCATCAAAGCAAAATTTATTTTCAGTGTTTTGAGGTATCAGAGGCACAGAACCATGAGGTACCACCTGTTTTCCGACTAAAATCCATAGGCTGAAATTTCTTAACTGGGTATGCAACATATGTAACCTTAAAGACAAAGTCTACAACAATTTACAACATTTTACAACAAAAAAATTACATTACGTTAAAATTTTCAGTAACTTTTCAATGTTTTGTTTTAATTCTAGAAATTTTGAGCTGCATTATGTCTTCTAAAACAGGCATCCGACGCTAAAGTCGGAATTCTAATGGTTTCAGTGTAGCAAGGCAACATTTGAATGGGACGTTGAAGAGAAAACTGTACCCATCATCATATGGGTAATATACATACATATACATACACACACACACACACACACACAAATACATAGATACACACACACACACACACAAATACATAGATACATAGATACACACACACACACACACACACACCATATAGACCAACATTTTTAAAAACATTGGGGGGAATTTACTAACCTACCTATGCCAGTTTTTTGGTGTAGATATGCACATCTTTGGTGTATGGCTCTTTTTTGCACCAAAGCAGCAACACAATGTTGGTTCTGTGCCTCTCTCACCACTTTTAATGAGAGTGGGATGATCGGGCGGTGTCCAAGGAGGGCTGAGACAGGGATGCCCCAGGCAGATAAATTTACTACTCTGGTCGAAAAACTAGCATGAGTTATGCCTGAAATCAATGCCAGACTAGCAAAGCATCTCAGTTCTGGAGCAAGGGAGTTGGCCTGAATTATTGACAGGCTAGAGCCACCTAACAATTCAGGCACAGTTAGTGCTAGCAGGGGAATGGGTAAAGACTGGCGTACAGAATGTCAGTCTTAACAAATTTCTTCTACATTTCCATAAATGTCTGATAGATGCAGTTTCATCCAATGGAACCTGTACTTCTCAACAAAACATGGGTCCCTTGCCCCATCCTGCCTGATAAGGAGGAAAATAAAAAGAAACAGCCAGGCACACCTGCTTGTCTAACTTCCATAGAAGTGAATGAAGTGAGCTTTGCACTTGCACAGCAACCTCTTCTTTAAAGGTTTTCTCATCTCCCTGTCTCAGCAGTTTTGCCTGCTAACTCTTCTTCTCACTTCCTGTATTCCTGCAAGCTCGGGGGAGGCGGCTTTGACTAATGAACAGGATACTATGAAGTATCACAATATAGACTTTGCCTTTACCATGAGAGATTTATTATGATTTCTAGAAATATAATATAAATGCAGAGCAAATAATATGCACAGTAAATGTATATTACATTACACAGGTTTGTATGGAACACCTACCATGCTTCTATAGGTAAGGGACTCTTAAGTAAGTGTTATCTTTGTGTTTACATAGAGAGATAACAGACTCCTGAAGCCTTTATCAGTAAACTGCAATTAGGTGAACTGATTGTCCTGTTATGTACAGAGCTGTACATAACAGTGAGAGCACTCAGCCTCCCCCAGAGAGCAGTGACTGACATTATTTGTCCTAACTTATCAGACAGGCCATGCTCCATAAAAATGTGTAAACAATACAGGCAAACAAAGCTGCATTATTAAAGCAATGTATTTAGGAAAACTCTTGAATTTACATAAGTTAGCAGTATAGATGGGATCCTAGAGATAGGAATACTCCTTTAATTCTACACTTGGATGAATAGCTCAGCAGACGCCCTACACCTGCTCTGAAGATAGGTGTGTCCACATGTCCTGTCCACCATTTATAATGTATAAGGAACAGTGAAAATACAAGAGGTCAGAGAAAGGATAAAGCAGTTCTAGATATGTTAAGTGGAAGAGGTGTTGGAGCACCGAACGGAGGACTCTTCAGACTGCTAACTGAACCATGCTGCATGTTTCTCTGTGCAGACATGTTTCTATGCACGGTGAGCAACCTGAAGTTGTAGAAAGGCTCTGGATATAGAGCTGAAGCATTGCTGACAAATGGGTGAATAAATACACCACTTTTTCACTTTACACTGACTTTTTCCTTCTTTTGTATCTATCTTCAATCAAGCTGTTAAAATTTAAAAATATATCAGACTATGACAAAGAATAATATTTAACTTTTGTGTTATACTAATGCTAGCTAAAATGCACCTATATATAGCTTTTAAAAATCTAGAAGATACAATATCCTTGATAATGCTACAATGCAACAACATTAATTACCCAAAATATTTCCATGCCTCAAATTCATTAAAGCCCTCTCCCTGAATTAGGGTCAAACAGTGTCAGCCAATTAATCCAAAAAGAAATGTCCTGTGCCGTACAGAGCTAAGAGAAGCGCAACATACATTGAATTAGTCTAATAGGCAAAGAAATGCTCTTTAAACAATCTACAATTCAACCAGAAAATGAATTCTAAAGGTTCTTATCGGCAATGATATTACTATTTCACTTAACAGCGACATTAAGCATGCTTTTCTGCTGCTTACTACACAGGAGCATATCCTGGACATTCATTCAGTGATACAACAGCTGTCCATTGGCATTACAGCATAAATAAGCCATTTAATCACAAATAATAGCTATAAGATCTAAATCAAGGTTAAAGAACATTATCTAAGTCCCAGCATCTATGACATATCTGCTAATCCCTTCTGCAATCTTAAAGGATTCCATATTTTAATTAAAGGGAAACTTGATTTTCCCATTGCCAGAATTCGCTCATTCACAGTCTTTCAGCCTGATTGATTGTCAGTCGAATCCACTGACTTTGGTAGGACTGGCCCACTAATATGTATGGAGGCCTCCCAACGCTCTGCCTGCCCAAGATAACATGCCATCAGTGATAGCTACATTGACATCCTCTCCTCTATCCACTTAGGGCATACAGTGGGGAAAAAAGTATTTAGTCAGCCACCAATTGTGCAAGTTCTCCCACTTAAAAAGATGAGAGAGACCTGTAATTGATATCATAGGTAGACCTCAACTATGAGAGACAAAATGAGAAAACAAATCCAGAAAAATCACATTAATCTGATTTTTTAAGAATTCTTAAAAAATCAGACAATGTGATTTTCTGGATTTGTTTTCTCATTTTGTCTCTCATAGTTGAGGACTACCTATGATGTCAATTACAGGCCTCTATCGTCTTTTTAAGTGGGAGAACTTGCACAATTGGTGGCTGACTAAATACTTTTTTCCCCACTGTATGTAAGATCAGCCAAACCAAGTTTACATATGAGGAATGGATGAGATATCTATTGGCCAAACAACAGCGATCTTGTGTGTATGGTCAGCATCAGGTCACAGGATACAGAATTAAATGCTGCTTGTGAGTGCACACTCTTTTTATTCTTTACACCAAACAAGTTTTTATATACTACTTCAACCACTAGAAGACTGTTCAACTTTTTAGCACTAAAAGATTAACTTACTAACAAGTATACATTCATTTCTTGTATTTGGTTAGGCCATTTCCTGAGTTTACACAAAAACTATTGTAACATTTGGTAATTTTTTTTTAGGAACTTCTTAATCACCAATGGTTTTAGTACAATGCAATGTGACAAATACTAGTCAACCAGGGCCTTTTTAACATATTGGAGGCCCCCGCCCCCACATAAGTAGCCCCGACATAATGCCCCTCGCCCAATAGTGCTCATTCAATCAGAATATTCTATACAAAAAATTATTATACTTACCTTTATATGCTTTGAAGGAGTAATTGAGTCCAGTGGGCAGTCCTAACAGTGATTAATAGACATCTCTGTAGGCATAATCATGGTTAGCACCGCCCACTGGACTCCATTACTCCTTATAAGCATAGAAACAAGAGAAATAAACTAACAAATGACAGGTTATACTGAATCTTTTGCAACAAAACCATATATCAATCTGTTCAGCTGTTCCTGCTCTATAACATGCTGCCTGCAGATTACACAGCATTTTTAAGGTGACATGGTCCCTTTAAAGAAAAGAAAAGAAAAAAAAAAAAAAGAAAAAAGTCGTATTTTTGTTGTTTATCAGGTATAAGTATATGCATTTCACACATCACACACACATAAAAGGGATAAAGAAAACTAATACGGTATGTGCGATAGCCTCCTGCATGCATTTATCAATTAACTGTTAACAATGTGGTGCAAATTAGACACTAAAAATAAGTTTTACACAAGCTATTATCTGTTGTACACAGAGATACAGTAGAAAGCAGATACCTATAATACATGTCTTATGATCTGTACACAACAGTAAGCTTGGTATTATTTCAACTTTTAAATTGGCTTATATATTTCATAGACATGATATATCCTAAAGAATAAGACATGGCCTAGATGTCTACATCAGCCACATGATGAGTCTTGGCAGCTGAGGCTTCCCAATGTAATAACAATTAGGAGCTGCTAGAAGTTGCAGTTGAGTATGTGACAATCACTAAATGCCAGAATATCTCATTATGAAACCTTCTTATGCCATGCAATGTAGGGAAAGTATAGACAAATAGCCTGGGCCTTGACTGGTAGCCAAGGAGGCTGCCAGAAGCTGCTGCTGAATGCCGGACAATTTAATGTGAATGTTGTAGAGTGTGTTTCGACTTGCATAGGAATCCAGCTGAAATCATGAACAACATCATCATAAGATCACTTTTATAATGCGCAGTATAAAAGGATATCTTCATACAAATGTATGCTTTATTTTTAAAACTTTAGAACCTTTAGATGTCGGGGCCCACTTTGTGGAAAATGTAAATCCCATTATGTATGAAAAAAACAGGATATGCAGGTTCTCTAATACACGATACGGGAGCAAGAGGGAAGTAAGGAATCTTCTGGGCAGTGTTTGGAAAAACATATAGGGGACTGACAGAAAATTTATGTGACTCATGTTCGTGCTCAGCAAACTTTTTTTTTTTTTTACACAGCATGTGGATGGGATATAAACCCTATCCACATCCTGTATAAAAAAATGTTTGCTGAATGCGGCCTTAGCCTTAAAGGGGTTTTCTGGGATTGGCAAAAATTAGGCAATTATTAGTGTATCTGATTAATCCTCCATGTCCGCTTTACCAGTAGCCAGACTGCCATCTATCCATGTGATAGCTGCAGCAAATCACTGGCCATAGTGGTGTTGTGCCATACATGCCAGCATCAATGCTGAGAGTAGCCAGAATATCACTGCTGCAGGAAACTTATCTTAAACAAGCAGGCACTGCTGGAGTGCCAGGGAATAATTGTGGGAGTAAATGCCTCATTTTTATTTGATACCATTTTCAAATCAGTTTAGAAAGTGAAAAATATTACTGATCTTCCCAATCCTTCATGTACCTATACCAATGTTTCTTGGGTCCCCTCTGATTTCTATACAGCCAGTTCTAGCACCGATCTGTGAACACTGCAGTGGTGATCTTAGTGCCATTGAAAAGTCACCACTACAGTCATTGAGTGGCTGCAGTGGTTACATGTTGTGTTGGCTTGAGCAAAAAGAACAGAGACCAGCTGGGGACCAGGGAAGCGATGACACATACTTCTGCTATTTTACAGAATTGTAATAGGCGTCTAAACAAACCCTTCAAATCTGAACTGATCTACATAATACTTTTGATCTTCCCCATCAGAGTGACTGTAGTTTAGAGGCTCCTCTGAGAGCTACATTTGCCTTCACATGTAATTACTAAGCCCTGAAAGCTCTGCTGACACCTGTGAGCCTCCACTTGTTACCCTGCTAGCATCCGAGCTTTATCCAGTGATTGTAAAAAGTCCCCACTTATTGCTCATCTTCTAACCCAGTTTACAATGATGATTGCTCCGCTAGAGGCTCTTAGATTTGCTAACTACTACAGTATGCTTACCCAGGTAATTGTTCTCCTGGCTGTTCGGGGTCTCCATTGATTGCTCTGCTAGCACTCCAGATTCCCCCGTGCTTTCCCTCCTCGTAGCTGTGGGCCATCTTTGACTGCTATGTTACCAGATCTAAGCCTCCTTTGATTCATTCCGTATCCTCTGACTGCACTGATCATAGTGCTCTGGGTCTTCCAACTGTCAGTAAAACTATAGCTTTTGCAGAGTCCTTTTCTTTCCAGTTCCTCCTCTTCCTTTTACATGAGAATAGGTGTTGAGCGACTACAATGGAGAAATAAACTGCAGTACGAACCTTCTGTATGACTTTTCTTGTTGACGTTTTTCAGATGCCATGCTAGAACAATTTTCTGCTACACCGCTACCAATAACTTTAGAATGGGGCAGATGTTTCAGAAGCAAGTTCGGAAACAGTTATTACAAGAAACCACAGACATACTAAAGCTGGTGATACACACATACTTCATGCCAGCGACTGGTGAAGGTCCCACTGTTCGAACCCCGACTGATATACAACTAATCCCTTATCCTGTGTACAGGAGACAGATTATAAACTTTGTAAATCCCTTTAATAATCACATATCAATTAACAATCTGTTAACCAGTAAGTTTACAAACTTCACTGACATTGCAGAACTAGTAAGCAACAGTGGCTCAGTGGTTAGCACTGCAGCCTTGCAGCGCTGGAGTCCTGGGTTTGAATCCTGCCAAGGACAACATGTGCAAGGAATTTGTATGTTCTCCCCGTGTTTGGTGGGTTTCCTCCGTTTTCCTCCCACACTCCAGAGACATACTTATAAGGAATGTAGATTGTGAGCCCTATATGGGACAGTGACTGACAATGTCTGTAAAGCGCTGCAGAATATGATGACGCTATACAAGTAATAATAATAATAATAATAATAATCCTTCGCTTCCTGGTGTAGATCTTTGACTGCTGGGAACTCATCCCGGCTGTACTGCACCCCACTGACAAGGACAGGTCGACCTCCCAGATTTCCCCCCCCTTATTTCTTCTCATATTTTTCTCTCCTCACATATATTATATTTAAGTGAATGTATAATTCATACACGTTAATCGAGACTTTGTATGCCGTTGTTATGGGTCTCCATTTATGTCTATATGACTGTTTTATTTGTTCATCACTGTAACTCTTATCAATAACATTCAGTTGCTATTGATTTGATCCACTGCCTTCCTTTCGAGAAATAAAATAGGTTTTACACAAAAAAAAAAAAACTACATTGACTTGCACGTTTGTGAGTTATTTAGCTGCCTCTTAGCCCTCCAGCAGCCATTACATGGGACCATAACTTTAGAAGGAGTACTTTTCCCCACGTTTCCACACTGCACAGCACTGAGAGGTGATTTTGGGGAGATTAAGTAGAGATGAGAAATGTATTCTCAAGTTTCATTCAATTACACTCATTGATCCAAGTAAATTTTTTGATGATTGACAGTTCAAGTCTTATTCACCTTAAATTGATCACATTCTAAAGGCAACCATATAATATGCATGAGCTATATGATAGCATGGTATCTAAAACAGTGGAAAAAAAAAGCTTTCTATTCTAAAATCGCATATATTCTTACATTTCCCCTTTCCTAGAAAAATAAACACAGCGAGGTGTGAACTTACAGCTTTACATTATTCTGAAAAGTACATAGAACATTCAATATTAATGGCAATCCACATACTCAATGAAGGGATAAAAGAAAAATTGCTTAGACACCTTCAACTTGTGAACACATGTTCCTTTTTTCAGTCCATTTAAATTAGTTCTACAAATGTCAACTTCAGACTGTTACATAAAGTCACAAAAAAATAAGTTAGATAACATCCTAATTACTGTAAAAATATGTGCGATATGCATTGCCATTCCACACGCAATGCACCAGCCTCGCTTACCTTTACCGATGAGACAAATAGGCGATATTCTCAAAGCAAATAATAAAACAAGAATCTCCTCCATCAACATGACAAATCAGGATGAACTGAAAATCTCAGGTCATGGTGACACACTGGAATGCTAGAGGTAAATAAGGGCTGAATTATTCATCTATTATTTGTTATATAATAGGATCATGCAGTTTGCTGGCATTTAAAATGAGTGTCATATACTGTATGTATAAGCGAGACCGAGTGTACTGTATTGTAAAGCTGCTTCTTTTTGCCGTATTCTTATTAGTACTTTACACTTATTGTTCGCTTGTGTTCACATGTACTCACTTTCTACATGCAGTACTTCAATGTAGTTTTCCATATTTTCCTAGAATTGTATGTCAAAAATTGCACTGAAAGATGTTTTGTCTACTATATAAATTTCTGCTTTATAAGTCTTTTAAAGAAGACTTGTTGCTACTCCTTGACTTGTTCATTTAAGTCAAGACTTGTATTTTTGTATATTCTGCATGATCTTTTCTTAAAACTCTGTACTGTGCCATTCCTCTGTTATTCATCCTTGGAGTTTAGGAATAAAGTGGCAATCGTGTATTACCATGCAACTTCTTATAAGGGTTGTCCCTATACAGATTGACAATGGCAGCGCTGACTGGTCAGTGATAGGCCTCCAACTGGTAACACCCATTTGTTCATTTATTCATACAATAGTACAACAGAGTTCTAAGAAAAGGTGTTCCAAGATTGTTATTTCAGGATGAATACAGTGATTTTCTAAAATATATATAGTGGAAGTGGAAGGAAGAGGAGATGAACACCTTAGATAGGAAAACCTCCTTTAAGATAAGAAACAGACATAATGGTGAACTGCAGGGATATGCAAAAAGGGTTGGAAAAAAGATTAGGGGTGTATAGTGCAGGGATGTTAAAACCTGTTTTTGTTGGACTGCTTCTTCAAGTAAGACTTTTTAAAGGGCTTTCACATCTAGAGTTAGAGTTATTCGTGTCATATTACTACAATACAGTATGTCACTAGAATGTGATCAGTGTGGCTCTGAACTTCCCCATTCACAGGAACGTAAGGGCCACCAGTAACATACCTGTCTCTTAAACTTTTACCAGACACACGGTCACCTTTCCAAGTCTCAAATCTGCTACTGCAGACAAGTTGTAGCTCAATCCCACTAACTAAGCAATACCAGATACAGGACAGGAATAAAGGAGGTTGTGTCAGGTAAAGGATGGAAGAAGCACAATTAAGCAGCACAGCCTCATACTACTCCTAATAGGCAGATGTCACAGCACTACAATAACCACTTTTTGATCCATATCCTAATAATGTGCCATCAAAACTATTAGTGTGGATAGTAATATACAAAACATATCTACTGTATGTATGCTAAGTATTAACATGCACCTAAATTGCAGCTAAAACAAACCAGGTTTTCTAACAAAAGAGTGTCACATAATATTAACTCTGCAGATCATCAAAGAAACAACACAGAATATGGAAGGAGAGCACTTAAAACAGTAGATCAAACTAAATATTATTATGCCTCGAGGCTATAAACTTTTACCAAATGCCTAGCGTAGGCCTGTCACACTTTTCTTAAAGAAAGTTTAATTTTCTTCTAATAAAACTTGTAACATTCTTGTCTCGGGAAATAGCACAATCGGTTGTGCCACCTGATCTTACAAGCAGGAATTGAACTTAACAGCAGCCTAAGGCTACTGAAATTTCATAGTTGGCAGCCCTTGAGTCTTCCTGCCAAAGGAAGCATTTGTGTTAAATTCTTTGTTAACTAAAGCAGTGTGCTTGGCACTCAAACCTTATTATCCATATCAGGATATACAGCAAGACTGCAACGAAAAAAAAAAAAATCAATGCAAATTGTGTGATGCCATTTTAAGTCATTTATCAGCTGCTTAACCCATTCTTCAGCTTAATTATACTGATCATTGCAAATAATTTCAATAGTAATGTAATAAGCCACATTCATTATTTTACAATATCTCATAAGGAATTATCTGCTGTATTGACTGTTAAAGTTGCACCAACGCTGAGAAATTAAAAATACAACTATAAGCTAAAATTAAAAAATATTTGTCTATAGCAATGTACGCTTAACTACTTTCCACCCTGCAATGGAAAGGTATAGAACTAAGAGATATAAATTTAGAGCATGAGACATTAAATACTATCAGCAGTGGATCACAAAGGAGGGCGGTCACCTTTGCCCCTTGATCATTAACCTCGGCAACAGGTATTCCTCTGACAGCTCCCAAATTGCTCAAAAAACTAGCAAAGTTTATTTTTATAGTAGTTAAACACATAAAAAAATGGTGTGTACCAGACTTTACTTTTTAATACCAAAAAAGGTGGAAATTAATTAGTAAATTTCCTTCCAAATGTTATGTACCAGACCACATACAGCAATGGACCGCCCCAGGAAAGGAAGACCAAGAGTCACCTCTGCTGCGGAGGATAAGTTCATCCGAGTCACCATCCTCAGAAATGGCAGCTTAACAGCAGCTCAGATTAGAGACCAGGTCAATGCCACACAGAGTTCTAGCAGCAGACACATCTCTACAACAACTGTTAAGAGGAGACTGTGTGCAGCGGGCCTTCATGGTAAAATAGCTGCTAGGAAACCACTGCTAAGGACAGGCAACAAGCAGAAGAGACTTGTTTGGGCTAAAGAACACAAGGAATGGACATTAGACCTGTGGAAATCTGTGCTTTGGTCTGATGAGTCCAAATTTGAGATCTGTGGTTCCAACCACCATGTCTTTGTGTGACGCAGAAAAGGTGAACGAATGGACTCTACATGCCTGGTTCCCACCGTGAAGCATGGAGGAGGAGGTGTGATGGTGTGGGGGTGCTTTGCTGGTGACACTGTTGGGGATTTATTCAAAATTGAAGGAATACTGAACCAGCATGGTTACCACAGCATCTTGCAGCGGCATGCTATTCCATCCGGTTTGCGTTTAGTTGGACCATTTACTTTTCAACAGGACAATGACCACAAACACACCTCCAGACTGTGTAAGGGCTATTTGACCAAGAAGGAGAGTGATGGGGTGCTATGCCAGATGACCTGGCCTCCACAGTCACCAGACCTGAACCCAATCGAGATGGTTTGGGGTGAGCTGGACCGCAGAGTGAAGGCAAAAGGGCCAACAAGTGCTAAGCATCTCTGGGAACTCCTTCAAGACTGTTGGAAGACCATTTCAGGTGACTACCTCTTGAAGCTCATCAAGAGAATGCCAAGAGTGTGCAAAGCAGTAATCAAAGCAAAAGGTGGCTACTTTGAAGAACCTAGAATATAAGACATATTTTCAGTTGTTTCACACTTTTTTGTTAAGTATATCATTCCACATGTGTTAATTCATAGATTTGATGCCTTCAGTGTGAATCTACAATTTTTATAGTCATGAAAATACAGAAAACTCTTGAAATGAGAAGGTGTGTCCAAACTTTTGGTCTGTACTGTGTATATATATATATATATATATATATATATATATAATACACACACACACATATATACAGCGGGGGAAAAAAGTATTTAGTCAGCCACCAATTGTGCAAGTTCTCCCACTTAAAAAGATGAGAGAGGCCTGTAATTGACATCAAAGGTAGACCTCAACTATGAGAGACAAAATGAGAAAACATATCTAGAAAATCACATTGTCTGATTTTTTAAGCATTTATTTGCAAATTATGGTGGAAAATAAGTATTTGGTCACCAACAAACGAGCAAGATTTCTGGCTCTCACAGACCTGTAACAACTTCTTTAAGAGGCTCCTCTGTCCTCCACTCATTACCTGTAGTAATGGCACCTGTTTGACATTGGTATCAGTATAAAAGACACCTGTCCACAACCTCAAACAGTCACACTCCAAACTCCACTATGGTGAAGACCAAAGAGCTGTGAAAGGACACCAGAAACAAAATTGTAGATCTGCACCAGGCTGGGAAGACTGAATCTGCAATAGGCAAGCAGCTTGGTGTGAAGAAATCAACTGTGGGAGCAATAATTAGAAAATGGAAGACACACAAGACCACTGATAATCTCCCTCCATCAGGGGCTCCACGCAAGATCTCACCCCGTGGGGACAAAATGATCACAAGAACGGTGAGCAAAAATCCCAGAACCACACGGGGGGACCTAGTGAATGACCTGCAGAAAGCTGGGACTAACGTAACAAAGGCTACCGTCAGTAACACACTACGCCGCCAGGGACTCAGATCCTGCAGTGCCAGACGTGTCCCCCTGCTTAAGCCAATACATATACGGGCCCGTCTGAAATTTGCTAGAGAACATTTGGATGTTCTAGAAGATTATTGGGAGAATGTCATATGGTCAGATGAAACCAAAGTAGAACTGTTTGGTAGAAACACAACTTGTCGTGTTTGGAGGAGAGTGAATGCTGAGTTGCACCCAAAGAACACCATACCTACTGTGAAGCATGGGGGTGACAACATCATACTTTGGGGCTGATTCTCTGCAAAGGGACCAGGACGACTGATCCGTGTACATGAAAGAATGAATGGGGCCATGTATCGTGAGATTTTGAGTGCAAACCTCCTTCCATCAGCAAGGGCACTGAAGATGAAACGTGGCTGGGTCTTTCAGCATGACAATGATCCCAAGCACACCACCAGGGCAACGAAGGAGTGGCTTCGTAAGAAGCATTTCAAGGTCCTGGAGTGGCCTAGCCAGTCTCCAGCTCTCAACCCCATAGAAAACCTTTGGAGGGAATTGAAAGTCCGTGTTGCCCAGCGACAGCCCCAAAACATCACTGCTCTAGAGGAGATCTGCATGGAGGAATGGGCCAACATACCAGCAACAGTGTGTGCCAACCTTGTGAAGACTTACAGAAAATGTTTGACCTTTGTCACTGCCAACAAAGGATATATAACAAAGTATTGAGATGAACTTTTGTTATTGACCCAAATACTTATTTTCCACCATAATTTGCAAATAAATTCTTTAAAAATCAGACAATGTGATTTTCTGGATTTGTTTTCTCATTTTGTCTCTCATAGTTGAGGTCTACCTATGATGGCAATTACAGGCTTCTCTCATCTTTCTAAGTGGGAGAATTTGCACAATTGGTGGCTGACTAAATACTTTTTTCCCCACTGTGTACATATAGATAGATAGATAGATAGATAGATAGATAGATAGATAGATAGATAGATAGATAGATATATGCCACGTACTTAAGGTCTAAATCAACCAAGTCCTTAAAGGGAACCTGTCAGGTGGTGTTTTTTCTACCATAAAATGAGCCAAGTTTTTCTAAGATTAAGTCACAAGCTCTCCTGTGCTGTCCTTCACTAAGCTTTCTGTTACTTAAAATGGAAGTTATAAGCTTCTAAAACCTTGTCTTGCCCTATGCAAATTAGGTCTATCTAGTCACGGGGAGTGAGGGAGCAGCTTTACCTAGCCACAGGCGGCGGGGAGCAGCAGGATCTAGTCATGCCTGGCGCTAATTCACACACTGGGAGGCATGACTGACAGGTCCCGCTCTGTGTTTGTGAGTGCAGTATTCATTCTAAGTGCTAGACAAATCTTGTACTGGCAGAGCGCACCATCAGGCTCCCTTCAAGGGGTAAAAAGGAAATTCCATGTCTAACAATCTTCTCGTGTCAAAATATATGCCTTAACATAAAAGTGTTGGGATGTGCTTTAGCGGAAATATTTTCTGATGCCAGAATAAATGGGCCCAACTCACAAGAGATAGCAGGACTCTTAGTATTTGGAGATAACCATAGTGGTTCAAGGATCACTCTTTATGGTACCATGTGGTGCCTCAGTGAGATGTTGTATACTTCTTTGAAGCCATGATTGTGACACGATTGGAATATATATATATGTGATCCACATGAGCCTCTCATGGATAAAAAACAGTAATAATCTGTGTTCAGACAAATCAGTCCATAACAAATATCAAAGGAAATATGTTAGAAAAAGTCTGGGTTTCCAGCAAACTACGCTGGGGCTCATTTTTGTTTTTCATGTAAAATAGGGACTGCATTTAATTTTACACATATATAGCTCTGTAACCCATGTAATACACCACATAAAAAAATGTATCTGTAATTTTGTATTAATTTTACACATGTTATACATTTTTACAATGTATACAAGAGTGGTGCAAACATTAAGTGTTGTTGCAATGACAAGGTGTATATTTTCCAGCCAGGCCACCATTTATCAAATAAGTTAAAAAAAAAAACAAAAAAAAAACACACAAATACAATAAGTAAAACATGAATTTGTGAAATATGAAGAGTCTTAGCATGAGATTAAATCTGAGGTTTTGAGTGAAACATTGAAGCCTCGGTGCGTGTAACAATTGCTGCACCTCCTTATAATTACTGATTAAGTGAACGTAATATCAAGAAGTGAGAAGAGAAGCTGGAGGTAAACTCAGTGGGGAGCCCTCATTTGTGAGTATGCTACACTATTATTAATGAGGGTTTCCGCAGTGCTGGTAGACACAGAACTGCAAAGTAGTACAGTACCTAGCACAACAGACTGCTATTATTTCTCCATTAGAAAGAGTTTATTGAGAAGTAAGTTATAAGTTTATACCTGTACCTCATTCATTTTGTTAAGATATGGAGTTTATCCAATGAAAGGATGTTCTTTACAAAAACAACATACTATTTATCCACTATTTTAAGTGTAATCTGGTGTGTGCTGCGGAGGGGTGTTACCTATTAGCTAAGGGTGGTAATGGCATGGTCACATGATTACAATGGCCTATCATCAGTACCTGTCGCTAGTCATTTATACAGTCATATGAAAAAGTTTGGGCACCCCTATTAATCTTAATCATTTTTAGTTCTAAATATTTGGGTGTTTGAAACAGCCATTTCAATTTGATATATCTAATAACTGATGGACACAGTAATATTTCAGGATTGAAATGAGGTTTATTGTACTAACAGAAAATGTGCAATATGCATTAAACCAAAATTTGACCGATGCAAAAGTATGGGCACCTCAACAGAAAAGTGACATTAATATTTAGTAGATCCTCCTTTTGCAAAAATAACAGCCTCTAGTCGCTTCCTGTAGCTTTTAATCAGTTCCTGGATCCTGGATGAAGGTATTTTTGACCATTCCTCTTTACAAAACAATTCCAGTTCAGTTAAGTTTGATGGTCGCCGAGCATGGACAGCCCGCTTCAAATTATCCCACAGATGTTCAATGATATTCAGGTCTGGGGACTGGGATGGCCATTCCAGAACATTGTAATTGTTCCACTGCATGAATGCCTGAGTAGATTTGGAGCTGTGTTTTGGATCATTGTCTTGCTGAAATATCCATCCCCGGCGTAACTTCAAATTCGTCACTGATTCTTGTACATTATTCTCAAGAATCTGCTGATACTGAGTTGAATCCATGCGACCCTCAACTTTAACAAGATTCCCGATGCCGGCATTGGCAACACAGCCCCAAAGCATGATGGAACCTCCACCAAATTTTACAGTGGGTAGCAAGTCTTTTTCTTGGAATGCTGTGTTTTTTGGACGCCATGCATAACGAATTTTTGTATGACCAAACAACTCAATCTTTGTTTATCAGTCCACAGGACCTTCTTCCAAAATGAAGCTGGCTTGTCCAAATGTGCTTTTGCATACCTCAGGCGACTCTGTTTGTGGCGTGCTTTCAGAAACGGCTTCTTTCGCATCACTCTCCCATACAGCTTCTCCTTGTGCAAAGTGTGCTGTATTGTTGACCGATGCACAGTGACACCATCTGCAGCAAGATGATGCTGCAGCTCTTTGGAGGTGGTCTGTTGATTGTCCTTGACTGTTCTTACCATTCTTCTTCTCTACCTTTCTGATATTTTTCTTGGCCTGCCACTTCTGGGCTTAACAAGAACTGTCCCTGTGGTCTTCCATTTCCTTACTATGTTCCTCACAGTGGAAACTGACAGGTTAAATCTCTGAGACAACTTTTTGTATCCTTCCCCTGAACAACTATGTTGAACAATCTTTGTTTTCAGATCATTTGAGAGTTGTTTTGAGGAGCCCATGATGCCACTCTTCAGAGGAGATTCAAATAGGAGAACAACTTGCAATTGGCCACCTTAAATACCTTTTCTCATGATTGGATACACCTGGCTATGAAGTTCAAAGCTCAGTGAGGTTACAAAACCAATTTTGTGCTTCAGTAAGTCAGTAAAAAGTAGTTAGGAGTATTCAAATCAATAAAATGATAAGGGTACCCAAATTTTTGCACCGGTCAAATTTTGGTTTAATGCATATTGCACATTTTCTGTTAGTACAATAAACCTCATTTCAATCCTGAAATATTACTGTGTCCATCAGTTATTAGATATATCAAATTGAAATGGCTGTTGCAAACACTCAAATATTTAGAACTAAAAATGATTAAGATTAATAGGGGTGCCCAAACTTTTTCATATGACTGTAAATGTGCCCTTTTTCACCTTTACTCTTGAGTCAACATATCCCATCATGTGTGGCACAATATGACCAGTTTTACAATTCAATATAATTTCATGATACTCTATCCCTATGTGTGTCCATATGCAGTCACCAAGTGGTTGTGTAAGGAACAACATCCTGTCAAGGGTTTTGCTCACATATCTAGATATTTTTGTATTGATTTATTTGCAGCAGTCTCCTCATCTACCTACATATAGATAAAATAGGGACCACCATGATGACCACTACATATTTACTCCTCTTCTTTGCACAAGTCACACAGCATATCTACAAAACATTTAATGAACATCCATAGACTACAGTGTCTATGGTTCATATGGTTGTTGTAAACCATATCTCTAAACACGATTAACAAATATAAAGAAGGGTGGACATACAAACGTGGACAAAATTGTTGGTACCCCTCGTTTAATGAAAGAAAAACCCACAATGGTCACAGAAATAACTTGAATCTGACAAAAGGAATAATATATTAAAATTCTATGAAAATGAACAAATGAAAGTCAGACATTGCTTTTCAAAAATGCTTCAACAAAATTTTTAAAAAAAGAAAACTCATGAAACAGGCCTGGACAGAAATGATGGTTCCCTTAACTTAATATTTTGTTGTACAATCTTTTGAGGCAATCACTGCAGTCAAACGATTCCTGTAACTGTCAATGAGACTTCTGCACCTTTCAACAGGTATTTTGGCCACTCCTCATGAGCAAACTGCTCCAGTTGTCTCGGGATGGAAGGGTGGCTTTTCCAGATGGCATGTTTCAGCTCCTTCCAAAGATGCTCAATAGGATTTAGGTCAGGGCTCATAGAAGGCCACTTCATAATAGTCCAATGTTTTCCTCTTAGCCATTCTTGGGTGCTTTTAGCTGTGTGTTTTGGGTCATTATCCTGTTGCAAGACCCATGACCTGCAACTGAGACCAAGCTTTCTGACACTGGGCAGCACATTTCTCTCTAGAATCCCTTGATAATCTTGAGATTTCATTGTACCCTGCACAGATTCAAGACACCCTGTGCCAGATGCAGCAAAGCAGCCCCAGAACATAACAGAGCCTCCTCCATGTTTCACAGTAGGGACAGTTTTTTTTTTCAAGATATGCTTCATTTTTCCATCTGTGAACATAGAGCTGATGTGCCTTGCCAAAAATTTTGATTTTTGTCTCATCTGTCCATAGGACATTCTCCCAGAAGCTTTGGGGCTTGTCAACATGTAGTTTGGCAAATTCCAGTCTAGCTTTTTTAAGTTATTTCTATGACCATTGTGGGTTTTTCATTCATTAAACAAGGGGTACCAGCAATTTTGTCCACGTGTGTATCTGTAGCCATTGTGCATTAAATACAAATATCAGGACTACAACTTCCCTTCATTTGGTAAAAGTCACCTTTAACTCCAGTCCCCATCAGCTTATTACACTTTTAATTTATTGTAACTAAGCTTTGCAGGAGCAGTTTTCAGTACAATCCCATTATCTAGGCCTACTGACTGCTCTACTGGTTGCTCTTTTAGCCATTACTTCTAAAATTCAGGAGATATGACTACAACTACAGGATAGCTGGAGGAACATTGCCCTTTATTATGGTATTTTTAATTAATGCAACTCCCTAATATTTCTACAACCAAAAGTGTCCACCCTCCTTACATTTTTGTAAAATTGCTCAGAAAGGCATGATATAATAACAGAAGTGGCAAGGGATCAGCAATACTCACCTTTAGGCTAAGGTCCCACGTTAACGCTTAGCTTTTTTTGTTGCAGATTTTGCTGCAGTTTTTTTGAGACAAAGCCAGGAATGGCTACAAAAGGAATGGGAAATATCTAGGAAGCTCTTATAATTCTATCTTCTGCTCTATCCACTCCTGGCTTCGGCTCAAAAAACGCAGCAAAATCTGCAACAAAAAAGCTGCGTTTCCACAATGTGGGGTCTTAGCCTTACTTATTCCCAACCACCTCCTTCTGAGGCTTTCTGGGTCCCCTACTAGATTCTGTATACTATATTTCCATAAATGACGCATGGACATGGACATCTGACTGCTACAGCCACTCACTGGTTATAGAGGTAATATACAACACCACTAAGATCACCACTAGAGCTAGGGGATGTCTGCAGCAGTCACATATCTGTGTCAACATGTCATGGCGGCAAGCCAGTATAAAAATCACTGACTCTAGTGGTGATCTCAGTGGTGGTGATACTGTACGTCACTGCTAGTCAAAGTCTGGCTGTGCTGGTTGTCTGTCAGTGTTGGCACATCACTGTCGGAGTTATATATAGATTAGTGGAGGACCAGAAAAGTGTAAGAAGTGAGCACCGGGGAATTCATATGGTGAGTATTACCTTCCTTTACTTAGGTGGCTGAGAAATCCCTTTAATGAGGATTAAAAAACTGGCAACTATGGCACATACAGCCATGTCAAAGTAATATTATACTTAGAAATCCTATTTGTTTTACTGAATAAACTTTATACTCTGACTTTTGCAGCGTTCACCATCCTACTGCTCTTAAAAGTTGCCTGGTGTGAGTAATGCTATTCCTCATGCCATTTACATGCATTAAACAAGTGAGTGTATGTAGTGGCAGATGCCGATTGCATGAGAAATGAAGGTCTAAGATATGCAAAGCATGAACTATTTATCACATATGGAACTTAATTTGAATTATGGAGTACGGCGGCCAATTTCAAGGGCTAGAAAAGGTTCTGATATAGCTTTCTACAAACTTATACTACTAATGTGATAAATACAACAGTATAAAATAACACTTTTCTGCTGTTCGCAGAAACTTAGTTTTTTTATATGTCCTCCTCAGACTTCTAGCTACTGATTCTTAAAGACGAAGCTTTCACACCACTTGACAAACATTCTAAACAATTTTGGGATTTTTTTTTTTTTTTGTGAGATTTGAATACATTGAACATAGTAAATGAAGCAGAAAAGTGCACAATTTTTAAGACGGAAACTATCAACACTTTTAATGAAGTATCTCTGGTTCACAAGGTAGTGTACTGGTAATGAAGTAACACCTTATCTGTTGCATGCCTGTATTGTAGTAACAGCAATGACACACAATGAAACCAACAAAGGCTTCAAAGCTTTGCTGTGCAGGGAAAACATGGTCACAGACTGGAGAAACAATATGTGATGTCTTCCAATGATGCTCTTCATTTTACTTTTCTTTACCTAAGAACTTGCGGTATATATGTATATATCGTACAGTGCAAAAGTTTTAGTCAGGTGTGGAAAAGTACTACAAAGTAAGAATGTTTTCAAAAAATACAACAGGACAGGAGATAAGTGTCCGATTGCTGGCAGCCTGATCCCCCAGTGATCAGGACGATGGGGAAACCAAACATCGCCCCCTTGGTTCTCCTTATGAATGGAGTGTCTGTGAGTGTGTGTGACCGGCGCTGCATTCACTTCTATGAGGCTGCCAGGACTGTAATTTCCAGCAACACCTGCAGCTCCATAGAGTCGGTTATGCAAGCACATTGGAACTCCATTCACAAGGAAGCCTTAAGGGAACTTTCAGTCCCCTGTCCTCCTGAACACTGGGGGACCCGGCAATCAGGCCCCAAATGATCAGACACTTATCCCCAGTCATGTGGATAGGGAATAAATGTTAATAGCAGCACAACCCCTGTAATGTCAATAGCAGCACAACCCCTGTAGTTTATTTTTGTCAATTTACAAAATTAAGTGGATAAATAAAAAGAAAAATCAAAATCTGATCAATATTTGGTGTGACCGCCCTTTGGAGGAGGAGCCCTGTACGTGATCATATGACCCCACAGATATAGCCCTGATCTCAACAAGTCTGGGATTACATGAAGAGACAGAAGGATTTGAGCAAGCCTACATCCACAGAAGATCTGTGCTTAGTTCTCCAAGATGTTTGAAACAACCTCCCTGCAGAGTTATTTCAAAACCTGTGTGCAAGTGTACCGAGAAGAACTGATGCAGTTTTAAAGGCAAAGGATACACCAAATATTGATAAGATTTAAATTTCTCTTTCCTTCATTAAATGTCTCTACCTACCCGTACTTGGCAACATTTTTCCAACACACGTCTAAGAGTAATGTAGTAATAATAATATAGTACATTACATAATAATAAATATGTACTACTAATATATAGTATATTAATATAGTACCAGTAGCCATTTATTGTGTAGTAAGAGGGACCAAGAAGCATAAACAAGCAGGGACCAGGTAAGTATCGGTATAGGAGTGGCAGTAAACAATAAAAGGTATAAAGTTTTACTTTTTATACAATATTCAGAGCATTTGAATATTCTACTTTAAAAACAATAATATACAATAATATAATCAGCTAAACAACCCCTTAAGGCTATGTTCACATCTGCGTTGGGGTCTTCGTAGGAGACTCGGCTGTAGATTCCACCTAAAATCGTTGGAGATAAAAGTCCTGCAAGGAGGGCTTTTCTCTCCCCAGTTTCAGAATAAATCTGGCGGAAACCTGGAGGACCCCATCATAGTCTATGGGGTCCGTTGGTAACCACTTTTAAACGGACAGGTTCTCCGTCTTTCGGGTCCCCATGTGGACCAGAACAACAGAGAGCCGGACACTAGAGTGTATAGCTAGTGTCTATCCAGCGTAAATTGTTGCCTGGGATATTGCTCAGTCAATGTAATGTTTGGGCTGCGCATTCCATTGTGTTAAATTTATATTAACCCCTTCCTGGTCTGCACCCTACTATTATATCACACTGAGCATGTACTTTACGCTCAGCGCTGTAATGGTACGGCAAAGATAAATCGACTACGGTGCATTAACCAACTGGATGCCATGATCAATAGCGATCACAGCATCCAGTGATCCGGGGGCAAAATCACCTCCTGACTGCCATTCCCTGTCACACATGGAAACCTATGTGTGAGATGTACTGCAATAATATGTATTAAAAGTACATAGCACTGGGGATCTGAGGTCCCAGGTTCAAGTCCCCTTGTGGGACAGGGAAAAAGTTAAAAAAAAACAAAAAAAAAACAACCTTCTTACTTTACCAGTAAAAAATAAAAAAAAAGTTCTAAAAATTTAAACATAACATATTTTGGTCACCTTGTTTTCCCCAAAAAATACTAATAAAAATAGAACAAAAAAAAAGGTCATACATACCAAACATTGTTACCAATAAAAAATACAAACTTGCCACACAAATAACAGAGTCCTTAAATATCTCAGTCAACAATATAAATATGGTATCGCTGTAATCATAATGTCCTGCCAGACAAAGTTGCCATGTCATTTTTAATGCTGAGTGAACACTGTCAAAACAAAATTCAAAAATTATGATAAATGGATTTTTTTTTTTTTTTTTAACATGAAGGCTCAAAAAAAGTTAATAAAAGCTAATCAAAATATTATATATCATAATGGTGCCAAATGATAGTACAATTCATCACGCAAAGAATAAGCCCTGTGTCGATAGAAAAATAAAAAAAGTTATGAATTTTAGAAGGTGGGGAAAGAAAATATGAAAAAGTCGTCGATAACTAACATACAAACTACCCTGTGTCCTTAAGGGGTTAAATACACACTTAGGGCACATGTAGGGATTATAGCAATGTAAAAGAGGCCCTTTCACCACCTCCACCAAGACCAGCTCTTTCCATGATTTAATAGGCACTGCTTCACTGTTGGAATTGTTTCTTTAGCCTCCACAATTCCCACTTTGTACTGTCTGGTGGGCAGTGTCAGGCAAGGAGTGTGATTCTGAGCTCTGACACTGTACATCTCTGAATGGTGCTCTGAATCACCCCCCCTTACCTGCTCCTGCCTAACACTGCCCACCTGACAGTACAGAGCCTAAGTAGCATATCAGGCACCAAAACTAACAACAGTGAATGTTTGGGAATGGTGGGGGCTACAGAAATAATTCCAACTGTGCTGGAATCAGTGGAGCAGCACCTATTAACAGATGCCAAAAGCTGGAGGTGGCGGAAGGTCCTTACTTGGCTCACTGGGTTCAGCCTGATTCCAAATACTACCACTATATTAATCCCCTGCTCACAGTACAACAGTGCAAAAGTGCTGAAAACATTCTTTGGTGGTCCATTTTGCATTCATAGCATCACACAGTCGCTGTCAGCTGTGAAGCATCTGAGAACTGGTGACTGTGCGAATACTGGAAGTTTTTGAAACAAAATCAGGTGGATCAGGGGTGGTTAAAAAACTAATAAGAAACATCAATAAAGGATTAATATGATCCATTTCCTACTGAATTCACTTCTGGCTTTGTTCAAAAACCCCATGGTTCCAGCAATATTGAGGAAGATCATGGCCTTTCAATGATGTTCAACTGGTGAGTACTGACGGTATAGTCAGAATTAATGCATCACACCATTAGGAATCTGAATCTTACGGAGGGCAACATCTGCATCTAGTTTATATGTTTACTATGCTTGTCTGAAACTGATCTTAAGCTGGTTTGAAAAGGAATAACTGCTTAAGCTTGAGGGCCCACAATGCAGAAACTGAGCATTTTTTGTTGCAGATTGTGCTGAAATTTTTTGAACCAAAGCCAGGAATGAACTAAGCAGAAGATAGAAGAATAAGTACTTACTATATATTTACCATTCCTTTTTTAGCCATTCTTGGTTTTGACTCAAAATACTGCAGCAAAATTTTGTATGTATGAGGCAATTTAGGAACATTGTAGACACAGAATGATGTAAGTCAGGGCAATCTCAGCCTTCCTGTATGGGTCAGCATATCACGGGTAACACTCATCCTCCTCTTTTCCCTTTAGTTTTTTTTCTCATCCACTATACTACAGAGTCCTTTCCACACGACCACTGGTGTGCTGAAATGCCTGGCCCCCTTCACCCACCTCCAATGACACACCAACACATTTGGAAGAGGAATGCAATGGTTGGGATTTTTTGTGCTTCTGGACAACCCGTCATAAGAGGTTTTCCAGGATTTTTTATTTTTTTTTGATATCCTGTTTTTAGGGCAAAAATTGGGGTACGAGCAGGTAGAGACAACCAGCCCCCTCACCAATCAGCAGCTCGGGACTGCTTCCGACAGTGTACGGCGTTGGAAGAAGATGGCCCTGTACAATGTATAGTAGCCATGCAGTGTTACTGCAGTTCTGCTCCCACTGAAGAGATTGAGAAGAGTTGCAATAGTGCAGCATGGCCACTATAGCTTGTATGGATCCATCTGCTTCTGGTTCTGTAATTTGTATAGTACTGGGCCCAGCAACAGTCCCAAACAGCTGATCTGTGTGAGAACGTTCAAATATTGATGACCCATCCTAAAAACAGGCCATCAAGAAAAATAAATCCCTTAAAACCCCTTTAGGCTGAGGCTACACTTTGAGGAAAAGCTGAGTACAAGCTGAGCAGTTGTACTTCTCCTCAGTTCTGCTAGCTCCACTCCCAACTTTGGCTCAAAAACGGCAGGAAAATCTGCAAAAAAAGGAAGCTTTTCAGCAACGTGTAGCCTTATCCTCAATTCGGTTTGTAGATGGAGATTAACATGTAGTATATATTTACTTCTTATGCAGAAAATGCATATATGCTTACTGCTCAAATTATCTGCATATAATACACTTTTATTGCTTGCATATGTTCATTTGTATAATATGTAAAGTAATAGTTTTCATTGCAAGCAAAAAAATTAGGTCGCAATAAAAAAAAACAAAAACAAAAAAAAAAAACCATCACCTGGAAAGAATGTCTAATCTCTCCTTTTAAAAGGAGTCTGTCACCAGAACCCAGCCCCGCAGATAGGCTAGGGTTACCTAAATCAAACAGTGTGTTTCACTTGTGAATCAGTGAATGAGCTATTTGGAGAAAAAAGGGAGCTGCTGCTTACCTTTTTGGAGCAGAGGCAAAGCCTTTGTTGCTTCAAAGATCTCATTTGCATATGAACAAAAATAGCAAATTCTCGGTAATGGAGGCAGCGATTCGCAAAGGGAAAGCACTGTTTGATTCAGGTGCCCCTAACCTATCCATCTACGGGGCTGGGTTGACATGTTGGGTTCTGTTGACAGACTCCCTTAAAAGGGAATCTTGCAAACGACAAAGGTAGAGACACCGAGCAATATGTGGTATAGTAACTTATATAGACACAGTGATCCGAATGATAACAAATGGCTCCTCACCTTTAGCGGTTGTGTGACCACAAGTAATATGAGGAACTAAACATGGAGGAACTGGAAGCCGCAGCTGTCACACTGTGACACCATGGAAGGTGTGAATGGAGTATATATCGGGGAACCAGGATTTCAGGGACTGCGCGGGATCAGTACAATTGGACAAATCTTTTATTTCATAGAAATATACGACGCGTTTCAAGTGTGTACTTAATTGGAGATCCACCAGGGATGGGAGAGGTTAAAAGGGAATCTGTCAGGGCGATTTCGGACATTAAACCACCCACATGCCCTTATGGATCGTGGGTTTAGTGTCCCATTTGCCCTGTAATAAAGCCATCTGTGCCCACAATAAAAATAAAAAAAGCTTTATACTCAACCTGCCGTTGTACTACTCACGCCCACGCAGTTCTTCACTAGAGCAAGAGGAGCGTACCTCGGCTTCAGTGTGCATGCCCCATACCACTGCCACTTGCATAGTGAAGCCGGGGTCACCGAAGAACTGCGCAACCATTGGGAGCACCAGAGATGAGTCCGACAGGTTCCCTTTAATTTACCTATAATGCTAAAATGGATGATGCCCTCAACATGTTTGGAAATCATATTAAACAGATAAACATGATAAAAGGTAGCAAGTTCTAATGTTATCCAGAAGTTGCATATTCTCGGCATCAAACAGTCAGCAGTTACCTAGGATACAACATGCCAGGAATTCGGATTGACTTGACGATTTTCAGTAAGAGCAGACAGGGACCCTTCTATTTATACCAACAGGACTGAGCTCTATTATGTCAGGCGGCTTACAGGCGCACAACAAATAAAATCAAACTAAAAATGGAACAAGTCCACAAAAATCTCAAGTAATTTTCTTTGCTGCTCAAGGAAAGTTTAGACAAACTTGCCTTTGATAATCAACTGAACAAGCTGCCCTGCAAGCATCAAGGGATAGCGTAGGGATATATAGCAGGTGCTGTAGTTTATCACAAAACCGTCTAAAATAATTGGAAGTGACAACCAGCACTACCACAAATGATTTATTAGTCTTTCACTCAGCTTTTCAGCTTCCTCAGGGCCAGAATAAATAATTTACCAACTCTGTATCTTCCAATCATTAATTCTTCCCTGTGCATCCAAACTGCATTTAACTCTGCTGGGTATTCAGCTGAATTAAAAATACAATATGAAGATTTTTTTTCTTGCTTCAAGTGTATTATTATTTAACTGTATTCAAATGTGAAAAAGCACACATAAAAAGGCAGCGAAGGACCACGGCAAGACATAGGTGCTGCCATGAGTTATAGCCCCAGTGTTTTCTGTAAAGGGGAATGCCCGCAGCAAAGAGCAGGCATCTTAAATTCATTGTACAAAATACTGTCTGCCATCACAATGCACAGCATGGTACTGACAAGGAGAGTCCTTTATGGGGACACTGTGTTAAATACATTAGTCGTTGTTCGCTGGATGTTGCTGGTATCAATCCAAGACTGAATTCCCTAGGACAAAGTGAAGCTCTACCTTCAGAGATCTTTAAAGAATAACTCAGGGCTGTGGAGTCGGTAGGCCAAACCACGGAGTCCGATTTTTTACACAGCCCGACTGACTCCTTCAGAAATACTGACAGCCATGGTAAAGCTATTCTATTTAATTACTATGAAAGTAAATATACAACAAGCTATACATCTAAGTAATTATACAGTATAGATAATTGTATTATATAACTAATAATATTGGGAAGTCGGTAACTTTTTTTTCTAACTCTGACTTTTCTTAAAGCTGGCCAAGACTCCATAGCCCTGAAAACACTCCAAGATGGGGTTTGTTTTTTTTACATCTAATATTTAGTATATAGCAATTTGTTTCATCCCAGCTCAGTGGCATCAATTTATTATGAGCCCTTTCAAGATAGGCAATTTGGTCATGTGATCCAAAGCATGTTCTCCTGTTTAGGCAGAAGGTCAGTTTTTCCTGTGTGTGAGGCTTCATGTCAACTATAACATCCCTCCAGGCAGCTCTCACATATCTCTTCTTGCCACCAAGTTCTGCCGTCCTTAGGCCTCGATGTATAAAGACCTACTAAAGATATATTTTCTGCTTCATCTAAGAGGCCAGGAAAATTCTGACATAATAGAGACTACTCAGTGATTAGATGCGGAGACATAAATTTCCCTCCCCTGACTAACATTGCCTATCTATATTATCTGTGTGTGCTGTGGGCAGAACTTCCAGTGTACTTCTATGAGATGCAGCTTCACACTGTTCTCACTTGCCTCTTGCTTGTAAAAGATGACAGGGAGAAACCTATCATAAGCAAGAGACAGGGGTGAAAGGCTAAAACTTTATCACAACATGGCTGACAACCCATAAATGGCACATCAGCTTAAACAGTGATACAAAAGAGCCTCTACATTATTATTGAATAATGATAGTAGTGTCAAATAAAGGTTGCTAAAGTGCTTCATTAACTGAATGGGCGGCTGTAGCACAATATGAAAGTTTGTTTTGGTGAATGCTACATCTGCACAAGTGAATAAGTAAACAGCTATTCCAACATCATACCATGATGGAAACTACTACATAACTATGTAATAATAATAATAATAATCTAATTTTCTAATACATACTAGTAAATCAAGGGTGGCTGATGTCCCTCTGTTGGAACTCAATAGCATAAAAATATAAATATGTATAGGAATATGATTTGCAAATACAACACTAAATATGTATAGGAATATGAAATCGCACACATTCGCCTTGCAGGTCAGCAGACTACAGGCTGTTAATGGACTCCAAACTACCAGCTGGTATAAAGCAGCCAAGGCCTGCTGTCAGAGCAGGTAGATGTTATGCTCTTGTAGCTTAAAGAGGACCTTTCGTGTCCTCATGCACATGCGGTTTTATATACTGCTAGAAAGCCGACAGTGCGCTCAATTCAGCGCACTGTCGGCTTTCCCGTTATGTGCCCCAGGGCTGGAGATATCGATGCCGTTAATTTCGGCACCGATCTCTGCCCACTGTCAGAAGGGTGTTCATAACAGTCTAGCTGAGCTGTGAGGAAGGCCCCCCCCCTCGACAGTACTCGTCCATAGCCCTGTACTGGGGGGGCATCCCACATAGCTGAGCGTCATCGCTGGGCAGTAAAGAACGCCACCTCTGACTGTACAAGGCTATGGTTGAGTACTGTTGGGGGGGGGGGGGGGGGGCCTTCCTCACAGCCCACCTAGACTGTCAGGAACTCCCTTCTACCAGTGGGCACGTATGAACAAAGCAGTGTGTGCACAGGTGTGGCCGCTACTTCATTCACTTCTATGGGACTTCCAGGACAGCAATCAGATTGAATCACACATGGCACTCATACCCCCAGTGATCAGACATTTATTCCCTATCCTATGAGACATAGAAAGTAGAAGGTCATCTGCCTCTCTCACCAGTTTGCCTGCTAGCACTTCTACTCATTTCTTGCATTCCGCACTTCCTCTGATGTGACAATCAGAGATCCCTTGTCCTGTCTAACTGGTAAGAAGAGGTGACAACAAAATAAATTTCCTGAATTTTGCCTTAGACAGACAACAGCATAAGGCTCGGTAAGAGTGCAAGCACAAGACTTCAGACTGGGGATGTCAAGTTTTTTGCTTGGGGGCAGCACTTGGTGTTTAATTAGTAAAATGGGTGCTCCAGCAAGTGTGCAACAACCCGGATGCCCTACAAAACAAATTTGCATAAGATGATTTTCCTCTCCTTCATAAGGGACTCTGAAGAGACAAAAATAAGTGCAGTATCTTATTAAAGGGCTTGTATGACTCATTTCATTACTATTTACAAGAGGTGCTGTAGGGTCCTATACATAAAATAACTTTACTCACCTCTCCCTGGGCCTTTGTTTCCAGCGGCAGCAGGTCTACAGGTTTCTGGGCCGTTTGTGCCAGGTGATCGTTGTAGCCAATCACTGGTCACCTCATCACAAATTGCACATCTCATCAGTCAAATGCCGATGGTGAAGAGGTCACCACTGAGGCCTGTGATTGGCTGCAGTGGTCACCCAGCACAAATGGGATGTGACTGGCAATGTCAGTCGGGGACCTGTATACAGAAGACTAGACCTACTACTGCTGGAAATGGAGGCCCGGGTAGGGATGTGTAAAGTTTTTTTTTTTTTTTTTACACTATTAAGGTCCTTTCAACAGCTCTATTAAATAATAGAAAATGAGTCAGACAATCACATCACCTTATATACCATATAGCAAGTACTTTAGAAGTGATTTTGCAGCTGACAAACTCTTTTAGTAAAAACCTTCAGCCATTAACATAAGCATAGCACAAAACTTATTATTTTCTTCTTACTTGCCTAGCTAACCCTATTTTTAAACCTGGAAAACCCCTTTAAGACATATCACTTCCAGGATTTGTTGAGCGAAGCTATAATGTATGTTTTTGATATGATCAAAGTAAGAGCACAGACAGCTAGGAATATACAGTTGTGAAGGAAAACTGCATGTAACATACCAGCCAGGAAAAAACCTGCAGGCTATTCATGTATGACTTTCAGTATTTCTAATTTTCAAACTCAAAATTCACATCACCGGAGAGGGCAGGAAAGCTGTGAGAATAGCAACTTTTGTAAAGCAGAACAGAAGCTGTTAAAGTCAGTGTTACTGCCAGGCTGTTCCATATACTTTAGTTCAAACAGATTTATGTTTAATCATATGCATAGAAGACAATGCACAGTATCCTCAGAAAATCATTTTATATAAACATATATTTTATAAACATTTCTATATTTTTTCTTAATTGTCATGTGACTATTTTAAAAAAATCCTGGCATACAATATTTGACTTTTTGCCCACTACCCACTATTGACGATACGACAGGCTGACATTGTGACTGGTTCCAGCATCTCACATGCTAACTTTACTGAATAGACTAGGACATGATGAGCAGAGTAAATTCATTATTATTCAAAGGTGAGCAATTAAATGACAGCTAGATTTTACTGCTGGAGACCTAGCTGAGACAAGGTAGTGGCAGTCAGTGTCGTACTGGGATCTCTAGGGCCCACCAAAGGAATTGTTTGTAGGGGCCTACCGCCAGGACCCCTGGATATCAGCTGTACAGAAACAGTGCAAGTACAAGTAATATGTCAGAAGCCATGGTGCTCACCCACAGTATAATGTGCACCACTGCACTAGCTAAACCCACCACTACACCCTGTATGGCAAGCGAGTAGAATGGCTCCTGGAATTAACATTACCTGTAGCTGCACTGTCCTGGAAAAGGGTCTTGGCTGTTGGACCTCTGCAGATGTAATATTGATGGCCAGACGTCGCTCTGTACAGCTGATCGGTTTCGGGGGGGGGGGGGGGGCAGGCCTCGGTGATCAGGCGATTAATGCCTGAGGATAGGCCATAAAAAAAATTAGGCCCAAACAACCACTTTAATATTCCCCTCCTAATGCCCCACACACTTTAATGCCCCTCCCACAGGATATTAGCCCCATCACTCCCCCACACAATATAATGGCCCCATACCGTATGGAGGACCAGTAAAGTAGCCACTGTATTGCTCATACAGTGGACCTTCACTGTTCCTTCCATACAGACTTACCTGTCTGCTCCTTCACGCTCCGGGCGTACTATGATGACATCATGTGCACCCGGAACAGGAAAAAGTGGAAGGGGCCGGAGAGCAGATAGGTACCCATACTTACCACTTAGCCCAAGTCGGGGAATGGTAGAGCAGGAAGCCTGTGCCTTCCTGATATACCAGTAGCAAAACAGAGTCAGGGTGCCAGTTCTCCCTGGTTTTGTAATCCAGTTGTATTTTTAACAACCGGATTGGAAGAATCAGAGAGAAGTGGCTGTATTCACTTACCGATCCCTGCTCCTGCCCACGGCCTCCTCTTCAGCCTTTAATGGGCCCTGTGCACCACACATCATGTTGCGATGACATATTGTGTGGCACACAGGAGCCCCATTGAGGCTGAAGAGGAAGACTGCAGTGAGCAGGATCGGGGATAGGCAAGTTAATATGGGTCGTTACTAGTATCTATCCATAATTACAGATAGATCGATAGATAGAAACAACAAACTTAGCCCTGCCTAACAATATAAAAGATGTGAGCATATGTAAACTGCACATGGCTGCAATACACATGCAAACACAAATATCACCATATACCATAGATATACCCCATACCAAGTACTTTAGAAGTGATTTTGTAGCTGACAAACTCCCTTTAAGTAAAAAAAAAACTTCAGAAAATGTGTATTTCACCCTAGGAAAGCAGTGTGTAAAAGAAAAGTTTCAGGAAAGTGGGCTGTTAATGAGGTCAATTATCAGCCAGTTGGGAGGGCTTTACAAGTAAGATGTCAACCCTTCCATAATGCTCCGTCTGCAGAAGACAGGCTGTGCCAGGGCCTGCTGAAGCCACAACTACGCGAGTTGGTGACAACCTCTGTGCTTGTGGAGATACTGGGTAGTAGGCCCAGGGTCTCATAGTGAGGGACACTGAATGTGTAGTTAGTAGCCAGACGGCTGAGGATTTATTTTGTACTGTTATGTACATGCAGAATAAGAATAAAAGTGGCTGAGGTCAGTTTTGAACCAAATTCACTGTGTTGAGTGAGAATTTCTTGGAAGCTTCTGATGTGCCAACCATCTTGATAAAGAGATGGCGATCCTGTGAGCTAAAATAACCCCTGAATTGTCACTATATACTATATCATATACATATACACCTTTGGCATTCTAGCTGTTAATTTGCTGAGGTAATCTGGAGAAATTTCCCCCCATGCTTCCAGAAGTCCCTCCCACAAGTTGGATTGGCTTGATGGGCACTTTTTGCGTACCATACGGTCAAGCTGCACACACAACAGCTCAATGGGGTTGAGATCTGGTGACTGCGCTGGCCACTCCATTACAGATAGAATCCTAGCTGCCTGCTTCTTCCCTAAATAGTTCTTGAATAATTTGGAGGTGTGCTTTGGGTCATTGTCCTGTTGTAGGATGAAATTGGCTCCAATCAAGCGCTGTCCACAGGGTATGGCATGGCATTGCAAAAAGGAGTGATAGCCTTCCTTATTCAAAATCCCTTTTACCTTGTACAAATCTCCCACTTTACCAGCACCAAAGCAACCCCAGACCATCACCATCGTCTGTCCATAACTTTTTTCGAATCTTCCTCTGTCCAATGTCTGCGTTCTTTTGCCCATATTAATCATTTCCTTTTATTATCCAGTCTCAGATATGGCTTTTTCTTGGCCACTCTACCCTGAAGGACAGCATCCCTGAGTCTCCTCTTCACTGTAGACGTTGACACTGGCGTTTTGCGGGTACTATTTAATGAAGCTGCCAGTTGAGGACCTGTGAGGCGTCGATTTCTCAAACTAGAGACTCTAATGTACTTGTCTTGTTGCTCAGTTGTGCAGCGGGGCCTCCCACTTCTCTTTCTACTCTGCTTAGAGCCTGTTTGTGCTGTCCTCTGAAGGGAGTAGCACACACCATTGTAGGAAATCTTCAGTTTCTTGGCTATTTCTCTCATGGAATAGCCTCCATTTCTAAGAAAAAGAATAGACTGTCGAGTTTCACATTAAAGTTCTCTTTTTCTGGCCATTTTGAGAGTTTAATCGAACCAACAAATGTAATGCTCCAGATTCTCAACTAGCTCAAAGGAAGGTCAGTTTTATAGCTTCTCTAACCAGCAAAACTGTTTTCAGCTGCGCTAACATACTTGCACAAGGGTTTTCTAAACATCCATTAGCCTTCTTACGCAGTTAGCAAACACAATGTACCATTAGAACACTGGAGTGATGGTTGCTGGAAATGGGCCTCTATACACCTATGTAGATATTGCATTAAAAACCAGATGTTTGCAGCTAGAATAGTCATTTACCACATTAACAATGTATAGAGTGTATTTCTGATTCATTTAATGTTATCATCATTGAAAAAAAACTGTGCTTTTCTTTAAAAAATAAGGAAATTTCTAAGTGACCCTAAACTTTTGAACGGTAGTGTGTGTGTGTGTGTGTGTGTGTGTGTGTGTGTGTGTATATATATATATATATATATATATATATATACACACACACACACACACACACACACATACACATACAGTACAGACCAAAAGTTTGGACACACCTTCTCATTCCAAGAGTTTTCTGTATTTTCATGACTATAAAAATTGTAGATTCACACTGAAGGCATCAAAACTATGAACTAACACATGTGGAATTATATACTTAACAAAAAAGTGTGAAACAACTGAAAATATGTCTTATATTCTAGGTTCTTCAAAGTAGCCACCTTTTGCTTTGATTACTGCTTTGCATACTCTTGGCATTCTCTTGATGAGCTTCAAGAGGTTGTCACCTGAAATGGTCTTCCAACAGTCTTGAAGGAGTTCCCAAAGATGCTTAGCACTTGTTGGCCCTTTTGCCTTCACTCTACGGTCCAGCTCACCCCAAACCATCTCGATTGGGTTCAGGTCTGGTGACTGTGGAGGCCCGGTCATCTGGCATAGCACCCCATCACTCTCCTTCTTGGTCAAATAGCCCTTACACATTCTGGAGGTGTGTTTGGGGTCATTGTCCTGTTGAAAAAGAAATGATGGTCCAACTAAGCGCAAATCGGATGGAATAGCATGCCGCTGCAAGATGCTGTGTTAACCATGCTGGTTCAGTATTCCTTCAATTTTGAATAAATCCCCAACAGTGTCACCAGCAAAGCACCCCCACACCATCACACCTCCTCCTCCATGCTTCACGGTGGGAACCAGGCATGTAGAGTCCATTCGTTCACCTTTTCTGTGTCGCACAAAGACACGGTGGTTGGAACCAAAGATCTCAAATTTGGACTCATCAGACCAAAGCACAGATTTCCACAGGTCTAATGTCCATTCCTTGTGTTCTTTAGCCCAAACAAGTCTCTTCTGCTTGTTGCCTGTCCTTAGCAGTGGTTTTCTAGCAGCTATTTTACCATGAAGGCCTGCTGCACACAGTCTCCTCTTAACAGTTGTTGTAGAGATGTGTCTGCTGCTAGAACTCTGTGTGGCATTGACCTGGTCTCTAATCTGAGCTGCTGTTAACCTGCGATTTCTGAGGCTGGTGACTCGGATGAACTTATCCTCCGCAGCAGAGGTGACTCTTGGTCTTCCTTTGCTGGGGCAGTCCTCATGTGAGCCAGTTTCTTTGTAGCGCTTGATGGTTTTGGCCACTGCACTTGGGGACACTTTCAAAGTTTTCCCAATTTTTCGGACTGACTGACCTTCATTTCTTAAAGTAATGATGGCCACTCGTTTTTCTTTACTTAGCTGCTTTTTTCTTGCCATAATACAAATTCTAACACTCCATTCACTAGGACTATCAGCTGTGTATCCACCTGACTTCTGAACAACACAACTGATGGTCCCAACCCCATTTATAAGGCAAGAAATCCCACTTATTAAACCTGACAGGGCACACCTGTGAAGTGAAAACCATTTCAGGTGACTACCTCTTGAAGCTCATCAAGAGAATGCCAAGAGTGTGCAAAGCAGTAATCAAAGCAAAAGGTGGCTACTTTGAAGAACCTAGAATATAAGACATATTTTCAGTTGTTTCACACTTTTTTGTTAAGTATATCATTCCACATGTGTTAATTCATAGTTTTGATGCCTTCAGTGTGAATCTACAATTTTTATAGTCATGAAAATACAGAAAACTCTTGGAATGAGAAGGTGTGTCCAAACTTTTGGTCTGTACTGTGTATATATATATATATATATATATATATAAATATATATTTTATTTTATTTTTTTTAAAACCATGGAGGTGTCTTAGAAGACACTTCGAATAAATTGTGAAAGCCCATCAGACGGCAACCTCTTTAGATGAAACCCTATACTACTGACTTCAGTAACGTAGGGAGTCAGATGGGCGGCTGACTCCATTTTGGCAGTGCATACTGCTCATCTGCTTAAGGTTGTTTCTAATTAGTTGCCAAACTACACATCCCCCGAATTCATTTTTGAGAGAGGCGAGTCTTCATAGCATAGGGTCCCATCTAAAGAGCTTGCCTTGTCGCTAGTGGATGGGCTCTCACACTGTGTATCATTTTCCCTCATTACTCAAGTCCAGTCATAATTCAGATAAAATACATGAGTTTGCGTGCAGCTTAAAAAAAAAAAAAAATAAGGCAGGTAGAGTTGTATGTGATGGCGTCTCGATTTTTGGAGGTTACACAAGTCACATTAGCTGTGCACACTGTTGCAAACAACCCCCACCAAAAAAAAAAAAAAACCACCCTCCCCCCCCCCTCCTCCTTCTTTCTTTTTTTTATTTTGAGGAAAAAAAACCACAAAAAAAAAACCAAAATCTTTTTTTTTTGTGCGCGGCCCTTCCCTCCTCCATCCACCCCCCTTCTTTAAACCAAACTCCTTTCTTTTTCATTTTTTTTTTCTTTCCTCCGGCCCCCCCCGGCTGCTTCCCACCCCATCCTCTTTTTTTCTCCTCTTTAAACCTCTTCTTATAAAAAAAAAAACCCCAACCTTTTTTTATTTTTATTACTCCCCTTCCCCTCCCCTTTTTTTTTTCTTGGGGGTTTTTTTTTTTTTTTTAACAGGAAAAAAACAAATATGAATTATTTCCCCCCCCCCTCTCCCCCTCTTTCATTTTTTGGGGTAACCCAAATAATATAAAACTTCCCCCCCCACCTTTTTTTGGGGGGCCCTTTTACCACCTGTTATTTTGTGGTGTTTTTTTTTTTTTTTTTTTTTTTTTTTCCAAGATGGCGCCGCTGGAGTGGCTGCCAGCTACAGCAGCTCTGAGACTCTCTATCTTATTTTTCTTTCTATGACTCGTTTTGTACCTCTCTACTTAAGGACTTTGCACTATGAAACACACACAAAGACTTGGACCCTTGTGATACTTTTTTTTTTTTTTTTTTATCTGTCTTTGTTCTGCTTGAAAATGGGATCTTTTGTGTATGCAGACAATTCCTTTGTCTATACAAGAGAGGAAATTCTGCAGCTCAGAGGCACAGCAGGAGGGCATACCATCTGGTCACACATCCCCCGTGAGATTTGGAGAAAGAAAAAGCGGGTGAGGGGATGCAGAGCAGGAACTCTTCAGAGGATTAAAAAGAGGCGTTACCAACCAGCTGTTCCCTCCATCATCATGGGCAATGTGAGATCTCTTGCAAACAAGATGGATGAACTAACAGCGCTCACCAGGCAGCATCAGGAGTTTCGGGCGTGCAGCATGATGCTACTTACAGAGACTTGGCTCACTGAAGTTACTCCTGACCCTCTGGTCTCCTTGGATGGTTTTAAACTCCTTCGGGCAGACAGGACAAGGGAGAGCGGTAAGAGGAAAGGAGGAGGGCTGGCAATGTTTGTGAATAATAGATGGTGTAATCCTAGGCACATTGTGATTAAGGATCAAACTTGCTGTAAGGACATTGAACTATTAGCTGTGAGCATGAGACCTTTCTACCTACCAAGGGAACTATCACATGTCATCGTGATAGCTGCATATGTCCCCCCCTCTGCGAAAGCTGACGCTGCCTGCGAGGTCCTACAAGCCACGCTGAGCCAGTTACAGTCTCAGCACCCCCAGGCCCTCTTTCTTCTGTCGGGTGATTTCAACCATGCCTCTCCATCATCCACACTGCCCAGTTTCACACAGTATGTAACCTGCCACACAAGAGACAACAAAACACTGGACTTGTTCTTTGCCAACGTGAGGGAGGCATACAACTCATCAGCCCTACCGCCCCTGGGGAGATCGGATCACAACCTAGTACATCTCCGACCTGTGTACAAGCCACTTGTACGTAGAGAACCAGCTGTCACCCGCACAGTGAGGATATGGTCCGAGGAGAGTGATGAGGCTCTGAGGGATTGTTTTGACACAACCGCATGGGAAGTTCTGCAGGATTCTTATGGGGAAGATATAGAAGGACTCACACACTGCATAACGGACTACATTAATTTTTGTGTGGACAACACAGTACCCACAAAAGTGGTGAGGTGCTTCTCCAATAACAAACCATGGATTAACTCTGATATAAAAACACTACTTAAGGAGAAAAAGATGGCATTCAGGACAAGAGATAAGGAGGGGTTGAGGGAAGTACAAAAGGAGCTGAGGCATCAAATCAGGCAGGGAAAATCCAGTTATAAAGAAAAAATGGAAAAGCAAATGGAAAGAAAAGACATAAGGGGGGTCTGGGAGGGGCTTAAGTCAATTTCGGGTCATAAACAGTCTGTCTGCCAGATTGAGGCAGATGTTAACTGGCTTAATGAACTAAACCTATTCTTCAACAGATTTGATCACACACCAGCTCCTCCCACCCCAGCATGTCCTTCAGCTCCCCCCACCACAATGACTTCTCCCCATGCGGCCACTTCCCAACAGACCAGTAAATCCAGAAATCCATCTTTATCTGGCCACAGTCTGACCTTCACACGGGCCCAGGTGAGGAAGGAGATGAAAAAGATCAAGGCGAGGAAAGCCGGAGGGCCAGATGACATCAGTGCAAGGCTAATTAAGACTTGTGGGGACCAGCTGTGTGGTATAATTACATATATGTATAATATGAGCCTGAGGCAGGAAATAGTCCCTGAATTATGGAAATCTTCTTGTGTGGTACCAGTTCCAAAGAAACCCCACCCTATGGACCTCAACGACTACAGACCTGTAGCACTGACATCCCACCTGATGAAGATCTTGGAGAGATTGGTTCTCACACATCTCCGCCCTCTAGTGAGCCCCGCTATGGACCCACTCCAGTTTGCTTATCGGCCGGGCATTGGGGTAGATGATGCCATCATCCATCTTCTGCACAGGGCTCTGTCTCACCTGGAGAAACCAGGGAACACAGTGAGAATAATGTTCTTTGACTTCTCCAGTGCTTTTAACACCATACAGCCCAGGTTATTGAGGGACAAGCTGGGCCTTGCTGGAGTGGACCACCACCTCTCCAACTGGATCCTAGACTACCTCACAAATCGACCTCAATACGTGAGAGCCCGAGACTGTGTGTCAGGTACAGTGATCTGTAATACGGGGGGCACCTCAGGGTACGGTTCTCGCCCCTTTCCTCTTCACACTGTACACTGCAGATTTTAGGTGCAACTCATCCAGCTGCTACCTACAGAAGTATTCTGACGACTCTGCAATAGTGGGTCTCATCACAGATGATGATGACAGGGAGTACAGAGAACTGAACCGGGATTTTGTGGACTGGTGCCACCGGAACCACCTGAAGATTAACGCGGGGAAGACCAAGGAGATGGTGGTGGACTTCCGCAAAGGCAGAAGCCCTCCTAAACCAGTGGACATCCTGGGGATGGGCATCGAGATTGTGAACACCTATAAGTACCTGGGTTTGCTCCTTAATAATAAGCTGGACTGGGCAGATCATATGGAGGCCCTGTACAGGAAGGGCCACAGCAGGCTCTACCTGCTTAGGAAACTGAGAGCCTTTGGAATCCGGGGGGCACTTCTTAGAACTTTCTTCAACTCGGTAGTGGCATCAGCCATCTTCTTTGGAGTGGCCTGCTGGGGGAGCAGTATATCAACCAGGGACAGAAATAAACTTGACAAGCTGATTAGAAGGGCCAGCTCTGTCCTGGGGAGCCCACTGGACCCAGTGCAGGTGGTGGGTGACAGAAGGATACTGGCTGTGGTGAGCTCCATGCAGAAGAAGAAGTCCCATCCCATGCATGAGACTGTGATCGCGCTGAGCAGTACTGTCAGTGACCGACTGCTCCACCCTAGGTGTGAGAAGGAGCGCTATCGGAAGTCTTTCCTCCCCACCGCGGTTAGGCTGTACAACCAACACCGACCTAAGCGGAGATCATTACACACAGAGAACTGAAAATATCTCTCTGCCTGTTAAATCCCCCCCCCCCCCCTGCTACGCCCTATCTGTCTGTCTGCTATCAATGTAATGCCTCTCACCTTGGAATTATTCCTGTACATGTTGTATTTGTATTTGTATCTGCTTATCTTTGCTGCTGTAACACACTGAATTTCCCCATTGTGGGACTATTAAAGGACTATTATTATTATTATTATTATTATTATTAACAGATTTTCCTATTCCAGATGAATATGTTTATTTATGTGTTTGGTTCACTCAATTTCTACCTAAAAACACTGTTCTTCAAATGACAAACTGGTTCATCGCTAAACAGATGTCCTATAGTTACAAGCAATGCTTTATTAAAGATGGGTGTGAGGCGAGTTTACAGAGACTCACAAAAACGATTATTCTGCTCCTCTCAACGCTCCAGCTTATTTTTGGAACTTCTCCCAACTAATTTCCCTGGAGGGTGCGATAACCTACAGCAACAGTCAATGCCTCAACTCTGAAGACGCCCCATGAAATATCAGAACAACAGACATTCTTGGTAATGTCTTACAGGTGGACTGAGAGTGGACTTGGACACCTGGTTGGCACTTGAGGAATCACTGCAAATTATTTAAAGAAGTTGTCTGATGGTAAAAAAAAAAAAAAAAAAAAAAAAAGGCCTGGCCATTTGCGTTAAAATGTGACATAGAGCTACTTACTTATATAGTTATTACCATCTTTGTACGGTAGGTATTGTGCACTTTCAGCCACACTCACATGGTCCAGGAAGTTAGAACATTTTCTTGAAAGCTGTGATGTCCCACCACAGGCTCCGGTGGCAAAGAGAATTCTCCCATTCCCTGTGTGTCAGTGACGTGTACGAGGGAACTGACTGGCTGGATAAGTTCCTTAGATAAGATAGCCCCTTCATCATGTCACTGGTCACATACTGGGATTGGTAGGAACCTCCCTGACCCCAGAAGCCTGTGTTGGAATGTTACAGCTTTCAAGATAACCTGAAAACTTCTATGACCTCGTGAGCATGGCCAAAATGGGGCAATATCTGCAGTTTTAAAAATAACAGTATGTTAGTAAGTTGATTTATATCACATTTTTGCAAAGATGAACAGGTTTTTTGCTCTTGGGCCTCTTTAAACTTCTTTAATGTCAGGCAGTTAACAGATCGAGAAATTACAAGATAGTCATTCACATTTACTTTCCATTGTTATCACTTACACCACATCATCAGGGGATTTTTGTGTATATGTGATGCAAAAATTAAGTTTAGATGACAAGTTTTGGAGGCACTTCCACAATGTCTTATCTCTCGTTCAATCCCATATCTTTTTTTCCTTTACTCCTGCATATATGTCACAATTATTCTCTTCTTTATGTTTTTGCATATTAGTGACTTTTCTATCATTTCTAGCAAGAAAATACTGCTTTAATGGGACCTGTCACATGAATGCTATCCAATCTGTGGGAAGAATGTTATAAAGCAGTATAAGCGGAGCAGACTGATACATTCATGTATATAACATACACACGTGGACAAAATTGTTGGTACCCCTCGTTTAATGAAAGAAAAACCCACAATGGTCACAGAAATAACTTGAATCTGACAAAAGGAACAAAATATATAAAAATTCTATGAAAATGAACAAATGAAGTCAGACATTGCTTTTCAACCATGCTTCAACAGAATTTTTAAAAAAAGAAAACTCATGAAACAGGCCTGGACAGAAATGATGGTTCCCTTAACTTAATATTTTGTTGCACAACCTTTTGAGGCAATCACTGCAATCAAACGATTCCTGTAACTGTCAATGAGACTTCTGCACCTCTCAACAGGTATTTTGGCCACTCCTCATGAGCAAACTGCTCCAGTTGTCTCGGGTTTGAAGGGTGCCTTTTCCAGACGGCATGTTTCAGCTCCTTCCAAAGATGCTCAATAGGATTTAGGTCAGGGCTCATAGAAGGCCACTTTAGAATAGTCCAATGTTTTCCTCTTAGCCATTCTTGGGGGTTTTGGGTCATTATCCTGTTGCAAGACCCATGACCTGCTACTGACATCAAGCTTTCTGACACTGGGCAGCACATTTCTCTCTAGAATCCCTTGATAGTCTTGAGATTTCATTAAACCTGCACAGATTCAAGACACCCTGTGCCAGATGCAGCCAAGGAGACCCAGAAAATAACAGAGCCTCCTCCATGTTTCACAGTAAGGACAGTGTTCTTTTCAAGATATGCTTCATTTTTCCGTCTATGAACATAGAGCTGATGTGCCTTGCCAAAAATTTCGATTTTTGTCTCATCTCTTCATAGGACATTCTCCCAGAAGCTTTATGGCTTGTCAACATGTAGTTTGGCAAATTACCTTTGTCAGATTCAAGTTATTTCTGTGACCATTGTGGGTTTTTCTTTCATTAAACGAGGGGTACCAACAATTTTGTCCACGTGTGTATAACCTGCCATTTATCTATTGAAATCTCTGCTCTTTCTATGCTGAGAAGTCAAGGGGGTGAAGTCAATCACCGATAGGACCAACTCCTTAACTCAGCATAGACAGAGCAAAGATTTCAGAGGATAAATGACAAGTTATACTTTTTCCATAACACTAAATATAAAATCTGTTCTGCTCCTCCTGCTCTATAACATGCTGCCTACAGACTACAACATTTTCCATGTGACAGATTTCCTTTAAACTACAGTAATTAGTTTTCATTCTTCCTCCTGAACTGTGATACCTAGTAAGTCTATCAAGGTACACCAAGTTGTATATATTCTACAGGTTTTTTTTTTTTGTTACTATGTGAACATGCTATTACAGTATATAACATCCATGCACATGCGGTTTTATATAACGCTAGAAAGCTGACAGTGCGCTGAATTATGTGCCCCGGGTCTGGAGATATAGGTGCCGTTAGTTTCGGCACCGATCTATGTCCACCGTCAGAAGGGCGCTCCTGACAGTCTAGATGGGTTGTGAGGAAAGCCCCCTATGACTGTACTCCTCCATAGACTTGTACTGGAGCGGCGTTCCTCACAGCTCACGTCATCACTGGCCGGTAAGGATCGCCCCCTCTGACAGTACAGGGCTATGGACGAGTACTGTCAGGGAGGGCGCTCCTCACAGCCCAGCTAGACTGTCAGGAACGCCCTTCTGACAGTAGGCAGAGATTGGTGCTGAAACTAATGGCAGCGATATCTCCAGCCCCGGGGGACATACCGGGAAAGCCAACAGTGTACTGAATTCAGCGCACTGTCGGCTTTCAAGCGGTATATAAAACCGCATGTGCATGAGGACTTGAAAGGTCCTCTTTAACCACTGACTTAGTCAAATAGGGTTTTATTTTTATGTCATTTTTATTTCTGTATTTCTTTAATATCTGGGAAAATATCCTAGAATTCAGCAACTCACACAGGTTCCTGGGTTTCATAATAATACTAACCAGATACTAAATGTGATTTTACCGCTTGAGCTAAATAACCCATTTTTCATCAGATTACGTTCCATACTACATCCTACCATGTTGTGTGTATCCTCTTCCGTGTATATTCCTGATAGTGTAATATAAAATATCACAGGATCAATTCACTTGAAAGTTGTTTTTTATTGCGACATTGCAGCTACAGATATATCCATCACAATCTTTTATGTCTTTAAGTAGCTTCACCAAAGAGCTGCACAAGCCTATTCTTTCACTGCACAAAACCCTCACAGCTTGATGATAGGGTAATATTACAAAAATATTCCACATTCTACAAAGCTTTTGACACTACTCATTATTATTCAGACTTGATAGGAAAACTGTTAGGTGTCAGTGTAAAATATTTGCAAATGAATATAACATTGTCATAAAAACCCACCGGAATATAATTAAACGGGACAGAAGAACTTCATTTTAGAAACAACAAGACTAAACAAACCACTTTATTTTCTCAGCTACCGAAGTTATTATATTCATCTCAATGTTTCAAAACATGACATGTCTTACATTTAAGAATACAGTATATCACCTTTATATTAAAAGGGGGTTCTCTCACAATAACACCCCTATCTATAAGCCTTATTAACACATATTAAAGGGAGTCACTCTTACAGACCTTTCAGTGCAGTTCTACCATCTACCACCTCCCCCTAGCATATTCAACTGCTGCCACCGCATTACAGGGTATCTTACAGGGATGAACACCACAGCCCTGGGAGCACTGCTCTTGCTGCTCAAATAGGATGAGTGTACCACCTCTGTGCTGTGAGAGTTGATCCTCCCACTGCTTATGACATCAGACAGGAGACAGCAGGGGTCCAGGTAGCAAGAGCAGTGCTCCAAGAAACTGCAGACCCACCCCCAGTGCACCAACTGCCTTATTTGAATAAGACTTCAAAGTTCTTAAACATCATACCTTTGTTATGTATGTAAATCAGTGTAATGTGCTCTGTAACATAGTGTGAGGAGTAGAATATGCTTGAGGGAGGTGGTAGACTCCCTTTAACCATACCGAGTGGTCCTCCCTCTAAGTAATAAAGAGCAACAGTGAAGGTCTGTAAGACACTCCCGTTTTCCCAGAGCACCCATGCATTACAACCATTCATTTGAATAGTGACCAGGTAATGGTGCATTGCCTTTGAATCTTTCAGAAGAAATATATGTCTAGATGTGGCTTTCCCTGCTGATAACTGCAGATTGATTTCATTTAGCTTTTCAAGCTGCTATGTGTGTGTGTGTACATTAGGAAAAACACTATTTCTAATCATTATATAACTTTGATTTTGCAATTTTTAGCCGTTTCCCTCTCTGCATGCTAGAACTATAGTTTGCATTCCTCTCTGAGCTGGTGGATACTATTCCTGTACTATTATGCTAAGCTTGTTGAAGGACAGTGCTTATTTAAAAAGAAGGCATCACCATTTTTATTTATTTATTTATTTATTAAAGCAGATAAATATATAACTTTTTCTCCAATCTTTTTATATTTTCTGATTGTATCATTTTGTATTCTATTTTCTGTATATGATTATGGGGGCTGCCATCTTGCCTAAGTTTCACCTCTCCTAAGTTAACAGCATTTAGTGATATGCTTTACACTATAGTCATGGCCATAGGTAACAATAGTCTACAGTTCATTGAGATCTCTTTGCAGGGAGATGGAGTGGATAAACTGTGACATCATCTATTGTCAGTAGTGGATGCAATGACTGGTCATTATGGGTGTTATCTGTAGAGGTGTTAACTTGTATTGTGGTCCCATCTGTCTCGTTTGTATTGTAAATGTAGTCACTGCTGCAATGAAAACCCCTACAGAATTTGCAAGGCTAGAGCTGCTATTAAGATTTAGTAGAAAATTGCAGATTATTATTTTTTAAATATATAGACAGTGACATGGAAAAAGTACAAAACATTTGTTTCTCATAAAAACTTAGTTTATAAGAAAAAAAAATTAAAAAAAGCCAATTTTGGTGACACTTTCCCTTTAAATCTAGTTCCACTACAACTCTCTAAATTTTCATTTTCATGAATGGTAACTTATCCATTGTGTAAATCTTATCTAAAGTATGTGCAAGGGCCATTGCTTTTAAGAAGCAATGCCATGAGCCATGCTGGAGCTTGACTGAGACTTGTTCCCTCTGGAGCCTGTCCTGCAGGGGGAGTGTTTCCAATGCTACAAAGAGATGTCCTATGCATAAACTTCAAGTGTAGCCTCCAAGTGAGAGTTTGGAAAAGGCCACCTTGAATGGTTGAATGCTATTGAAAATTCCTTCTATGCTCTTGCATATTTAACAGTCATACAACCCAAAGTCACTCTAAAAGCCTAAGTTCCATGATAAAACATCTGGTGTGTAACACGAGTGTGCAGTCACTTTATACTCTGATGTCCTATTTTCCTCTAAATAATATCCTCATAAGTGAATTGCCAATCAAATGGCATCATTCCCAGTCTTGGTGACCACCCATGTCTAGTCTCCTCTAACAGATCTAATTGTTGTGGTCATATTAACATAGGGAACTGGAAAAGAACAGGGCGGGAATGCTCCACTCGTAAAACCAGAGACAGTTATGGAGGATGTTTCCCAGTCTTTGACTATGTGGGCTTGGGAACTGAGGTTGGCCACGCTTACTTGATTTTTAAGGGGTTAGAAACTCTTACTTAAAGAGGTTTTTCCGGGCAAAAAAAAAAAAATCTTTTTAAAAAAAAAAAAAAAAAAAAAAAGTTGGTTTGTGCTATTAATGGGTTAATAGCTGCACCCAAATACCGTAGTGTTTTGAGTGATTTCTGTGTTTCTCTGGTAGCTCCTGGCATCCACTGCATTTCTTTACATGGTGTAGCTTCCTGTTCTGACTCACACCACCTACCCCTCCCCCTCCCTGCTTCCCTAGCTAGCCCACCCATTACTAGCCCTTCCTAACTAACTCACTCAGTCCACCCCATCATACTTGCCGGTGGGATGGCTCCTCCTCCTCTTGCCAACACTCCAGCTCTACTGCGCAGAAGGAAGTGATGTTCCGTGCCCAGAAGATCCAGAGAGGAAGACAGGCAAGTATGATGGGGTGTGGGGCGTTAGTATTGGTGACGTTCCGTTTCCGGAAACGGGGAAACACAACGTCACCAGAAAATCTGAAAATGTGCCTGGGGCGGTCTAGGTAAATATACATTTTTGGGAAAGTAAGTTAGACGGGGGAAGGGTGTTTAGCTTAGTGTAGAAGGATGATTTTTATCCTGGACAACCCCTTTAAGTTATCATAATGTGCTGCAAACAGCAGATGAAGCATAATAACTTTAATATGGAAAGTATCAATGCTTTTAAAAAGTTACATATAGTAGCTACTGTAATGAAAAAAAGACCTATGTCCATTAAGTTCTGCCGTTTTATACTTCTAAACCCACAAAGATCCGCTGAAAGGCAAAAACTACTCTTATAATGGCACAGACCCAATTCACCATTAAGCGGAAAAAATTCACTGGACAGCAGACCCAAGGTGCCACTGCACTAGTGTTTTATAAATGAGTAATAATAATACTTAATACTAATACTTGATTTTCTAGAAGACATGGGTTTCCCTAATACATAACAATATCTTGCTGGCTGTAGATGCAGGAGACTGGCACTGCACACTATCATTTATTTTATTACCACCAATTACTCTCAAATCTTTCTCTATTGTAGACTCACCCAGTAGTGTTCTGTTAATTGTTTAACTAGCATGTGTATTTTTACCCCAAAATGTATAACCTCATACTTATCAACTGAACCACATCTGCCATGTTGCAGCCAATTTAGCCAGATCACTCTGTAGGGATCTGATATACTGTAATGTATATGCAACACTACAGGAATTTGTGTTGTCTTCAATTCCAGAAAAAGTACTATTAAGTCCAATTTCTGCATCATTCATGAACTGATTGAACAGCAATGGTCCCAATAAAGCCCCCTGGGTGACTCCACTTAGTCCAGACTGAATCAAGGCTGTGGAGTCGGAGCCGTGGCCAGTTTTAGATGGAGTCAGAAGAAAGTTACAGACTGAATTAAGAAAAAAGTATGAATATTGTATAATTAATTAGAAGCAGAGATTGTTCAACATTCACTAAATAGGAATTCAAGAAAGTTTACAAACGTTGTCATATAAATATGTTCTATTAATCTAAGACCTTTGTATAAAAATCTAGTTGACCATATCTTCTAGAGCCTTCTTCCTGTTCTTGACCAGTTGCTACAGGTTCTAATATGTAACCTCTATCTCTTCCTGCTCAGATTTTATCTGGTGTCATCTGAAGGTTACAACTGTTCTGTTTCTCTGTTCTTCTCCTGCATTTTCATCACTGGCTATTTTGCCTGTTGCTGTCTGACCACTGCTAGTATATGAAGTAGTCGGAATCAGACTGTGGAAAATAGAGTCTAAGCCTACTTGCAGACGACAGTGTGTATTTTGCAGTGTGCAAACTAGTAATCAGTGTTCCTTTTTTGCGGACCGTGTGTCTTCAACATCAGTGCCGTATGTCCGCAAAAACAGACAGTGTGTCACACACAGGAGACATCTAATGATGTCCCTAGCTTGTCCGCAAATACAGACGGCACACTCATGACACACATCCGTGTGCCGTCCGTGGTTTTAAGTCTCCCATAAGCTTCTACGGGCAGCACGGTGGCTCAGTGGTTAGCATTGCAGTATTGCATCTCTGCAGTCCTGGATTCGAATCCTGCCAAGGACAACATCTGCAAGGAGTTTGTATGTTCTCCCTGTGTTTGCGTGGGTTTCCTCCGGGTACTTCGGTTTCCTCCCACACTCCAAAGACATACTGATAAGGAATGTAGATTGTGAGCCCTATATGGGACAGTGACTGACAATGTCTGGAAAGCGCTGCAGAATATGATGGCGCCATATAAGTAAGCATAATAAATTCTATGGGCGAATCCGTGCCGCAAACACTGAACAGAATAGGACCTGTTCTATATTTTGTGGCACGGACTCATGACCCACACACTGGTCCAGGGAAAAACACGGATATCACACTGATCTCACGCCCACGGTTGTCTGCAAGGGGCTTAAGTCGGAGTCCGTGGTTTGGCCTACCAACTCCAAAGCCCTGGTTTGAACCAATTTTGAAAATGGTCTTTTAGCCATTTTTAGATCCAATTAAAAGTGATACCATCTAAATCAATGAACCTTATCTTGTACAACCTCTGTTTCATAAAGTGCGTTTCAACCATGCCTCCCTCCATTTGCATCATCCATGTGGCCATAATGTGTTTCATCCATGCCTGCCATCATTTGCATCATCCATGCCTTCCCCATTTTCATCATCCATGTGGTTATAAAGTGTTTCAACCATGCCTGCCATCATTTGCATTATCCATGCCTTCCAAGATCCATGTGCACATACAGTGTTTTATCCATGCATCCACCTATGTGCATCATCCATGTGTTTCTAAAGTGTTTCAACCATGCCTCCCCCATTTTCAACACCCATGTGCTCATATATTTTATCCATACATCCCCATTTGCATCATCCTTGTGCACCCAATAAATCTCCATCCATGCCCTCCAACTGCAGCATCCATGCACTGCCAAAAGTCAGCCATCCATGCTTGCTCAAATTGCTCCAGCCATGCCCCCACTTTCTGCATCAATGTTGCCCCCAGAAGTGCTCCATCTGTACCCCCCTAATTGCTGCACCCATACGCTGCCAAAAGTCAGCCTGCCATGCTCGCCCAAATGGATTCAGTCATGCCCCCCAATTGCTCCATTAATTCAGCCCCCAAATCTGCTCCATCCTGGTCCCCCAAATATCTGACAGCCATGCATGTTGTAACACCTATGTGCTCATACAGTGTTTTATCCATACATCCATGTACACCCAAAAAAGCTCCATCCATGCCCCCCAATTGTTGCATCCTTGCACCGCCAATAGTCAACCATCCATGCTTGCCTAAATGGATTCAGCCATGCCCCCAATTGCTCCATACATGCGCCCCCAAATCTCTGACAGCCATGCAAGTTTATAAATCTTACAGTAGATGGACATATGCCTTAATACATTTACATGTCACCCCCAAATATTTTAATGTTTAGGCATTTTGGGGTGACATATTGATCATTTGTGGCAGTGTGAAATCAGACCCTGGGATAGCAGAGGAGTTGAGGATAAAACATTCAAATAAACTGCTTTTGCAATTGCAATTTAATCCTCTGACTGAAATGTACTGCCTGCTTGTTTACATCAATCTCTTTAGCTGGCTGTACGGCATTATATCCTATCAATGCCACTAATAGAGGGACATATGAGCTGCCCCGTACATCAGCAGTATTGAATGAATAGTGTCCAGCAAGTAAACCTTGAGCAGCGCTGTGCTAGTGTTATTCAATGGAGTTACCTGATGGATCACAAGACCCTCCATCAGAGGCCATGAAAGAATGCACTGCTGCACAACCAGCTAGACAGACTTGATGTAAACAATCATGTGGCAGTATTAAAAGCAGGGCATTGGCACAAATGTTTTCAATACATTATGCAAGTAAGTCATCTGATGTGCTATTTGTTGCACATTCTGAAAAAAAAAAAAAAAAAGTGTACAAGTGGACAACCCCTTTAAGCCCATGACAGCTACTGTACAAGGTTGCAATAGATACAAAGATCTGGTACAAACTCGCATCTGATGCGAATGAACACAGCCCTGCAGAATATTTCAGCCTACATAATAGATAATAATCAAATGATAACATACACTTATTTTTTGCAATAGGAATAGTTATGATTACACCATTTCCAGGTACTTGAGTTAAAACCTACGCTATTGACCTGACATATGCGTTTCCTTTTTCAAAATGATATGAAAGTATGCTATGAAGGATGAAGTGAAATAGAAGATCCCAGACTGATAAGATGCAGACGCTGACTTCTTTGACTACGATGGAATGTAATGTTCTCGAAAGCTGTCGCTTCAGTACATGAGAAGACTTTGAAGTGAAAATAGTATCAAAGAAAACTACAAGTGGTTACCTGTAAAGAGATCCTTTCTTTTGCTTTGTATTGCATGGACACTTCAAAACTATTCCCAAGCAGATATGGAGATGTGGGTTTGATCTGAACAGGTATAAATGTGTACAGTTTCCTCCCTGCTTAAAGTGTAACTCCATTTAGAGCTACTGTACAAAAGATACTTGATATACTTGACATTTAAAATAAAAATGTTGGTTTGGATACATTGTTACATAAAATGGTAGGGATCTGCATATATAACATTTAATAAGGTTGTCCTATTAGGGCATGAAGATGTCTACAGAGGGTTCCCACACTTGGCCATTGCCCAAGGTAGCGGCTGCAGAGACAAGCTTTAGATCTATATTCACTATTTATTTATCACCATGAATGTAGTAGTACTGTCTTAAAAAACAGAATTATAACGCTAAAATGGGTATCCCCCATGGATCATAAAAATGGGGGTCCAATGTCTATTATTTAACAGGAGAGGCAATCATACCAATTGTGTCCAATGCTATTTCACTTACTTTCTATGGGACTGCTGAAGATAGCCTGCTACAGGGCTCAGCTATCTTCAACAATCCCCTAGATAGTGAATGGAGTAGCTGTAGCTATGAAGGCTGTCTCTGTATTCAAACAGAGGACACAGGATCCCTGATATTGTAATGGGGAAGGGGCTCCAGTGTTGGCATAGGGAATAAGAGCTGTTGAAGCGACAGCCCCATTTACTGTAATAAATAAAAAACAAAGTTATTTATATGGAAGTGGATTGTAGCAAAGTATGGTATAAAATGATATGATGCTTAGGGAGAAGCAGGCAGACCAGGAGGCCCATTCGCTTAGACAGGCCTAGGTTTCTTTAAAGTAGCAAGCTTGAGTTCATTTTGGAGGTGTAAAAAAGACTGTACTGAGCACTTCTCAGATATTTAAAGCCTCAGCCATTTTCCACTTTTCCCCAATGTGGAGTCTAGTTGCCATGAAGATATATCAGACTGTCCATCTGAAATCTGTAAGAAAGGCTTAACATAGCAAGCAGTGTATATCTAAAAATGACACAGAGGGGTCCGGCTTAAGTTCTACTCCCATCGTTTCTGATATATTGAAAAATAAGTTTCCAGAATTGGTAGACAGTTCTCCATGTCCACTCCTTGCAGCACATTCTCTCCTGCACACAGGTAATGTGTCAGTCAACAAACAAGGATGCTGTAAGGTACCATCTAAATTGGACTTTTCTACCAGCTTTAATAGGATTTATGCATTTAAAAATCTTTGCAGTGTATGAAAGACTATCATACCAATCCTCCTTGGTAAATGTTTGGCCAATATCTGACTCCCATTAAATCATATAGTGTACCTTAAAGGGGTTGTCCAGTTTCAGCAAATAAATGTTATTGTTTGTATAATGAAAAAGTTATAGTTTTCCCAATATACTTTCTGTATCAATTCCTTGTGGTTTTCTAGATTTCTGCTCGCTGTCATTCTTTGGTTATTTCCAATGGACAGTGCATGGTCATGTGATGAACATACAGGTGAACTGCTTGTTACAGTCACAGCACAGAAATCAAACATCAGTCTTGTAACGAGCCGTGCACCTGTGTGTCCATCACATGACCATAAACTGGTTTTTTATCCACTAGAAGTAAACAAAGAATGACAGCAAGCAGAGATTTAGAAAACTGTCAGGAATTAATACAGAAAGTATATTGGAAAATTATATAAGTTTTTATTATACATACAATTTACTTATTGTACATTTACAATACAACATTTACTTATTGAAACTGGACAACCCCTTTAATCCTTTCCTGACATCCACTGTTATAGTACGGTGTATTTTAGGCCTCTGGAACGAGATCCAGGGCCACCGATACTTTGCCACGACAGCCAGGAAACTATTGTCGGCTCCCAGGCTTTTTGGGCATTACATTACAGGCTTTATTGTATTACAGGCTACTCTATGCATTTTCCAATGTGGGTGTGGATATGCTGTGAAATACTCTATTGTGACTGGTGTGACAGAACACTGTTCTGTGTCTTATCTACATATACATAATAGCTTGGAATTATAGATATTGATAATAGCATGGAAAAAAATTTAAAATCCTCTAAACTAAAAATTAAAATATGTTTAACATAAAACACATTCCATTTAAGCTTTATTTCTATAGGTCACTTAAAAAGAACGCTAAACCTAGAATTGAATGATACTGAGTCTAACAAACAGTGAGGGTAACTGTATTTTCTGCATGATCCGGACACAGTCAATATTGTAGAAATCCTTCCCAGATCACATTGGTTCATCACTAACTAAACAGTTTCCACTGGTAACAGTCTACAGGGGCAGAGCTTGCCGTTGAAGGCAGGGCCTAAAGTGGTTATGCCACTACAGACACTTATTCCTTTCTCACAGGATGAGTTTCTGTAGTGGCACAATCTCTTTCCAGAGCATACTTGGCAGAGGGGAAGGCAGCTGCCCCAGCCAGTTGTCCTGCAGTCTGTCACAGGACTGTGACAAGAGGGCTGGGCATGTCTGAGCTATTGGGATACAGATAGAAATTTGAATATACTTCTCAGTTTTAACTGTAGTATAAGACGAAATATGAACAATGAAAAGGAGGAGATGAAGGAAGAAAGTGTGCAGTTTTATTCAGTGCATTTTCTGTCCCTTAGTTTCCATTTAAACCATGGCCTTGTGTTCATAGTGCATTTGGAGGAATGGTGATAAGGTTTTTAACACGAATCGACTACATTCCATATCCTGAAATTTCTGCTTTCATCAAACCACATAAGACTGTCAGAGGAAAACTCCAATAATATTATAATTAATTATAATATTTTTTTTTCCTTAAAAAATTATTGCATAAATTGTGCCAAATGAGGCTTATCACTATAATAATCTTTAAAAATACAACTTAAAATTTGTATTGGAAAAGAAAAATCTCAAAAAAGTTACTACTTGTGGATATTTTGATACATTAGTGATAAACATGCATATTATGAATACTCTGTAACAATGTGGAATGTTTAATCTTATGACATTCCCTCAGGGTAAATGGTACAGATGTTACCAAACACCCCGAAAAGTCTCCATTAGCCACAAATGATACTTTTACAGATGTATGGTACTATTTTTATTTTATTTTATATTTGTTTAGAAACATTACCTTGGCAGCTGCACGTCTCCCACTGGGCCCTGCTGATTCCAAAGCACAACCTGTCCACCTTCTCCCTAAGAAAGACACAAACATGTTTAGTTCTATACCAGTCATAATTAATCTGAAAGCGTCTCAGCGGAGCGGGGTGTGGAAGGCACTTCATCTACAGTCTCAAGTCTTTCTTAATGTGCAAATTTCCACCATGAAAAACCATTTCTAAGAAACAAATGGAATATGGTTTGAGATGCAGTTAAAAAGTAAACAAAATATACATATAAAAAAGTATCGATAGGTGCCGGATAAAACAGAAGGCCATAGAAAATAATATGTAGAAGGTAAAAATTTAAAACAAAATGTACCCCAGTGGCTGATGCTGGATGATAAATTTAGTTAATCTTTCTACTGTCTAATAGACACCTAATAGTTGCCTTACTTTTTGCATCGATGTCCATTAAAGGGGTTTTCCCATGAACATAAACATATTTTCATTTGTATGGTCTGGCACTTGTCAGAAACCCAATCATGATTTCTTTATTACTGAAGGTTAACCTGCTCATGCGGGAACATAAATAAAAAGCAGGGACACTGTAAGATAACCTGGGAACAATAAAAAATTAAAGGTTGGGTTTCTGACAAGTGGCAGACATAGTGGCATTCATGGTTGTATCCACTGGCAACCAACCAAGACAAAACACTATCACCACTCAATGGTTATCAAGAATTAACTCTGCAAAATGTGTAATTATCTGAAATTCTAAAAATGTTTAATTTTTATTGCATATAAATTTAAATATGTCTCTGTTTGTGGAAAACAGGGATGTGTAGTCGGATTTGTGGCCCAGTTTTTTGTGGTTGGTCTGCGGAAAAATAGAGGAGTCAGAGTCAGTGCTTTGGCCAACCAACTCCACAGTCTTGGTATGAAAATCCCTGTAAGTCATGCTTCATTTCACAAACCCCTTTTCCTTCTAGGTCGAGTCCCTTCATCAGATGAGGGAAAAAAAGGGTGGGTTCACACTACTGCTGTTAACGTCTGTTGCTGTCATCCATCATAGGATGACAGCAATGGACATTAACTGTGGCAGAGAATGGACACAGATTGAGTCTGAGTTCGTTCCCATTGACACTAATGTAAACAACGTGATGGACACTATCTTCCATCATGTTTGTTTACTTTTGTAACTGCATGCACGACTTTTTCTTCCCACAGAAAAGTAAACAAGCATGTCGGAAGACCACGTACGTCATGTTTTTATTAGTGTCAAAGGGAACGGGCTGTGTCCGTTCTCCGCCACAGTTAATGTCCATTGCTGTCATCCTATGATGGATGATAGCAACGGACATTAAAAATGGTAGTGTAAACACACCCCCAAATAAAAAAAAAAAAAACATAATATATGTGATGCAAGGCATGTATAAAAATATAAGTCCATTTGAAGATTGGTTCAGGGTGAGTCCACACTACTGTTGTTAATGTTCGCTGCTCTTATCCGTGACAGGGTGAGAGCAATGGACATATAGTGGGTACGGAAAGTATTCAGACCCATTTAAATTTTTCACTCTTTGTTTCATTGCAGCCATTTGCTAAAAGCAAAAAAGTTCATTTTATTTCTCATTAATGTACACTCAGCACCCCATCTTGACAGAAAAAAAAACAGAAATGTAGATATTTTTGCAAATTTATTAAAAAAGAAAAACTGAAATATCACATGGTCATAAGTAGTCAGACCCTTTGTTGTGACACTCATATTTAACTCACATGATGTCCATTTCCTTCTGATCCTCATTGAGATGATTCTTCTCCTTCATTGGAGTCCAGCTGTGTTTAATTAAACTGATTGGACTTGATTAGAAAAGGCGCACACCTGTCTATATAAGACCTCACAGCTCACAGTGCATGTCAGAGCAAATGAGAATCATGAGGTCAAAGGAACTGCCCAAGGAGCTCAGAGACAGAATTGTGGCAAGGCACAGATCTGGCCAAGGTTACCAAATAATTTCTGCAGCACTCAAGGTTCCTAAGAGCACAGTGGCCTCCATAATCCTTAAATGGAAGAAGTTTGGGACGACCAGAATTCTTCCTAGGCCTGGCCGGCCATCCAGCCAAACTGAGCAATCGTGGAAGAAGAGCCTTGGTGAGAGAGGTAAAGAAGAACCCAAAGATCACTGTGGCTGAGCTCCAGAGATGCAGTAGGGAGATGGGAGAAAGTTACACAAAGTCAACTATCGCTGCAGCCCTCCACCAGTCGGTGCTTTATGGCAGAGTGGCCCGAAGGAAGCCTCTCCTCAGTGCAAGACATATGAAAGCCCGCATAGAGTTTGACAAAAATACACATGAAGGACTCCCAGACTATGAGAAATAAGATTCTCTGGTCTGATGAGACGAAGATTGAACCTTTTGGCGTTAATTCTAAGCGGTATGTGTGGAGAAAACCAGGCACTGCTCATCACCTGCCCAATACAATCCCAACAGTGAAACATGGTGGCGGCAGCATCATGCTATGGGGGTGTCTTTCAGCTGGAGGGACAGGATAACTGGTTGCAATTGAAGGAAAGATGAATGCGGCCAAGTACAGAGATATCCTGGAAGAAAACCTCTTCCAGAGTGCTCTGGACCTCAGATTGGGCCAAAGGTTCACCTTCCAACAAGACAATGACCCTAAGCACACGGCTAAAATAACAAAGGAGGGCTTCGGAACAACTCTGTGACCATTCTTCACTGGCCCAGCCAGAGCCCTGACCTCAACTCAATTGAGCATCTCTGGAGAGACCTGAAAATGGCTGTCCACCAACATTCACCATCCAACCTGACAAAACTGGAGAGGATCTGCAAGGAAGAATGGCAGAGGATCCCCAAATCCAGATGTGAAAAACTTGTTGCATCATTCCCAAGAAGACTCATGGCTGTACTAGCTCAAAAGGAAGGGGCTTCTACTCAATACTGAGCAAAGGGTCTGAATACTTATGACCATGACTATTTCAGTTTTTCTTTTTTAATAAATTTGCAAAAATATCTACATTTCTGTTTTTTTTCTGTGAAGATGGGGTGCTGAGTGTACATTAATGAGAAATAAAATGAACTTTTTTGCTTTTAGCAAATGGCTGCAATGAAACAAAGAGTGAAAAATTTAAAGGGGTCTGAATACTTTCCGTACACACTGTAAAATGACAGATGCACCCCTAAGTTGGTTGTGCGTCTGCATTCACCCCAAATGTAAAAAACATGATGGAAGCTTCTTTTGTGACGTTTTTTACTTTTCTGGAAGAAGAAACAGTTGTGCATGTAAGACTTTTCCTTCCGTTACAAAAAAACAAACATGACGTAAGACAGTGTCCATCATGTTATTTACATTAGTGTCAATGGAAACGGACACAGTATCCATTACGCGTCTAAAGTTAATGTCCGATGCTGTCATCCTATGACGAATGACAGCAACGGACTGCATTAACAGTAGAGTGAACCCATCCTATAACTTTCAATTTTTCAGATCCTTGCAGCACTTGGGGTGTTAATAAAAATACAATTCCATATATTTTAATTACTGAAATTTGGCTCCTTCTAATTGCAGCTGAACTTGTGGCTCAGCCCTTTCTTCTTGATCCTCTATTTCTTCAGTTTCTACCGTTGGAAGGAGAAATCCATGCACTGTTTCTAGGTACTTGGTGTACAGACCATGCACCTGCATAATCTACGCGCACAGAGGAAGAAGAGGTGACGACTTCAGGGAAGTGGACATCAAATGGCTATATCTTATGATCTACAGCACTTAGAGCTGAAATCTTAGTTCCACTATATGCGCAACTATAGTACTACAGGAAAAGAGAGACAAACATCATACACTATAAAGTACAACCCTGGGAACTGGCTAGGAGTAAGGATTGTGAGAGAAAAGGTGTAGACTGTTGCACAGAGCAAAAAGTTGCAAGGAAGGAACATTGTGAAGTGACAAAAATGGCTGAGAGCAATATTTTCAGATGGAGTGATATAATAGTGGTTATATTCCTTTTTTGCAAGTTTAATTACTCTTTAAGTCCTCCAGTTACAAAAAACTTTTCACGCAGGTGAAAATTAGAAACTTTGTAATATATGTTATCAATGTCAGACTGAGTGAGCCCAGGAACGGACTGAAGTCATACTGCCCCTAGTGGTGGAGCAGGAATTTCACTTTGCATCTCTCCACAGTCGCGAGATGCTGCTCCACAACCACCTGCATTATCTAGAGTAGACGCACACTCACTACTTACCAGGTTCCGGGTGTGTAAGGGGGGTTCAGGACATGTATGAATGGTGTGTAAGGGGGAGGGTTCACGACATGTATGAATGATGTGGAAAGGGGGTTCAGGACATGTATGAATGATGTTGGGGGGACGCTCAGTACATGTAGGAGTAGTTGAGATGGGGCTCAGCAGATGCAGCATTAGTAGATGTACTGAGCCCCCCTCTCTACTACTACTACTACTACTACTACTACTACTACTACTACACACTACTACTACTTCTTCTACAAAGCCCTCTACACTCTGCAGAGTTAGCGACTTAAAGGTGTTTGGACAGTGGGAACTCAGTACATTGACAGATATGATCTACTGTATATGGCACTGTTCAAAGGTAGGACAGAAAGGGCACTGAAATCACAATGCTGTGGATGGAATCTCTTGCTACCTATTAGTATAAGGATTGTGGCCACTAGAGACTGGATATTGGATCAAGGAAACAGACCATATTTAAAAGGAGTTTACCCACAAAATACTGATAGATTTCTACAATCTCTCTAAAATGAACCCTGCAGGCTCGGTCACCCAGCTCTCCCACACCCCATCTCTGCTGACAAAATCCAGCCTGTCAGCAGTGGTCAGGTTTTAAACTCTGTGGCTCTTGAAGCTTACATTTTTTCTATCTCCTGTAGAAGTGAATGTATATAAGTATAAACAGTAATTTAAAGCAATACATTCCATGTGGTGGGTGTATGTCATTTTAGCAGGCCATATTTTATGTTTCTGTTATATGCAACCCATATTGTAAAGTTTAATTATCTGCTTAATTAGAATATTAAATTATTACAATTAGGCCAAATATGTTACTTCAATTGCCTTACTTTGCAACATATGCCAGAATTAGAAAAATATGGAGCACATGTTGTGCTATTTTTAAAGGTTCCTTCCTTATTAAAAACATGTTTACAAGCAAAGAGAAATTTGGGCTTCAACATCAAAATGTAAAAAGCAGACATCACAACACACAAGATTTGTTACTGCCTAAATTTACTCCTACGTACACGACTAACATTTTCTTATATGTTCTATGTGTGTGTATATATATATTACACACACCCACTCTGCGTTGTGCCATTCCCCGGTTATTCTTCCTGGAACTGTATACAATTGACTATCAAATTCTGCATGTAAATTTTGCATGTCCCTACATGGCAGAACACTATCTATCCAGTGACAGGCTTTGCAGTGATATGCCCTTGTCACACAACAACAGAAACACCAGTCAATTTAGTCATTTTTTGCGGGAATAACAGAATGGTACCTTGCAGAGTTGTAAGAAGACGATGCTCCAAAATTGTTATATCATAGCTAATACAAGTATTCACTAATTCAGACAAGTCTGAAGAGATGACAGCTCCTCTTTAAATAAAGTAATGAAATATTTCAAGTATCATAATGCAATTTTTTAGAACATTTTTAAAAAAATGTTTCTCACAGCCCAGAGATGACGCTAGGCTGTATGACCCCGCCCTTCTGACAGTGGAGAGATATCGGTGCTGCACTGATATCTCCAGCACTGGGGCACATACCGGGAAAGCCAGATTTCTACCGGTATATAATAAGGCACATTGATGAGGATATGAAAGGTCCTCTTTAAGAGACAAATGTTATTGTTTGCACAATTAAAAGTTCTATAATTTTCCAACATACTTCTTTCTAGATCTCTGCTTGCTGCCATTCATTCTGCTTACTTTCAGTGGATAAAAACCAGTCCATGGTCATGTGATGGACACACAGGTGCACAGCTCGTTACCTGGCAGATGTCTGATTACTCTGCTGTGACTGTAACGAGCTGTGCACCTGTGTGTCCATCACATGACCATGGACTGTATATCACATCTAACTCAGAAGCATACAGATATAACAGAGGCATACATACAGTCATGGCCAAAAGTTTTGAGAATGACACAAATATTATATTTTCACATGATCTGCTGCCCTCTGGTTTTTATGTGTGTTTGTCAGATGTTTTTATCACATACAGAAGTATAATTGCATTCATATTATGAGTAACAGAAGCTTATATTGACAGTTAGAATGAGTTAATGCAGCAAGTCAATATTTGCAGTGTTGACCCTTCTTCTTCAGGACCTCTGCAATTCTCCCTGGCATGCTCTCAATCAACTTCTGGACCAAATCCTGACTGATAGCAGTCCATTCTTGCAGAATCAATGCTTTAATTTTGTCTGAATTTGTTGGTTTTTGTTTGTCCACCCGTCTCTTGATGATTGACCACAAGTTCTCAATGGGATTAAGATCTGGGGAGTTTCCAGGCCATGGACCCAAAATCTCTATGTTTTGTTCCCTGAGCCATTTAGTTATCACCTTTGCTTTATGGCAAGGTGCTCCATCATGCTGGAAAAGGCATTGTTGAGCGCCAAACTGCTCTTGGACGCTTGGGAGAAGTTGCTCTTGGAGGACATTCTGGTACCATTCTTTATTCATGGCTGTGTTTTTAGGCAAGACTGTGAAAAACAGGGGAAAAACAATGATAAGGACATAATAATAGGTGTTTATTATAGACCACCAGGACAGACAGAAGACAGGGATGAGATTTTTTCACAGCAAATGACCACGCTTTCGAAGAAATTTGAAATTGTTATCATGGGAGACTTTAATTACCCAGATATTCATTGGGAAACTCACACAGCTACGAGTAAAGGCTCTATCAAATTTTTATCCTCTCTAGCAGACAACTTCATTGCCCAGTTAGTAGAAAAAAAAACACGAGAGGAACATCCATTCTGGACCTAGTTTTAACTAACAAGGAGGACATGGTTAAGGAATTAAGGGTAGCAGGGACATTGGGATTCAGCGACCATGCTATACTCGAGTTTGGGGTTGTAAGAAGAAGAAGACCTGAGAAGACAAAGACTAGAAGGCTCAATTTTAGTAGGGCAGATTTTAGGGGCCTAAAGGTAAGGGTTAGTAGAATTCCATGGCGAAAATTACTTAAGCACAAAAATGCACATGAGGGGTGGGAAATTTTCCGTAGGGAAATCATTAATGCACAGGAACTAACAATACCTAGAAGCAAGAAAAATGGGAATCACCTAAAAACTCCAGGATGGATGACCAAAAAATTACATAACCTACTAAAAAAGAAAAAGGAAACTTACAACAAGTGGAAGATGGGAGCTATATCTAAGGGAGAGTATACAGCAGTTTGCAGACTCTGCAAGATAAGCATTAAAAAAGCCAAGGCTGAATACGAATTGAAGCTTGCAAAAGAAGTAAAGAGTATTGTAAACGGTTTTTGGGGATATGTTAAGAGCAAAAGAAAAGTGAAGGAAACCATTGGAGTCCTGAAGAACGAAAAGGGTGAAAAAGTTAACATGGTGGATCAGCAGGTGGAGTTACTAAATTCATATTTTGTATCCGTCTTCTCCCAAGAAATGAATGGTAATATCAACATTAATGGTAATAGTGATGAGGGGAATGAGGACTCCAAGCTGATTATAAGTGAAGGTTTGGTAAGAGAACATTTAGCTAAGATTAAGGAAACCAAGTCCCCAGGACCGGATGATTTACACCCTAGAGGTTTAAAAGAATTAGCAGAGGAAATAACAGAACCCCTTGCAATAATCTTTAATAAGTTATGGGAAACAGGAGTGGTCCCTCTAGATTGGAAAAGGGCAAATGTGGTCCCCATCTACAAAAAGGGGAATAGGGACGACCCAGGAAATTATAGGCCGGTAAGTCTGACCTCGATAGTAGGAAAAATCTTTGAACGAATCGTTAAAGAACATTTAATTAGGTACCTGGATGGGAAGGCTTTAATTAATCAGAGCCAGCACGGCTTTATGCCTAATAAATCTTGTCAGACTAATCTTATTTCCTTCTATAATAAAGTCACTGAATGGTTGGACCAGGGAAATGCAGTGGACATAGTATATCTTGACTTTAGTAAGGCCTTTGATAAAGTATCACATAATATTCTTATTGAAAAAATGATCAAGTATGGCTTTGATAAAATATCAGTGAGGTGGGTTCACAATTGGCTTAATGATCGGGCACAACGAGTAATTCTAAATGGCTATACATCAAACTGGAAGAAAGTAAAAGCGGGGGTGCCGCAGGGCTCTGTCCTGGGCCCAGTACTTTTTAATATTTTTATAAATGATCTGGATGATGGGGTTAATGGGGAACTAATAAAATTTGCAGATGATACAAAGATAGGAGGAATGGCCAACACTAGAGAGGAGAGAGAGTGTATTCAAAAGGACTTAGACACACTGGAACAATGGGCTGAGGTGAACAAAATGGTATTTAACAGGGACAAATGCAAGGTCCTACATCTAGGTAACAGAAATGCAAGAAGCATATATAGTATGGGAGGAATAGTACTAAGTGAGAGTACAGGGGAAAAGGATCTGGGCATAATAATAGATCGCAAATTCAACATGAGTCAACAGTGCGGTGGCTAAAAAGGCTAATAAAATTCTAGGATGTATCAAGACGAGCATTGAAGCTAGATCAAGAGAGGTAATTATTGCGCTGTACTCTGCCCTGGTCAGACCCCACCTGGAATACTGTGTACAGTTCTGGGCTCCCCAGTTTAAGAAAGACATCGATTTATTGGAGCAGGTCCAGAGAAGAGCAACCAAAATCGTGGAAGGTCTACAAACCATGTCCTACGAGGAGAGGCTAAAAGAATTGGGACTGTTTAGTTTGCAGAAGAGAAGGCTAAGGGGAGACTTAATAGCGGTATTTAAATATCTGAAAGGTTGTCACAGTGCAGAGGGATCTACCCTATTCTCATTAGCAGAAGGAAGCACGAGAAGTAATGGGATGAAACTAAGGGGAAGGAGATTCAGATTAGACATTAGAAAAAACTTTCTAACAGTAAGGGTAGTGAGAGAGTGGAATAGGCTGCCACGGGAGGTGGTGAGTTCTTCATCAATTGAAATCTTCAAGCGGAAACTGGATAGGTATATAGCTGGGATGTTTTAGGAATTCCTGCTTTTGCAGGGGGTTGGACTCAATGGCCCTTGAGGTCCCTCCCAACTCCAACTCCAACTCCAACTCCAACTCTAGAGAGCCGATTCCCTTGGCTGAGAAGCAACCCCACACATGAATGGTTTCAGGATGCTTTACAGTTGGCATGAGACAAGACTGGTGGTAGCGCTCACCTCTTCTTCTCCGAATAAGCTGTTTTCCAGATGTTCCAAACAATCGAAAAGGGGATTCAGAGAAAATGACTTTACCCCAGTCCTCAGCAGTCCACTCCCTGTACCTTTTGCAGAATATCAGTCTGTCCCTGATGTTTTTTCTGGAGAGAAGTGGCTTCTTTGCTGCCCTCCTTGAGACCAGGCCTTGCTCCAAGAGTCTCCGCCTCACAGTGCGTGCAGATGCACTCACACCTGCCTGCTGCCATTCCTCAGCAAGCTCTGCTCTGCTGGTAGCCCAATCCCGCAGCTGAAACACTTTTAAGAGACGGTCCTGCCGCTTGCTGGTCTTTCTTGGGTGCCCTGGAGCCTTTTTGGCACCAATGGAACCTCTCTCCTTGAAGTTCTTGATGATGCGATAGATTGTTGACTGAGGTGCAATCTTTCTAGCTGCAATACTCTTCCCTTTTAGGCCATTTTTGTGCAGTGCAATGATGACTGCACGTGTTTCTTTAGAGATAACCATGGTTAACAGAAGAGAAACAATGATGGCAAGCACCCGCCTCCTTTTAAAGTGTCCAGTGGTATCATTCTTACTTAATCATGACAGATTGATCTCCAGCCCTGTCCTCATCAACACCCACACCTGTGTTAATGGAGCAATCACTGAAACGATGTTAGGTGGTCCTTTTAAGGCAGGGCTGCAATGATGTTGAAATGTGTTTTGGGGGATAAAGTTCATTTTCTAGGCAAATATTGACTTTGCAAGTAATTGCTGTTAAGCTGATCACTCTTTATAACATTCTGGAGTATATGCAAATTGCCATTAGAAAAACTGAAGCAGTAGACTTTGTAAAAATTAATATTTGTATCATTCTCAAAACTTTTGGCCATGACTGTACATAACAATATGCTGATGGGTCACTATGGGATACATCACAGTATCTACGTGCATTAGTATTTGTATATCTGCAACAGTGAGCACAAGCCTGGCTTGAAATGTCTTCTGGGCAAACAAGTTTCTATGGTACTCCAGCATTTTACATATTGTACTGTATACTAGGTACATTAAAGCTTTGCTCCAGTTATAAACAACTTTTCAGAAATGAATAGATAGTATATCAAAAACTTAGTAATATATTTTATTAAACAAATATGTCACCTTCTCCACTTTTCAGGCTGAGCTACTTTCTACATACAAGTCTATATAGAGGGGAGAGGGAGGAGGCTGCTACACTCTGCTACTCTGTGAGTGAAACATGGCTCTTTTGACATTGCAATATCTTCCAGATATGAAACTAAACTGCACAGAAAAAAAGCAATAAAACAATTAACAGCCTCCACCTCCCTCCCCTCTCTATACAGTTCTGGGCATGAGCTGGATACAGATAGGACTCTATGTAAACAAACAGACTGAGTGAAGATGAGGAGAAGAGCCGATTAATAAGTAGAAAACAGAATTCTGTAATAAGAACTATTACAACGTTTCTTATATTCACGGATGCTATTCATTTATGAAAAGTTGTTTTATAAATGGGAGGTATGCTCTCAAGTTTAAAAGTGTATTCCAAGATATGCTTCAAGTGACAGATTCTTTTTAAAAGGGAAATGGTCAATTTATAAAACTTCTGACATATGACAGAAATAAGTCATTAGTTTTAAACAATAAAGGTGCTAAGACCCTCAATGATTGATGGGATAAGGGAGCACAGGTTAAGCACTTTAGCTCTCACTGAATAGCCTTGGAGGCCTCACTCAGCATCTGAACCTGCACTACTCAAATGTTCTATGACATCTCAGAAGTTTTATAAAATGACAGTGAAGTTCCAAGAATTGAAGCTTAAGAACTGAATACATTCAAATTCTCCACCCCTTCCAATAGGCGTGTCAACAAAATAAAGGAGTTGTTTCTGTTAATACAGAGCGAATATGACTGGCCATAAAGTCCGTGAGCAGAAAAACAAAAGGATCCGATTCCTAGATAAACAATGTCAGTAGGAATTGACAGTTCTGCAATTCTCTAATATAATCACTTATTTGGCTACAAAAGTAAAAATTTTATTTACATTTAAAGAGATTGGGGCAGATAAACTCATAAAAATGCTGCAACCTCTTCATAAATCTCTTGGTCCCTGCACCAGACAAGCCATTTTTTAAGACTGACTTACGATACTCCAGTCTTATGAAAATTTGCACCATTATCTACCACTGACAATACTGTAGGCCATGGTCACAGCCCACTCCATGCCTGTACAGTTCAAAAAGCATGTCTAGAATACTTTTATTTCGAAGTCAATAAACATCTCCAGTCTTTAGGTTCCTATGGTCCATTTGGCTGCTGTAAAACACACAGGATACTGTGACCCAGCTTTGTAGGCGAAATGGTTGGCCCCATAATCATATAGAGAATATTAAAAAAAAAAAAAGGGATTCCGTTTTTTAAAATAAATTTAAAAAGACTGTAACAAAAACATAATACTTAAAACAAATTATTCTATAAAATCAGCCATGTATTGTATAGGATTATCAGGGTCTTCCTGATAGTATGACTGCAACATCTTTTACAGACCTTGCATTACCTATAAATCCAGCACAGACCTGCAGTGGTAGGAAACAGGTTAAATTTCAATAAGCTAGTTTTAAAAAAAAATTAAAAAAATCACTAAAACTAGTTAGTGGCAAGGCAACATCTAAAAGCAATAAACTCAAAATTAAGGGATAAATAATTTAAAGCACATCATGAAAAAAGTATTAATAATTCATCAGATAAATAATTTACTAAATAATCAAATAAATAATGAAATACATAAATAAACCAGCAAATAAATTATTCTGCAATATAAAGGAAATTGTAAAGTAGTAAGCAAATGTTGAAGGAAGCATACATTTTTAACTCCCTTTCTTCCGGAGTCCAGTAGCTGAAAAAGAAGTCGTTGGCAAGTGCTGCATAAACGTATATCCTGCAGAACTTCGGAGTGCTGGGAAATGCTCTGCAAGGCTAGACAGGCTTTTATGATAGATAGTTGTGTAAAGGAAATGAATTAAGATACAGTCGACTATCACGGTGATATAAGCTGCACCCTAAATATAAATTGGTTGCAGTAAACACATCATTAGCAGTTTGTAACGTTATACAGTCTTGTTGCCGTTTTCAACACTTAAAAATTATTGCCACAGGTGGAGGGGGAATAACTCCGTCAAATCTTTGGCAGCGCGTTTCGGTCTCTTTATAGGAAACAGCTCTTGAATGTTGAATGTCTGCTTTCAATTCTTTCTCCATGCTAATAATAATCCTAAGAATCAAAATAACAATCGCGGGTTTGTTGTCTTTTTTTTTTTTTTTTTGTCTGCGGTCGGGCTACTGGAAGTCTTCTGGAGTACTTAGACGAAATACATGATAGCAGACTGAGCCCTGTTTTTTTGCATTTAATTTGACATACAATCTGTGCAACCTGGCACCCATTCAGATGTAAGGAGAAAACCGGATAAGGACAAAATTAACATGTAACACGTGGTTAACTTTTAGTTAACAAGTATCACATGCCTCTGGGGATTGAAATAAAAATTAAAAAAGACACTTGCTTAGCTATAGGCTTTATATTTGTTTTGGCTGAGCATCCCAACTTTGGGCAGGATGCCTTGCTGTGCAAATGAAATGAGGCTAGTAGAGGCTATCTGTCAATGTCTCCCTGCTCAGAGCTGGATTTAGCCTCCAGAGGAACTAACGCTCTCTGCAAAGAATTCACTTCACATGTCTCAAAACTATTCTTAATAAAATGTTTCCATGCTAAACATTTGTTTACAAAGCTTTCTAGCAGTGTCTATATTTCAGAGCATCCTCCTCCGAATACAGAACTACACAAGATAGGGAGAGATATAGACAAAAAATTAATTTAACTTGCTGCAAATGCCAAACTTATCAAGAACGTGCCATCCACATGATCCCAGACTGAGTCCAGTAGGACAGAGATTTAAAGAGGACCTTTGATATCCTCAAAGACAGGGAATGTTATATACCATTACAAAGCTGAATTCAGCGCACGTTCAGTTTTGTCAGTATCTTCCCTTGTTTCAGAGATATTGGTGCCGTTAGTTTTGGCTACCGATATCAGTGCACTGTGTGAGAAAGTGAAGGGTGTGGTTTGGGAGAACAGGTATGTTCCAGCCAGGCAGTTAAAGGGTGTCTGGTAGAAGCCCACAGCAGGGAGGTCAGCTGACTAATTAAGGCCTGATATAGGCTGTGTGTCAGAGCTAGGAGGTGTGGCACTACACTGAGGAAAAATGTGAGCTGTGTAGCTGAACCTGCATCAAGGTAATTCTGTGCCACCCGTTTAAAGTGACCAGAGCAAGAGTATGGCAGCCAGGCTCTTGTATAGAGAGGGATTGTTTTCTTGTATTAGTTATTTCTCAGCCGAGAAGGTTCTGTTTTTGTTTGTGCCTTTGTAAAGGCAAACCTGTTATTACACTTGCAAGTAAATAAATTCTAAACTTGAGTGTGATCCAGTCTCTGTGTCCCTGTTTCCTGCACTGCTACCAAGCATCTACCTGAGCGGTTCCCCACAACTGTTAAAAGGGCCGGCCTTACAGCTCAGCATTATTGCTGGACATTGGGGAATGCTCCCCTGACAGTACACTTCAGTAGTCTTATACTGTGAAGGGGGTGCACCCCACTGCCCAATGATGTTAGGCTTTATGACCAGCAGCCATGACAGTACAGTGACATCATCAACCATAATTATATGGAATGGTGGGCGAGGGGAGACACTGACAAAGTTGAAAGTGTGCTTAATTCAAAGCACCGACAGCTTTTTAATGGTATATAACATTCTATGTCTTCGATGACAGGACAGGTTCTCTTTAACCACTTCCCTATGTACACCGTGCTATTATAGTGGATGTTGGGTCTCTAAGCATGGTGCCCGCTCAGCAGCAGAGTGGGTGCATAACAACTGGGTCTCCGCTGTTTCACACAGTAGAGACCCGGCAGTAATGCCCACAATCAGTCTCCTTTTTCTATAGCCCCCAGTACCATAAAGGGTTTGTCCCACAAAGTGAGAAGGACCTTTCCTGAGCTCCACATTCAACCTGATCGCAGCCAGATGTAATGTGGGCGGAAATGGTGATGGTGGGAGCTCCCATTCACTTCAATGGGAGCACTGGAGACAGCCGAGCTGTCTTCAGCTATCTCTGACAATCGCATTGAAGTGAATGAGAGCACCGGCCACCACCATTCTCACCCACGTACAGCCTGGCTGCAGACAAGTTGAATGTGGAGCGCAGGAAAGGTCCTTCTCACTTTATTTCATTGGACAACCCATTTCATTTTTCCCCTCTGATGCCATCCCATGCCACACTTTTATTTTTGATTCATGTGATGTAGCCGGGAACTTTATGAAGGCTCTCCAGCCTGTCATAGTACCGTGTCTATTGCGGCTTGCCGTAGCAGGGAAGGGGGAAAAAAAAATAGCCAAACTGCTGCATTTTCAGTGCTTCGGGGGTTTATCACATGAATAATTTTCAGAACAAAAGTCCTGAAATGTATTCGGATGAGCGCTATGACCTTTTCACCAATTACCCTAGCAAAGTGATGTACATTGTAGTAGCTGTGCTTGCTATTGCAGTTCAGCCCCATTCACAGCTGCAAACAGTCAATGTGACCAATAAATATATTACTGACTTGTGAAGTATAATGTGCCATAGCAGCCCCTCCATACAGTATATTGTCCCATAGTGGCCTACATACAATATAATGTCCCATAGCTGCCCCTCCGCACATTATAATTACCCATAGCGGCCCCACCGCAGAGTGTAATGTCCCATAGCGGCCTACATACAATATAAAGTCCCATAGCGACCCCTCCACACAGTATAATGTCCCATAGTGGCCTACATACAATATAATGTCCCATAGTGACCTCTACGGTGTTCATTACAAATATTGCGTGACCCACGTGACCGTTTAGGCCCAATTACAGGCTTCAATGGTCTGCGATATCATTGAAGTAGCCCAAAGACTGGTGCCGGAGCCCAGGGGAGATGAGTAACACTTATTTATGCTTTGATCACCTCTGGGCCTCTGCTTATTATACTCTGGGGTCTGACGTGTTCGGTCCAAACAAAACCGCCAGGCAACCTCTACAGGCTCTATGCAGCCTGTAGTAGAAGTATTGGTATTATGCAATGCATTACAATGCGAATTAGTGATCACATCCCCTGGGGTTCAAGACCTCCTAGAACTGCAGTTAAAGAAACAAAAATTTAAATCACCCAAATACCAAGTATCATTAAATATGGCTGTGTCCGAAAACGCCCGGTCAGCAAATGCAGCAGAACTGCCATTTTTTTGCTATTTCCACTCCCCCTAAAAATTTGGATAATAAGTGATCAAAGCAATAGACATTCCCCAAAATGATTTAACTAAAAAGTATATGACCACACACACGCAAAAAATAAAAAATAACACGCTATGGATATATATATATAAAATATACGGGTGCCATAATATGGCGACTCCAAGATTATTATTATTTTTATTTTTTTTTAAAAGGGGGTTAAAACATTAAAAAAAAAAACTATATACAGTGCTGGCCAAAAGTATTGGCACCCCTGCAGTTCTGTCAGATAATACTCAATTTCTTCCAGAAAATGATTGCAATCACAAATGCTTTGGTAATAATATCTTCATTTATTTTGCTTGCAATGAAAAAACACAAAAGAGAATGAAAAAAAAAAGTCAAATCATTGATCATTTTACACAAAACTCCAAAAATGGGCCGGACAAAAGTATTGGCACCCTCAGCCTAATACTTGGTAGCACAACCTTTAGACAAAATAACTGCGAACAACCGCTTCAGGTAACCATCAATGAGTTTCTTACAATGCGCTGCTGGAATTTTAGACCATTCTTCTTTGGCAAATTTCTCCAGGTCCCTGAGATTTGAAGGGTGCCTTCTCCAAACTGCCATTTTGAGATCTCTCCACAGGTGTTCTATGGGATTCAGGTCTGGACTCATTGCTGGCCACTTTAGAAGTCTACAGTGCTTTCTCTCAAACCATTTTCTAGTGCTTTTTGAAGTGTGTTTTGGGTCACTGTCCTGCTGGAAGACCCATGACCTCTGAGGGAGACCCAGCTTTCTCACACTGGGCCCTACATTATGCTGCAAAATTTGATGGTAGCCTTCAGACTTCATAATGCCATGCACACGGTCAAGCAGTCCAGTGCCAGAGGCAGCAAAGCAACCCCAAAACATCAGGGAACCTCCGCCATGATTGACTTTAGGGACCGTGTTCTTTTCTTTGAAGGCCTCTTTTTTTTTCCTGTAAACTCTATGTTGATGCCTTTTCCCAAAAAGCTCTACTTTTGTCTCATCTGACCAGAGAACATTCTTCCAAAAAGTTTTTGGCTTTCTCAGGTAAGTTTTGGCAAACTCCAGCCTGGCTTTTTTATGTCTCTGGGTCAGAAGTGGGGTCTTCCAGGGTATCCTACCATAGAGTCCCTTTTCATTCAGACGCCGACGGATAGTACGGGTTGACACTGTTGTACCCTCGGACTGCAGGGCAGCTAGAACTTGTTTGGATGTTAGTCGAGGTTCTTTAGCCACCATCCGCACAATCTTTCGTTGAAATCTCTCGTCAATTTTTATTTTCCGTCCACATCTAGGGAGGTTAGCCACAGTGCCATGGGCTTTAAACTTCTTGATGACACTGCGCACGGTAGACACAGGAACATTCAGGTCTTTGGAGATGGACTTGTAGCCTTGAGATTGCTCATGCTTCATCACAATTTTGCTTCTCAAGTCCTCAGACAGTTCTTTGGTCTTCTTTCTTTTCTCCATGCTCAATGTGGTACACACAAGGACACAGGACAGAGGTTGAGTCAACTTTAATCCATTTCAACTGGCTGCAAGTGTGATTTAGTTATTGCCACCACCTGTTATGTGCCACAGGTAAATAACAGGTGCTGTTAATTACACAAATTAGAGAAGCATCACATGATTTTTCAACGGGTGCCAATACTTTTGTCCACCCCTTTTTTTTTTATGTTTGGTGTGGAATTATATCCAATTTGGCTTTTTGACAATTCTTTTTGTAGTTTTCCATTGAAGACAAATTAAATGAAGATATTATTATCAAAGCATTTGTGATTGCAATGATTTTCTGGAAGAAATTGAGTATTATCTGACAGAACTGCAGGGGTGTCAATACTTTTGGCCAGCACTGTAAGTTTGGTATTCCGAGAATCATAACCACCCATAGAATACAGGCGTCATGTCATTTTGGCTGCATAGTGAATGATGCAATATTAAATAGTACCATTACGAAATACAATTTGTCTCACAAACATTAAAGGGGTTGTCTAACATAATTTTATTTTTTTTAAATTAGGCCAGGGGAGGTAAAAAAACAAAACAAAACAAAAAAAAAAAACATACCCACCTGTCCCCAGCGCTCTGGTGTCTCCCAGTGCGGTCCAGTCAGGTCCGAAAGTCCCTGTCGCACATGACCACCTGTGACATCCCATGTCTTTTCCTTAGGCTGCTGATGGACAGCCTCAGCGACCTAAGAAAAAGACATGGGACGTCACAAGTAGTGATGTCACATGTCCTTCGTTGACGCGGGACTTCACAGTGCAGTGGGGACTTCCGGTAAAACAAGATAGGAACAGCAGGACCGGACCACGGTGGGAGACACAGGAGCACCAGGGACAGGTGAGTATGTTTAAATTTTTATTTTTTATTTTTTTTACCTTCTCCGGCCTAATATGAATTATTTTTTTTTTTTTTATCCCGGACAACATCTTTAAGCCGAAAAGAGTCTTCATATGGCTCCGTGAACTGTAAAATAAAACAGATATGGAGTATGGAAGGCGGGGTGTCAAAAACCAAAAATCAAAAAATGCCTGTAGTGGAAAGAGGTTAAGGAGCTTTAAAATATTCCTTCAGGGATCAGACAAACTAAAGACATTCAAAGTAAAACATTTTCCTTCTGGAAAATAACAATTTTGTGGACTAATAGACTGAGACAGTGGAAGACAATGGAACTTCATAAACAAAGTAGACAATAGAGCATCATTGACAATGTATACAAAGTAAAATGTTTATAGTCACTGCAGACAGTGAAGACAACAGATTGGACATCATCTTGTGCTTTGTTTTTTTTTCTGATCCTCTCAAGGCCCTTTCTGTGTTTTATTGGATTTGGAGGACAAAACTTTCACTACAGAATTTTCTCTAGGGACTATCACCTAATACTGATTTTACTATTTTGATGAATATTAGAATCATGCTTCTTTAACCCCTTGCTGACATCTGCCATAATAGGATAGCAGATGTCAACACTTTAAATATGGCACCTGCTCAGAAGCAAAGCAGGCGCCATAACCACACAGCAAAGACCCGACAGTAATGCCCGTAATCAGAGTCCTATCAGATCGCAGGCATTTAGTAGTTTTATGTCTCGCTATTCCCTCTTCATCCCTCCCAGTCACAGTCCCCAACTGTCCACTTACTTTATAATATTGGTATGGCTCCTACGCCACGTGACGAGATCTCTTGAGCCGCCCCATTCCTAAAACAGTCAGGGGCCTTCTGAAGGCTCACAGGACCATTACAGAAATATATCTATTAAGACTTGGCTGTGGAAGTCCTCAGTATTTATATAATGATTTTCCCATAGACTGGAATACAGTTGTATTGCAGTCAATGGTATAAGCTACAGCTGGGCAATTATGACGTACCGTAAATCAAAATTGCAATTAATTGGGCATTTTACCTTGATTAAGATTAATGGCAACTATTTAGGTCATGTCCATTTTAAACCACGTCCCTTTTGCAGTGTTGGACAAATCTCACAAGGATCGGCCAACAATTTTGTTCCGACCAAACCACAACTGATATTATACTCTGGGGTATCTTCAAACCCCAGAGTATAATAAGCAGAGACCCAGGGTAAGTGGTCAAACAAAAAAAAAGTAGTGTTACTCACCTCTCCTGGGCTCCGGAGTGACTCCCTGACTTATGGAACCACTGAGGCCTGTGATTTTAAAAAATTATATCAAAACTCAAATCAACTCAATCTCCCTTGTTCACAAATAAAAAACAAAAATAAACAAATTAGGCATCCCATGTCAGAAAATGCCCAAACTTTAAAAATATTTATGCCACATGGTGAACACCACAGCAATAAAGAAAATCAAAATAGCCAAATCGGACTTTTTTTTTTACCATTCAAAAAAAATTATCAAAACATCAGACATTCCCAAAATGGTATAAATAAAAGCTACATCTTGTGCTGCCTTACAAAAGAAATAAAAAGATGCCTTACTCACCTCGATACATGGAAACATGAAAAAGGTGTCAGAATATGACGACTAAAAAAAAAAAATTCTACATTTTTCAAAGCTTTGGATTTTTGTAAAGGAATTAAAGTTTGTTATCGCTAACATAAAGGATACAAGGAACATGTCAGTGTTACTGCACAATGAACACTGTAAAAATGAAACCTGTAAGTAAATATCGTAAATGTAGTTTTTCTCTAGTTCCACCACATTAGAGAATATTAAAAGAATTGTTTGGGAAGTTAGACTTACTGAACTTCATCTAGCTGTTTCCTCATGCTGGACTGGCCTGTTTCCGAACCCTAAACCACTTGATTGAAACCAGCACCCAACTCCCAGGTCCCTCCCAAACCCCCCCGTCCCCTCCCGTCCACTCCTGATTTCACAGGTGATTACTATAGTCAGCCAGCCCTGTGAAATTATTTTAGCCACCATATCCTGACACCTGTAACTTTTTAACTGTTTCCATGTACAGAGGGAGGGGCCACAGTGACCCAGAGGTTTGGGGCTAGTTACAAACATGTGACTGGGGGTCGGAACCAGCCCAAAACCCCTGCAGTAAGCCATGTTAAGCTATGTTTAACTCCCCAGACAACCCTTTTAAATGACACCATTACAACAATACAATTTGTCCCTCAAAAAAATAAGCCCCCATACGACTTGGAATGGAAAAATAAAGTTATGGCTTTTGGAAAGTAGGGAGAAAAAAACGAAAATTACAAAACAGAAAATGGCTGTGTCAGAAAGGGATTAAATGGAAAATCAATCAATTTCATTTGATTAATTTCTCAGCCCTAAAACATATACAAACAAGAAGATTAAAACTATGTAAAAGTACCAAAAGGTACAAATATGGCAACTAGAGACAGTCAAGGTGGACCACACACCCCAGGCAACTTCTATCAACAAAGCATGTAAGCAAAGGAGTACCACAAACACCCATAAACTATCCAAAGATAAAAAGCTCAGCCTCATTCATATGATATGGGACTGTGCTGCTGCAAATAGGCCATGAGACCAATAAATGTGACATCACATGACCCGTGAAGCAAAAGCCACGCTTACTGGAATGGATCATCTGATCTGTGGGGGTCCCAGGTGTCGGACCTCTGCCAATCTCATATTAATGACCTATCCTAAGGATAAATCTATTAATATTTTAATCCCGGAAAATCCCTTTAACCGTTGACATTAAAAATAAAAAGGCAAGGGAAGTATTTAAAAATTTCAAGTGTTTAATATTTGCATCTCTGCAAAAAGATAATGTGAAAACCAATCTAGAACAGACGGAAGACAATATCATTTAAGAGAAGACTTCATTTTATTAAAGAATAAAGCTTTATAAAATCAATAGGTAATAAAGTATGAATACGGTGTAATTTACACTCATCAATAGCATCTAGTCAACAAATTGATGCAGAAAGCAGAATTGTATCTACATCATGTATATTGCATTAGGATAGTTTCTAAATCAGCAAAAATGCCAAATTTGCAAAACTGAAGTTTGGCCTTGATTTTGGTAAACAATAACACATGACAGTGGGATGGCGGCACTATAGATTCTTCAAGCCTCCAATAGACTAAACACACATATTGTTACCGAAAAGCTGTCTGAATATTAGAAGAGGGAATGGCTTAAATAGTAATTGCCTGAAAGGGGGCCATAGATATGAGTTGAAACCAGTAAATTTTTAGGGGTCAGCCAACCATCCAATGTATATAGGTACATAAACTCTCGAAACTCTCCAGCAATGACAGATGTTGAAAAAATGAAGAGTGGCATGTTGGATTTCGTCATACCTAATCCTTTTGTTCTTAAAGGAGATATGCCACAGCCATAAGTATCTAGCATTGGAAAAACTATCTAAGATGTATAACATGAAGGGTATCTTCTGGTTAGTCTACAGATCCATCTAAATAGACAGGCTGTTTAATGAAAACCTATTAGGAGAAATAATCAATTACACCAGTTTTATGATATCAAAGAGGTTTTCCAAGCTTTTCTATTAATGATCTATTCTTACGATAGGACATCGACCAAAGATCGGCAGGGGTCAGACACTGGGCCTCATGTGATCAGCTGTTTAAAGAGACCGCAGAATTCAGAAGAGCACTGCACACAAAACCAAGCACAGGGGCATACATTTTACAGTGGCTATGCTTGGTATCACAGCTCAGCTCATTCAACTGAATGACACTGCACTGCGAACAGGCCACGTGACCAATAAACATGACGTCACATGACTGTGAAGCAGAAGAAGCACTCATGGAGGACCGCTGAAAACAACTGATACAAGGACTGGTCATTAACAAACAAGCCAAGAAAACCCCTTCAAAAATGTGCAAATTTTGGCACATATTTTCTGCACGCAAATTTGTGTCTGTTTTGCAGTTTTCTGCTGCTCACAGCACATAAAAGTATCCAGGGCTTCACATGGCCAAAAACGTACCACTATTTGATATGTGAAAATTATAGTGCAGATCCACACCAGCGCATAGAAAAGGCAAGATTCCCACCTTCCAAGGTTTTGTTTGAATTACTATTCATGTACTATCTTTCAGAAAAGCCACCAAAAATAATATTCAAAGTCTATATTCACCTCCTGAAATAGAACTAAAGTAAATCACATACAGATATCTGTCCAATTATTGTTCAGTAAGATAAGTTGGTGTATGTAAATGTCCCGATTGATCTGATATAAATCTGCCAGAAAACTTTTCGAGTGTAAATTTTTTTTTTCTACCATTCACAAAGATTGTCGTATATAAACAGCATCTCAAAGATTATTGAGAAAGGTAGGAAGGTTTTATTGTAGGACAATTATCGTAACATAATATCAGTGAGTATAAATAGCCGTCACACCAATTTCAGTATCTGTAAAATCAGTCTAATCTGTATGTATAAACTCAAATAATTGTGTGTATACACCTCTTCTGTAGCCTCCATGTTACAGACTATAGACAAGCTCTGTGTGTAGTCTGATATATCCTCCCATCTGCTCTGTCTTCTACAATTTGTAAACTAGGAAAAAGAGAGTAAAGGTGTGAAAGAGTATCATATGACTGTAAACCCAGACTACACACAGGGCATACTTGTAGTCTGTATCCATGTGTACACACAAAATATTTACAGATTTTTAACCCAGACTATTTGCATAGCTGAAGCTTTATCAATGTTCCTGCTACCTAGGCAAGAAATGCTTTGAGATATCATTCTCTGTTTCTTAAGTGCATCTCATATCTTATCACACAATAAATCAAATTATTTGTCATGAGGCTTAAGCACTGCACATGACAAGAAGAATCAAAACCTTGGACACCTGTAGGGTGGCCGGGAGTGTTTTACCCATAGTGTAACATGATCTCAGTAGTAGTGTACTTAAAGAGGACCTTTCACCACCTCTAACTCTGCATCTTTTTAACAATCCACTGATTCCAGCGTAGTTGGAATTATTTCTCTAGGCCCCACTATTCCCAAGCAATCAAAGTAGTCAGTTTTAGTGCCTAATTAGTCTCTGTACTGTCAAGTGGGCAGTCTTAGGCAGGAGCAGACAAAGGGGGCATGATTCTGTGCTCTCTGACATTGTTCAACTAGAGGCGCAGAGTGGCAGAGCTCAGAGTCACGCCCCCTTGCCTGCTTCTACCTGGGAACACCCACTTGACAGTACATAGCCTAATTAGCATATAAAACACAATAAAACTAACAGCATCAAGTGCTCAGAAATTGTGGGACTGCAGAAAAAAATGACATCTGCATTGGAATCAGTGGATAGGGAAACTGGAGTTGGTGATCATGATAGAACATATCTTTAGGTTTACTTAGAAAAAAATAGTTTGATAAGGGAGATTCAACTTAGAACTGATAAATAATAGAAGCAGAGCTCCTCAACGTACAAAAGTTAGAAATAAAACTTAACATTTAATATAATAGTTAAAATGTTAAAAGTCCTATGAAACACCAAAAATTATGAAACAACAAAAATATGTAAAAAATGGAACAGTCTTACCAGTTCCCACACAACAAAGGGATCTGAGTCCAACACTTGGGGCAGTGGAGGGTATGTCCTGACCTCACCCTATTAATAAAAAGTAACAGACTCCCGCCCTAACAAGGGACGTCCCAAAACTCGCCCTAATTAACCCTGTGTGTGCCTCCTCCTGACTCATTTTACTACCCAATGTCAGGTGCTCCTCAGGTGATATGGAAGATGAACCCAGTGATTTCAAGTATGGAGACCGCTCTAACCCCTTGTACGGGGGAGCTCCGTGCGGTCTCAGTGGTGAGACTTACTGTCACAGCAAGTTCCATTTTTTACATATTTTTGTTGTTTCATAATTTTTGGTTTGTCTCATAGGAATTTTGTTAACATTTTAACTATTATATTAAATGTAAAGTTTTATTTCTAACTTTTGTACGTTGAGGATCCATGCTTCTATTATTTGGTTTAACGATCCTTGAAGATCTAGCATATTTGTTCTTCTGCCTTTCTGCTTATACTTAGAACTGATAAAGTAAATAAAAAAAAAAAAAAAGTGAACACAACTAGTTCAAATTCCAATCCTAAGGATTTCTGTCCGGCAGCTAGTATTCCAGCGTGGTAAGATCACATGCTCCAGCTTGGAATTTTAGTTTTGAGACGGTAATTAGAAAAAGAACAGACAAAACTCACATGGTGTCACATGAGCAGAGGAATGGCGTCACACTGACTTATAGGAAGAGATATCTAGGCACAGGCTTACAGATGTGGAGTAGTAGTAGCAGTAGTACACCTGGGTAGCTAATGCTCCAACACAGTGATCAGATCCTTATTAAAGCACTGAACAAGCTACTTGTCATGCGTGAGCCAGGCATCTGAAAATCAAATCTATGTCAACTGCATCTTCCTTGTCGATTCACCCCCAGGTAGTAAAAAAAAAAAAAAAAAAATTTCAATGAAACACCAAACTATAAAACACCTTAAAGATATCATCACTCCAAAAACAAATCACTCATAATCAGTATAATCAGTAATTATAATCACTTGCAATTACTGAATCCGGAAGAACACTCATTTTCAAAACCGCATTGAAAATTCAAAAACATCAGGTGAAAAACTTGTCAGGCATCACTCGCTTCCCTCATCCGGCAGGTAAAGAATCACAAAAATATGAGGCAATCAGCAAAGCAGGGGGGAGACAACCGTATCACATGAGAAGCCTCCGAAATTGTCGCACATGGAGACAAAAACAGAGGCTGCTTCTAAATCCAACCCCAGATATCCATCCATGAAACAATCAACCACCCCGCTCATAACTGGGATAGAAAGGCAGGAAATAACCTTTAGGCTAGGAATACAGGATGATGTGTTGTGCAACAGAAGATTACAACATCTAATGACGGTCAACCCCAGCTTACGCAACCAGAAAACAATTGAGGCAAGAAAAATACACACTCTGGAATTCTGGTTGCAAGTTTCACATGACTTTGTCAGCATAGACAGCAAGTTATGTGCAAACACAACTTACCTGTGACCTGTCTATGATTTAGTTGCTTTTTACAGTAGTAAACTAGTCACTAATTTTTTGTGTTGTGAGATTTGCTGTCTTGTGACACATGTAGCAGTAGACTAAATGGAAGCATATAAGTACAGAATATATATATATATATATATATATATATATATATATACACACACACACACACACACAGTGCTCTTATCTTAGCACAGGCCACAACTCAGTAGATGGAAGCCCCTTCAGAGTTTATAGATGCATAGCTGCTTCCCTATACAAGCCTGATACTGCAGCTGATCAGGTGTCTCCATGGTAACAGACTACAAACAAATTCTGTTTAGTCTGCTCCCGGAGTGTAGATTCCTCCATTTCTCCTATACTTCTTATAAACACAAATTGAGTAAGTTTGCATTATACAAATAAAAGAGAGTACTCTATGACTGCAGTATCAGACTAAACAGGGTTTGTTTGTAGTCTGCTAGTATAGGGATGAACAGGTCTTAATAGGAGTTGTAGATACAAAATGAGAGGAAATTTATACTAGTGACTATGAAAGTTGTTTCATTTATAGGCGTATTTGTTCCATCATTAATTCATACAACTCCTAGCCAGCACAGCATCCATGGGAGGAGGAACAGGAGATGGGGGATTTACCTATTGATGTAATCCAGGGAGGTCTCAGTGGTCTGACCTTTAATAATATAACTTATCACCTATGTTGTTAATAGGTGTGGTATGTGAATAATGGGAAACCACTGAGGCCCCACTTTTGTTGCGTGTTTTTTTGAGCCAAAGCCAGGAGTGGATTGAGAAGAAGGTAGAAGTATAAGAACTTCCTACATTTTTACCATTCTTTTTGGCTTTGGCTTAAAAAACCCTGCAAAATCTGCAACAAAAAAAGTTGTATTTCCACACCATGGGCCCTCAGCCATAGCAAAAAAACACTGTGTTTCACATTACCTGCAAAGTGAATGGGATTCTGGCTAATCCCATCCACACATTGCAGAAAAAAAAAAAAAGCAAATTTACAAATGTACAAATGTTTTTGTAAATCGCAGCATGTCAATTATAGCTACAACAATGCTGGCACTTTCCATATAGGTATAATAGAAGCAGAAAGTCCACAGAGGAAAACTCTGTGAAAAACGCTGCAGAAAAACCATGATGCGTTTCCGCCGCTGTCTTTTCCACAGCGTTTATTTGGCTTCGGCTCACTACGTGGGGCCTTAGCCTAATGGTGATATCCAGGATCAAAGAGTAATGGATATTGATGACCTGTCCACAGGATAGGTCATCAATACCTGTTTGTTGGGGGTTCTGTCCACAGGATTGGTTACCAGTATCTGTTCAGTGGGGTTGCGACAATCGAACCCAGTACGGAGCAGTTGACTCAGCTGCAGGAAGCCGTATACATGGTATATGACTGGAAGCAGCTCTAATCCTATTCAAGTGAAAGATAGCAGAGCTGCAGTTCCCATACAGTCATGGCCAAAAGTTTTGAGAATGATACAAATATTAATTTTTACAAAGTCTACTGCTTCAATTTTTCTAATGGCAATTTGCATATACTCCAGAATGTTATAAAGAGTGATCAGCTTAACAGCAATTACTTGCAAAGTCAATATTTGCCTAGAAAATGAACTTTATCCCCCAAAACACATTTCAACATCATTGCAGCCCTGCCTTAAAAGGACCACCTAACATCGTTTCAGTGATTGCTCCATTAACACAGGTGTGGGTGTTGATGAGGACAGGGCTGGAGATCAATCTGTCATGATTAAGTAAGAATGACACCACTGGACACTTTAAAAGGAGGCTGGTGCTTGCCATCATTGTTTCTCTTCTGTTAACCATGGTTATCTCTAAAGAAACACGTGCAGTCATCATTGCACTGCACAAAAATGGCCTAACTGGGAAGAATATTGCAGCTAGAAAGATTAAACCTCAGTCAACAATCTATCGCATCATCAAGAACTTCAAGGAGAGAGGTTCCATTGGTGCCAAAAAGGCTCCAGGGCACCCAAGAAAGACCAGCAAGCGGCAGGACCGTCTCTTAAAAGTGTTTCAGCTGCGGGATCGGGCTACCAGCAGTGCAGAGCTTGCTGAGGAATGGCAGCAGGCAGGTGTGAGTGCATCTGCACGCACTGTGAGGCGGAGACTCTTGGAGCAAGGCCTGGTCTCAAGGAGGGCAGCAAAGAAGCCACTTCTCTCCAGAAAAAACATCAGGGACAGACTGATATTCTGCAAAAGGTACTGGGAGTGGACTGCTGAGGATTGGGGTAAAGTCATTTTCTCTGATGAATCCCCTTTTCGATTGTTTGGAACATCTGGAAAACAGCTTATTCGGAGAAGAAGAGGTGAGCGCTACCACCAGTCTTGTCTCATGCCAACTGTAAAGCATCCTGAAACCATTCATGTGTGGGGTTGCTTCTCAGCCAAGGGAATCGGCTCTCTCACAGTCTTGCCTAAAAACACAGCCATGAATAAAGAATGGTACCAGAATGTCCTCCAAGAGCAACTTCTCCCAAGCGTCCAAGAGCAGTTTGGCGCTCAACAATGCCTTTTCCAGCATGATGGAGCACCTTGCCATAAAGCAAAGGTGATAACTAAATGGCTCAGGGAACAAAACATAGAGATTTTGGGTCCATGGCCTGGAAACTCCCCAGATCTTAATCCCATTGAGAACTTGTGGTCAATCATCAAGAGACGGGTGGACAAACAAAAACCAACAAATTCAGACAAAATTAAAGCATTGATTCTGCAAGAATGGACTGCTATCAGTCAGGATTTGGTCCAGAAGTTGATTGAGAGCATGCCAGGGAGAATTGCAGAGGTCCTGAAGAAGAAGGGTCAACACTGCAAATATTGACTTGCTGCATTAACTCATTCTGTCAATATAAGCTTCTGTTACTCATAATATGAATGCAATTATATTTCTGTATGTGATAAAAACATCTGACAAACACACATAAAAACCAGAGGGCAGCAGATCATGTGAAAATATAATATTTGTGTCATTCTCAAAACTTTTGGCCATGACTGTACACTGTAGTCGTGGCACTGCATCTGGAATTTGCTGAAAAGGTGGTCTACCATGTTGGATTTTTTTTTTTTTTTTCAGCCATTTGTCACCTGAGCATTCATACATATTAAAGCATTTCATCTAATGGGTGTGACTTGCTTCAAGGCTTGTGCACTTGGCTTTGCACAGATCTTACAGGTCCAAACTATAATCCTATAGGTACAATGTACAGCATGGTTCTAGACAAGAATACCTCCATAGTATGTACAGTGATGGAATCAATGATACTGCCAACACAACCCCATTCAGATGAATGGAACTCATTTTAAGCTGCAGAAAATTCTGCAACAAATTTGCTGTATGTGAATTCAGCCTTATAACCATTAACAACAGCTCATGAAACAGGAAGCTGTGGTATGGCTGTACTAAAGAAGAAGACACCAATAAAGGGGAAGTAGCAGCTCTGAGATCACATCAAATTGGATGTGAGTAACATATATAAGCAACATATGTAAAGAATCCATTTGCAGTAAGTCACCATTACATAGCACTGTAAATCTGTCCCTATGACTCATTAGACTTAGCATTACATTATACATTTAGGTCAAATATGATGTAGACATATCCCTATGTGTATATACAGGACTGCTGTAACCACTCCATAGTGGCTCATTTCTATATAAATTAAAGGATGTACTTTTACCTAATATATATATATATACATATATATATATATACACACTCACATTCACAGATTGGCTGTATACAGTCCAAAATGAGTGATTTCTATACATTTGCCTGATCCATTGTTTCCCACCATTTTCCGGACACCATGTCCTTATTTTTGCATCCAGAGCACACTGATGGATTTCCATATAACTTAAGAGATAAGGGCACATATATCACCTCATATCATTGACTTTGTACATACCCCTGAACAATTGGTATCTTTTATTTTCTGGCAGCCATTATAGTTATTATTTGGCACTACAAGGGGTGTGATGAGGTAGACATTGTTTTATATATCATAGGGATGCACTATTGACTCCCTCCCCTTTACATGTCTTAAAGGACAGCTCCATTACATACTGAAACCAGTGACCCCACCAAGCATAGGACCAGTAGTCATAAGCCCGGCTCCAGGTCCTAGCAGTGCCAGTACTGGTCCATATGTCCCTATGGGCAGTAGATACAGCTGCAGCCATACGTCCTGATCATATGACTGAAGAGGAAGCGACCATTTCACCTCATATAAACCCAGCGCCTGCCCGCCGGACCTCTGTATACACACTGCATGTACGTGGCCAGTCAGGCTGGGCACACATCCAGTAGTCACCTGCCTGGCACTTCACCAGCATCTATCCCATACAGTGACATCAGTACATCTGGCTGTACACAGCCCAGGAAGCGGCTGCAGTGACGTCTGTCCGTGCCCATTACCTGCACTCATCACACTAACAGCACCTCATCCTTCATGGTACAAACCGGCTGACGAGAGTCATTAGAAAGGAGGAAAAGCACAGTACCTAACTGGAAGCAGCCATGACAGGGAGACACTAGGAACAGCGGCAAACTACAAATCCCAGCAGCCCTTGCGGCTCAGCGCCTACAGTGGCCGAAGAGGGTCAAGCAGGAAGTAGTGATGTGCAGTGTGTTATACAGGCTAGCAGATAGCATTGTGCTGGTATTATTGTGTGAGAAGTTCCCAGTCGTTCAGCTTCTGAATGTTATTTCTACTCTTAGTATAATATAATACTATTATACATGTCCGTCTTTCAGCATAACTATATATATACACACATATATATATATAATATTTATGGATGTATATCCATCTGCAGTATGTATATAGCAACAACAAAATGGAAGCCAGATAAACTGGCAGAATAGATGTCTCCCTGAGGACCTGTCCTGTATGTGCTTATTCATAGAGAGGCCGCACTCCAGTACTCCGGAGATATAACATGATGCCTTTCTATGCTTTATATACTGCGTGTATATACAGAGACGTCACCCTGGATATCCCTTCATAAAGTGATTCTCAAATGGCAAGTCGCGGCGAAAGTGTAATTGACTTTTAAGGGTCGTGGTCTTTATAAAAGGGCACAGTTACATATATCCCGATCCCAAATAATAATATTATAACCCATATTTTTACTAGTTAATTAACCCCTTGGCGTCACAGCCAGTTTTGGACTTTAGGACACAGCCCCATTTTTCAAATATGACATGAGTCACTTTTTGTGGTAATAACTTTGGAACACTTTAACTTTTCCAGTTGATTTTGAATATGTTTTTTGTGACACATTTTACTTCATGTTTGTTGTACATTTGGATCAATATGTTTTGTGTTTATTTATGAAAAGATAGGAAATTTGGTGAAAATTTAGAAAAATATGCAATTTCCAAAGTTTGAAATTATGCTTTTTTCATATAGAGAGTCATACCACTCAAATTAGTTAATAAAAATAATTTACCATATCTCTGCTTTATGATGACATCAAATTTTAAATGTTCATTACATTTTTTTGGACGTTATAAGGCTTACAGTCTAAGGCTGCTTTCACACGGTCAGTGTTTGGTCAGTAATTTTCATCAATGATTGTGTGCCAAAACTAGGATATACCTGATCTCTGTGTAGTCTCCACTCCTAATTTTGATTCACAATTACTGAACAAAATCACTGACCAAACACTGCCGTGTTAATTTTTAAGAGGGTTTACAAAACAAATTTTTTAAGGTACTAATTCAGTTCCAAAGGGGCTTTGAAAGGTCTTTGTATTAAACCCCCCCCCCCCCCCATAAATCACCCCGTTTTCAAAACTGTACCACTAAAACAATTCAAGGCAGCATTTGAGAAGTTTGTTAACCCTTTAAGTGCTTCACAGGAATTAAAACAAAGGTGAAAAATATACATTTCAATTTTTTTCCATACTATATTCATATAACCCTAAAATTTGGACATTCACAAAGGGTTAAAGGAGAAAATGCATCCCATAGTTTGTTGTACAATTTCTCTCAAGCACAAAAATGCCACGTGTGTTGATGTAACCTGCTGTTTGGGCACACAACAGGACACATAAAGGGAAGGAGCAACAATGAGCTTTTGGAGGGCAGATTTTACTTGAATAGTTTTCAGGTGCCATGTTGCATTTGCAGAGCAAATGAGGTACCAGAACAATAAATCCCCCATTAAATTATCCGATTTAAGAAAATACACCCCTCAAGGAATTTATCAAAAAATGAGCACTTTGACCCTACAGCTGTTTCACAGTATATACTACCATTGGGACATGAAAAGGAAAAAAATTACTCTCTTTTCAGTAAAATGTCTCTTCAGCCCCAAATTTCTCATTTTCACAAGGGATTAATAGAGAAAAAGCACCCCACAGTTCATTACACAATTTCTCCTGAACATAGCAATACCCCATATGTGGTCATAAATTGCTGTATGGGTACATAGCAGAGCTTGGAACAGAGAGAGTGCTATTTGGCTGTTGGAGGGCAGATTTTGATGGAAATGTTTTCAGGTGCCATGTCGCATTTGCAGAGCCCCTGAGATGCCAGAACAGTGGAAACCCCAGAAATATGACCCCATTATGGAAACTAGGCCCCTCAAGAAATTTATCAAGGAGTATAGTGAGTATTTTGACCCTACAGATGTTTCACAGAATTGGGCCGTGGAAATAGAAGATGACATTTTTTTCCATTAAAATGTTGTTTTAACCCCAGACAACTAGAAGTCTAGGTGTTTCGTTTGTACTTTGGGTTCTTAAAAAAAAAAAAAAAAACACCCGCTATTATACCCATCTGAAAACTGCCCAAAACAGGGATTTTATATTGTGACATTAAGTGGGTGAAAATGTGTTATTTGACTGACAGAACTTTTCCGCCCGTCACAGGTGTTTTATACGTTCATCTCTAGTGATAATCGTTATTGCTATTATTTTAGCGTGTAACGGATATCGCTAGAGAGGCAGTTGCGTATTTTACTCTATAAAGATCAGGTATGGACAGGACAGTGAAAAAGTATAAATTTTATTGATGACTTTGTCTATGTGTTGTGTGTTTGGTGTAACTCTTTTGGCGCTGCGACCTATACTATGGTAAATGTCTGGGTCACAGCACCAATAAACTTCCTGGTTATGTTCTGTTCAGGGGGGTATTACATTAGAATACCTCTGTGATTAGGCTCAGAGGGGTATTACATTATACCTCTATGTGACAATCAGAGAGCAAAAGTATAGTATGCTCTCTGATTGATAGAAGAGGGGATAACATGGACAGAAGTTCCTGCTACCCCTCCCCCTGGGGTCACATACAGCTTATGCACAGACAATTATGAGTTATCATTGTCTCTGCAGCTGCACTCCCTCCCCCCTCCTTCCTCAGCTCTAAGATGATGCCTGAGGCGGGGGGGGGACACTTTAGAGCCCCATATCTCAGGATCCATTAGGGCTATGAAGATGGCCTTGGATTCATTTTAAAGATGAAATTCTCATCATGATAGCCCTTACAGATTCAGAGCGATCTGCTGTTAAAAATGCTGTCAGGAATTGAGATCTGCATTAGAATCTCAATGCCCAATACCGTTTTCAACAGCGAATTGCTCCGGATCTGTAAAGGCTATCATGATGATCTTGGTATCATTTTAAAGATGAGAATCTAATCTTTAAAACGAATCCAAGGCCATCTTCAAATGGATTCTGAGAGAATAATAAAAAGAAAAAAAAAAAAACTAATATTCACCTCTTTTCTTCCCTGGTGTCTGGCTGCACTGCGAATGGTGATCGCTGGCAAGTGGAGACTACGACAGGTCCCTTGCTGGTCAGATCAGAGTATCAGCTGTTCCATACAGCTGATACTCCGATCTCCCTGTTCAGTTATGTCAGTGCCTCGAGATCAGTACTATGCATAGCTGCACTGTGAATGGTGGGTCTGTACAGACCTACCAATCACAGCGATCGCTGGAGGGGGGGAGGCTTGTAGTGGTCCCTCAACGGTCGCATGGGAGTCTCAGCTGCGAGCAATATCCAAGCTCCTGATACCCAGCCATTCTCCCTGCTAAATAAAAGCCCCGGGAGCTGCGACGTAACTGTACGTCCTGGTGCATAAATGAAGCTCTCTCCAAGACGTACAGTTACGTCGTGGTGCGCCTAGGGGTTAAAATAAACAATTACACCATTTTTTTAATGCCATTTAGTGATCACGTTAAATATTTTTTGGCGATACTGAATATAATATATTGCTAAAGCTTTATTTTAATAATTTTTTTTTTCAAAGAGCATGGAGTGTTGTGATTAGGGAAGATAGTGGAATTAGTATATTTTTAGCATGTGGGAGGAAACCGGAGTACCCGGAAGATACCTACACAAACACAGGGAGAACATACAAACTTCATTCAGATGTTGCCCTTGATCAGATTTGAATTCAGGACCCCAGTGTTGCAAGGTCTGTACAGTGCTGTGTTTTATACTGTGCTTGGTGCAAATGAGGCCAACATTTGCCAAGTGTTTATATACAGTACAGACCAAAAGTTTGGACACACCTTCTCATTCCAAGAGTTTTCTGTATTTTCATGACTATAAAAATTGTAAATTCACACTGAATGCATCAAAACTATGAATTAACACATGTGGAATTATATACTTAACAAAAAAGTGTGAAACAACTGAAAATATGTCTTATATTCTAGGTTCTTCAAAGTAGCCACCTTTTGCTTTGATTACTGCTTTGCACACTCTTGGCATTCTCTTGATGAGCTTCAGGAGGTAGTCACCTGAAAAGGTTTTCACTTCACAGGTGTGCCCTGTCAGGTTTAATAAGTGGGATTTCTTGCCTTCTAAATGGGGTTGGGACCATCAGTTGTGTTGTTCAGAAGTCAGGTGGAAACACAGCTGATAGTCCTACTAAATGGAGTGTTAGAATTTGTATTATGGCAAGAAAAAAGCAGCTAAGTAAAGAAAAACGAGTGGCCATCATTACTTTAAGAAATGAAGGTCAGTCAGTCCGAATAATTGGGAAAACTTTGAAAGTGTTCCCAAGTGCAGTGGCCAAAACCATCAAGCGCTACAAAGAAACTGGCTCACATGAGGACCGCCCCAGGAAAAGAAGACCAAGAGTCACCTCTGCTGCGGAGGATAAGTTCATCCGAGTCACCAGCCTCAGAAATCGCAGGTTAACAGCAGCTCAGATTAGAGACCAGGTCAATGCCACACAGAGTTCTAGCAGCAGACACATCTCTACAACAACTGTTAAGAGGAGACTGTGTGCAGCGGGCCTTCATGGTAAAATAGCTGCTAGGAAACCACTGCTAAGGACAGGCAACAAGCAGAAGAGACTTGTTTGGGCTAAAGAACACAAGGAATGGACATTAGACCTGTGGAAATCTGTGCTTTGGTCTGATGAGTCCAAATTTGAGATCTTTGGTTCCAACCACCATGTCTTTGTGCGACGCAGAAAAGGTGAACGAATGGACTCTACATGCCTGGTTCCCACTGTGAAGCATGGAGGAGGAGATGTGATGGTGTGAGGGTGCTTTGCTGGTGACACTGTTGGGGATTTATTCAAAATTGAAGGAATACTGAACCATCATGGTTACCACAGCATCTTGCAGCAGCATGCTATTCCATCCGGTTTGCGTTTAGTTGGACCATCGTTTATTTTTCAACAGGACATTGACCCCAAAGACACCTCCAGACTGTGTAAGGGCTATTTGACCAAGAAGGAGAGTGATGGGGTGCTACGCCAGATGACCTGGCCTCCACAGTCACCAGACCTGAACCCAATCCAGATGGTTTGGGGTGAGCTGGACCGCAGAGTGAAGGCAAAAGAGCCAACAAGTGCTAAGCATCTCTGGGAACTCCTTCAAATCTGTTGGAAGACCATTTCAGGTGACTACCTCTTGAAGCTCATCAAGAAAATGCCAAGAGTGTGCAAAGCAGTAATCAATGCAAAAGGTGGCTACTTTGAAGAACCTAGAATATAAGACATATTTTCAGTTGTTTCACACTTTTTTGTTAAGTATATAATTCCACATGTGTTAATTCATAGTTTTGATGCCTTCAGTGTGAATCTACAATTTTTATAGTCATTAAAATACAGAAAACTCTTTGAATGAGAAGGTGTGTCCAAACTTTTGGTTTGTACTGTACCTGCCAATAGTCTTGAATATGTTAGGACTGTCCTAATTTTTAAAGGGAAGTCCAGAAAATATCACTGTCCCAGACAGAATAGGTTGGCGTTTTCTTCAGCAGCTACTTATTGGATTATTTTAATAGGTAACAGTCAATATTATATTCCATAGGACCCCCATCTATGCAGTTCCAGGCACCGGCATGACCTGACTTTGTTCAGAGTCCGATATATGTGCTTGCAAGCTGGAGCAAAACAGGAACAAAGTCTTTGAATGTTTGAGAAATTGTGAGCAAAGACCATTAACTATTGGAATAATCCAATAGATAGCAGCTGAACATGACTGGGTGTTATACTGTGTGTGTGGGACCCATAAAATGTATATTACACTGTGTGTGGACCAGTTTAGGGGGCATTTTACTGTGTAGGAGCCATCCAGGGACACATCTTCTATGAGGCAACCTGAAGTGATGGCCTTAGGCGGCACATCATGGAATAAACTGGGGGATGGCATTGTTTTTTTAATCAGCTGCTACTTATTATATCATTGCAATAGGTGGCAACCAATAATTTTACTCACCCATCCACGCTCCTGTGCAAGCCAGCCTCCCCTACCGCCTCTAGGCGACGTTGCACTTACACCATGGCGGTAACCTTACGGTTCTGATGTCATATAGACTAAATAAAGTCCTGTAAGCATGATCACAGTCATTTACAGTAATGGTGGAGATAGAGAAGGATCTGTAATTCATCTCACTGCATCATACAGAGCACCCATTCCTGAAAAGCTTACAGCTACAAGCAATAGGGTTATAGAATCTTAGGAGTAGAACAGCTTAATTAGATTTAATCAATTACAGGCAGATCAGTGATAGGATCATAGATATGACAGAGTGAGGGAGAATATTTGTGCTGCTGTTTTGACTATGAGCCTGGCAGCAGCATTGCTGCACTAATACACAGACAAAGGACAGTTAAACCTTTCATTGCCTATCAGCAAAACGCTGACTCTGTGCTAATCTGAAAAAAATCTCTGATATTTAAGCATTTTTTGTTGTTCATCCTGTATACAGTCTCACAGCCTGCAGTAATCTAAGAAAAAAAGAACTCTGTTATGTAAGGGTTTTTTCCTGCTCTAATCACTGAAAACACAGTGTGATGGAGTGGGGTAATGTGTTGCTGCTCATATATACAGTCTTGTAGCCTGCGTTAATCTAAAAAAAAACTCAGTTATTTAAAGCTGAAATTATGCATTTATAATCTAATGGTCACTGACAAGGTTACCCTTTTAGAGCTTTTAATGCTTTGCTAATTTTCTTGAAATAGCTGTATGTAAAGAAAAACAAAAAAAAGACATACACACAGTGTTAAATTGTAGCCAGTGGCTATTATAATTAAGCAGTGTGCAGGAAAAAATGACTGAAACACTTGTGCAAGTACTAACAATAAGAATGTGGGTGGCCACAGCAACACTACTCCTGGTTTGGTAGACACAGGAATGTTCTAGTTCCTGAGAATAAGTTTTTGATTAATTAGCTCGTTCATTTCATTCACAGAAGAATATTACATGCAAGAGTGATGTGATCTTGAGTCAGGCTTCTGTGTGTTCCTCCTCCATAACATGTAAATTCTACAGAGCCTTTCTGGACTGTCAACCATGTCTCCTTCATCCTCTTCACTGACACAGATTCCTGTCACGTGGCATCTGCTAAGAAATCTATTTCTCCTAGTCAGAGCAGTCTTTCTCCTCTTTTTGATGAGCTAGATAAGAACAGTCAGCACTGTGTGCAAGCAGAAAAGAAAGACATGACTGTTGGTGATGAAGATACAGTTGTGCTAAAAAGTTTACATACCCCAGCAGATTTTTTTGTTTTTTGGCCTTTTTTCACAGTATATGAATGATAACACAAAAACTTTTTCTCCACTCAAGGTTAGTGGATGGTTGAAGCCATTTATTTTCATACTTCTGTGTTTTATCTTTTTAAATTATAATGACAACCAAAAACATCAAAATGACCCTGTTCAAAAGTTCACATACCCCAGTTCTTAATACCGTGTATTGCCCCCTCTGACATCAATGACAGCTTGAAGTCTTTTGTGGTAGTGGTGGATGAGGCTCTTTATTTTCTCAGATGGTAAAACTGCCCATTCTTCTTGGCAAAAAGTCTTCAGTTCTTGTAAATTCCGGGGCTGTCTTGCATGTACTGCGCGCTTGAGATCTCCCCAGAGTGGCTCAATGATATTGAGGTCAGGAGACTGAGATGGCCACTCCAGAACCTTCACTCTCTTCTGCTGTAGCCAATGACAGGTCGACTTGGCCTTGTGTTTTGGATCGTTGTCATGTTGGAAAGTCCAAGTACGTCCCATGCGCAGCTTCCTGGCTGATGAGTGCAAATTTGCCTCCAGTATTTGCTGATAACGTGCTGCATTCATCTTTCCTTCAACTTTGACCAAGTTTCCTGTGCCTCTGAAGCTCACACATCCCCACATCATCAGTGATCCACCTCCGTGCTTTACAGTAGGAATGGTGTTCCTTTCATCATAGGCCTTGTTGACACCTCTCCAAATGTAACGTTTATGGTTGTGGCCAAAAAGTTGGATTTTTGTCTCATCACTCCAAATTACCTTGTTCCATTAGTTTTCAGGCTTCTCTCTGTGCTGTTTGGCGTATTGAAAGCAAGATTCTTTGTGGCATTTGCACAGTAATGGCTTTCTTCTGGCAACTCGACCATGCAGCCCATTTTTCTTCAAGTGCCTCCTTATTGTGCATCTTGAAACAGCTACATAGATAGCTTTCAGAGAGTCCTGTATTTCAGCTGATGTTATGTGTGGGTTTTTCTTTGCATCTCGAACAATTTTCCGGGCAGTTGTGGCCAAAATTTTGGTTGGTCTACCTGACAGTGGTTTGGATTTTACAGAGCCCCTGAGTTTCCATTTGTTAGTCACAGTTTGAACACTGCTGACTGGCATTATCAATTCCTTGGATATCTTTTTGTATCCCTTTCCTGTTTTATACAGTTCAACTACCTTTTTGCCGTAGATCCGTGGACAATTCTTTTGCTTTCCCCATCACTCACAATCCAGAAACGTCAGTGGCTGGAGGAAAGATGCAACAGTCTGTCTGGATCCCAGAAACTCACTCAGCTTTTATGCACACACACTGATTACAAGCAAACAGGCCACAGGTGAGGATGTTACCTTTAGTAGCCATTCAAACCCCTTTGTGTTAACTTCTGGGCATGTTATCAGGCCAAAATCACCTGGGTATGTGAACTTTTGAACAGGGTCATTTTGATGTTTTTGGTTGTCATTATGATTTAAAAAGAGAAAACACAGAAGTTTGACAATAAATGGCTTCATCCAACCACTAACCATGAGTGGAGAAAAAGGTTTTGTGTTATCATTCATATTCTCTGAAAAAAAAAAAAAAAAATCTGCAGGGATATGTAAACTTTTTAGCACAACAGTAGTAAAGTCAGGGGGTGTGGTACAACTACTGATAGTCAAACTGGTAGAGGAGCTATGGTTAAATCTAAAGGTGGAAATTATGAAGGTGTGCAGGAATCCCATGGCCATGATGTTTCAGAAAAAAGTGAGGAAGATGATGACATTGCCAATGATGATAATTCTTTTGCGGAGAAGACTTAGCAACCGGGTCAGGGTGACAAGTTGACATCAGATGAAGAGGGTAGTGGCAGTTATAATAGTAACAATTCCAGCCAATGCACAAGCCCAACATCCAAAAAGCCTGCCCCAGGCAGACCCAGGTGAAAGGGTGGTAGCACTGATGGTGGTAGTGGCAGACACGTTTTCACTGCTGTTCGTGTTGGCAGCATCAACTACACGCGGTCATCTCGTGGGAATTTTTTTCTGTATCGTCAGACAATAAATCCATGCCAATTTTCAAGATCTGCAGAAAGAAACTTAGCCATGGCTGTGCTGGAATAAATGTAGGAACAATATCTATGTACTCGTATAAAAAGGCATCATCATTTTATTTGGCAAAATAGACTTGGAAGTGGCACTGTCGAGGGAAGTGAGCAAAACTATTCTACTCTTCCCTGTGATCTTCCTTGTAGGCTGGCCACATCTAAACCTTGCACATGGTTGTCATTATCATTATCACCACCAACTGTTTCTCCTACTCCTCCTATTCCAAACCAGCGTCAGTCACCCATAAAGTAATGTGTTTCCAGGAGTGGATTCCACTGCATTTTGCCAACTGATGGCATGCACTAAACCTCGATGGAGCATACTTAGCCACCATTATCTCTCTAGTAAAAGTTGTCCCTGCTTTATATCGCCATGTATTGGAGAATGTGGGCCTTTCCTTGGATATGTCATTCTGGGGAAAGGTGCATGCCAGCATTGACACCATGTATGTCTAAAAATCCACCTTTTCCCCCCAAAAAGGGTAATTATTGGAGCATTAAAATGCATTAAAATGTTAAAATGCATAAAAGCAAGTCTCAGCGCAGTGTATGGTTAAACTCGGAGTTTGTATCCTCTGCTTCCCATTCGTTTTTCCATAGACATACATGTCTCTTTCACTTTGACGTAACTTTGACTGTGTTTGCCTTGGATAGAAAGGTTCCTAAGAGCCCTGCCAGTGTTATACACTATGTTTTAAGCCAATTTAAAGGGGTTTTCCAGGCAAAAAATCTTTTTTTAAAAGGTCTGTTAGTGCTATTAATGGGTTAATAAGTACACCCATATACTTTTAGCAGTTTTTTGACTGATTTATGTGTTTCTCTGGGAGCTCCTGGCATCTTCTGCATTTGTTTACATGGAGTAGCTTCCTGCTGTGTAGCTTCCTGTTTGGCTTCCACACTACCTCCTTCTCACTCCCCCCCCCTCTCTCACTCCGTTACACCCCCTCCCTATCTCCCTAGCTATCCTGCTCACTACTAGCCCTTCCCAACTAAATAACTAAGCCCACCCCCACCGCATCATACTTACCTGTCTTCCTCTCTGGGAGAGTACTCCTCCTTTTCTTTCACTGTGTGCAGGCTGGAGACACCGCTCTTCCTCTCTGCAAGTGCGTGCACAGACCGGAAGTACCTCTGACGCCTATGTAGTAGAGATTGAGTGCCATGTCTACTGCGCATGTGTTGCAGGCACCTCCAGACTGCGCAAGTGCTGGCAGAGAGGAAGAGGGGAGGAGCCGTTCCTGGAGAGGAAGATACGTAAGTATGATGGGGTTGTAGGGGGGGAGTAATGGTGACGAAACAGAACGTCACCGGATTTTCAGAATGTGTGCCTGGGGCGGTCATATGGGTAATTATAGATTTATTTTAAAATAAATAAATTAGAGGTTAGGTGGGGGGGAGGGGGTTTAGTTTAAGGGTTAATTTTTATTTCATCCAGGACAACCCCTTTAAGTTGCGGTTCATACTGATCTTTTTTACTTGAAAACAAATCTGGGACCTGAGTCAACCGAATCTGAAACTAAACAAATCTTGAGAGGTTCACTCAACTCTAACATTTACCCTTCCCTTTATCCACATGCTCTTCCATCCCTAGGTTGAACTTGATGGACATATAGCATGTCTTTGCAATTATGCTACAGTATTTATCTACAATGTGTAATCAAACAAATGCAGTCAGCTCACCGCCTGAAATGTAGCTTCTCATATCCAGATTCTGGTGCAAAGGTCAACTAAGGGAACAGTTGTTAGCATAAAATATCTACATAAAATCTGACATAGTTGCATAGAAAAACAATGACCAGCTTTATTCATTCCGTATACAATGATCCATACACAATCACCATCAGCTACATGTTTCAGCTATTAGTTTTTCTCCTGTTATGCTGATCATTTTTCTTTTATGTAACTGTAAGATTTTATTGTTTTCAGCTGTACATAGGATGGTGGATAACTTCCACAACAGAAGGGGTCCAACTGTTCAGACCCCCACTGTATATGCAACACACACACACACACACACATATATATAAATAACATGATAACATGAATAAAAATAATAAAACAGCCTAGTCCACACAAAGGGCAATACCTCACTTCTTGAACCCTGACTAACTTCTGGGGGCAAGAAGCTTTACTGAGGTTACTTCTTCGCAGTCTGGCTCGCACTGAGCTTAACCAATCCTTTCTGGAATCCAGTCCTCATGGGACAGACCACCTGTCTGTCTCTAACTGGTCCACCATCCACCTGCTCCCTGTAGGTTACCAGTAGCACTCTCCTGCTGTGTGCACTCCCTCTGGAGTGAAGCCCCCAAGTATGGGTGTGGTCGAGGACCTTTTCAACCCTGACTTTGGGTTGCTCTCCAGCATCCTCTAGGTTCACACCCTCACTATATATATAGGTTTATATCTTTAGGTATACAGTATATGTATATATCTATGGCATAAATATGTACAGTATACATATATCTGTATATGCTTATGTATCTGAATACATATTTACCTCTATGGGTATATATATTTAATTAAATACATGTGTATTTATGTGCATATATAGTATAGAATATGCATGTCTATATATATTGACCTAGTATGTGTAAATAACACAATCTGGTCACATGATAAAACAATTCCCAGTAAGGCTGTGTTCACACGATGTGTGTTTGCCCAAATCACATGCATTTTTATCAGAAAATCAAGTACGTTTTTAAAAAATGCATGCTGTTTTTGAAAATTGCACATGCATTTTTAAAAATCACAAGGGTGCCAGCCCGATAGAGTCCATAAAACCGTCCCCCTATTTGTGGAATAATGCCTGTCTAATGGAGGCAGGAGAAAGACTTGAAGAGTTAAAAAAAGCAAATAAAAAATGTGTTTGTCTACCTGTCCTTGCTGCTGCCTCTAATCACTGCAGTGATCATACAGATAGATACATGAAGCAGGAGCCGGCTTCTCAGATGAACAGAACCAGCCTCCACCTCTTCCTGGCTGCTCTGGCAGTCAATACATTTTAGACAAATGTGCTGCTTTCACCAGTAATGACATCACGTTTATGGTAGGTGTGGCTAACAATTGAAATCGTGCACAATGAAAGGCACATGATCAGGACCAGTGAAGAAGTGATTATAACAGGAACTGTGGTGCACACACAATTCTGCAAAATAGTAGAAAATTATTTTTATATGGTCTCAATGAGAAAATTAATTTCAGCACATTTTTTGTCTATCTGTAAACAAAAAAAGATTTAGAAACCCCTATAATAAATGGCATCTAATGAGCTCAATTTACTCAAATATACTATCTTTTAGTGGCATCTCATGCCAATTTATAAGACATAACTGTAGGATATGTACTTTACGTCCATGGGCAAACGTTTTGATGCTGACACAAATTTTGATTTTCACAAAGTTTGCTTCTTACTTATTTAACTTACTGATGGTGTTCTTATATTAAATTGGCCCCATTACAAATTGTTCTATGGAGCACCACAGTTCCATGATACGATATCCTCTATGACTCAACCTCATGTACAGTGTATATCGACTGACCTAAACAGCTTTGTTCACACTTGCATTCCTGGGTTGTGTTGGGGTTTCTGATCACCTCTCTGGGTAGTCAATAGGTGATCAATGTAAAACTGGTGGTGTAAATCTACAACCTTCCCGAAAATTCCAAGAATTAATCAATAACATATTCTTACATAATAACTATAGATGAGCGAATCGAAGCTGACAAAGTGGAATTCGATCCGAATTTCAGGAAATATTTGATTCGCATCGAATCCGAATTTCCTCACACTTCATGGTAACAAATCACATTTAGTTCAAAATGGCTGCTGTACATGTTAGGACATGGGGCAAGGAACTCTGGGAACGCGGGATCACCCACAATATCACAGCCAGTCCTGTGATGTCACAGCCCTTTAACCCCTTCGCGAGCGCCCATGACATGTTTGACCATCCAAGGTGTTAAAATCCCCGATCGGTTATGGAGCCGGGTGTTAGCTGTAAGTCGGATCGAATAGAATCGCATCATGAAATTTGGCGAAGTTGCTGAATCGAATTTTTGAATACTTCACTCATTTCTAATAATAACCTACATATGTGATCCCTAAACAAATTACTACACCAACACAAAAATGAAAAAATATCAACATAATTATTTTTACAATGAATAGGACAAAGCATTTGTCTAATTTAAATATTAAAAACAGAGGCGGTCACTTCTGTCCTCACAAAACATGGTAAATTCATATAAAACAATACATCATGAATCAGTAATATATAATTCAACAGTAAGACAATCCAAGGTATACAATAATCAGTGATGCATGATAACCGATAAAAAAGAGAAATCACATACTATCCACAACAAATAATAGCAATAGTAATGCAAAAACAGCTGTTGCTTCCACCCTGATTCGAAACACAGTTTTCTCCTCAATGCTTATTCTGGTAGTGATCTGACTGCTGGCACTACCACTAGAACTTGGTACCCCAGTGCCCTTTCCTTCCAGTCACACAACCCTTGTAAGGAGTTTGAATGAAGAGGCAGTCAAGCATGTGCACTAGTTTATTATATGGGTATGATGGAAAGAGCTTAGTGGTCCCCTAGTCTATCGATCTATGATGGTCCCATCATTCAATGGATAGGTAAGAACATGTTGAGCTGGAATACCCCTTATGGTCAACAAAAACACAATGCTGTCATGGCTCCATACAAATGAAAGTCATGATGTTATTGTAAACTGAGTTTTTGTCAGCAGAAATCTTTATTATACTTACATTATAAAGGCTGCTGAGAAGTGATTTATCCAGAATAAAATCACACTGCTCCCTTGATTCCATTCACTATGCATATGACTTTACTAAACAATCTATTTTGTGCATGCATGAAACTGTTTTTTAGAATTCATGCTACAAAAAAAAAAACTTATTGATTATTATCCTTTATGTATTCCTTGCTTACTGGTCATTAACCTGTGGAAATGATTTAGCACTGAATATGCCAGTCTTTGTTTTGAGCTAAAAATACCATTCATCAGAATCAGATGAGCGGCAGGGTTATATCACTTGTGCGCTGCATTTTAACGTTCCTTTGGGGAATAAACATACTATTACATTTTCAAACAAACCTAAGACTCACATAAAACTTCTTGCTATTTCCAGACTTCAATCTTTATAATGCGACTCAACATATTTTTTTCATAACTTTTAATGTATAAATTAAAATGTTCTTTGTAGTTTTGTTTTGCTAGACCTTCTAGAACACATTGTTAAGTGAAATAATAAATGTGTTACCTGATTTGATCTGCAGAATATCATGAAAAAGAACATTTTGTGTGGTTGGTGCCAATTAAGTAAAATTGATATACTATTACCTCTCCAAACAGTAAGATTACACCTAGAAGCAGTGGTAGCAAAGATAGCTACGTGTCAGTTTCAATTATCATCCTGAATTAATATGTTGTATGTTATTTTTAATTAATTACAATTCAGCAAGTTATAGTCTGCATAAAAAAAAAAAAAATAATAAATATATATATATATATATATATATATATATATACTCTTAATTAGATAGACTTTTGAGCGAATGATTCTAATCTGTATTAGATAATTTCAGATTCAAGCACATATATATATATATATATATATATATATATATAGTGTATATGTATCTAGATATGTTTATATATAGATTTATATCTGTATAGACTATTTTAGTTATTATTATTTTAATGTTTGTTGCAATGCAAAACTGAAATGAATGAAACATCACTTGTTCTCTTGAAATTAGAAGATATTTAAAGGGAGTCTGTCAAGAGATTCATACTGTCTGAACTCATGGGCAGCATAAAATCCCGTGTTACAAACAGCTATATTTTACTTAGAAACACTGCAATATTTTAGAGAAAAAATACAAAACATAGTTTAAAAAGAGCTAGGAACAGAAAGAAGTGTACTCTGGTTAACTCCCCATCAGCATTTACCTGCCTGGTTGCTGTGTCATTTCAAAGTAAAATATGACTGTTTATATAGAGATGGTATTTCATTCTTCCCAACTTCAATGTTAAGGCCGGGTCCCCTTGTAGCGTAAACGCCACCATTTTTATTGAAACTAAATATTGAAATATATCTCTTTTTTCTAATCTGTTTTATTTTGTGATTGTAGAATTTTTATTCTATTTTTTTCTGAACATGATTATGGGAGCTACCATCTTGCCTGAGCTTCTCCTCTGCACTGTTAATAGCATTTAGTGATAACAGCATTCTAATGACCATAGGCAGCAATAGTCAGGAGCTGACTCATTGAGGTGTATAACAGCGTGTTCTAGACATTTTCTGTTTAGGGAGGGGGAGTAGATAAACTGTGACATCATATATTATCAGTGGTGGATGCAATGATAGGTGATATGTGGTGTTATTTATAAAGGTGTTATCTTCTATTGTATTCCTGTATGTCTTGTCTGTGATGTATAGATAAATATATTTATATACATCTCAATAGTGACATGGATTTTTTTTTTTTAATAAGATTTTCATTGGATTTTAACAATAACATAGATATAGAACAAGCCCAAGCAAGGTCCCTCTACTACCCTCACAGTGACAGACGGGCCAAAAAAATATAAAGTTATGCTGAAACTGGGTCATGCAGTAACAATTTGCAGATTTACAAGACAGACCATTGTCACAATAGTCACAATATCTTCTAAACCTGTAGTATGGACAGTGGCAGTGGTACATTAAACTGTTTCCCAACAATGGAGCGCTCTCAAGAACTGGAGTGTGTAGCCACGTCTGCCAGAGTTAGGCTATGCCTTCCCCTTTTGAAACACCACTCTCTCATTTAGGTGACAGAAAATAAAGATTAAAAATTTGTTAAAAATATGTTTCACTTGAAAACTTGTTTAAAAAATAGGTATTTTTCTGATGACACATTCCCTTTAAAGTCTACTAACCAGTTGGAAAAAAAAATGTTCTTTATCACCTGCAGGGGCACAGGTGATATATGGAAATCCTTAGCTACATCAAAACCCAGATAAATAGTAGTTAAAGAAGGCAAAACTCTAGTGTATTTAGCTTAGTAAATCCCCCTCTGTGCGTTTCCTCTACTTCTGCAATAATTCCATAATTTATTGCCGCAGGAAAATCACTAAAAAAAGTTTCCTCTCTTAGGAAACCCCTAATACCATTTAGGCAAAGGAGCTTAGAATAGCGGAAGGTGAAATATTCTATACATTGTTGTATGAGTGTAATATCCTTGCCTGTCCGGGCTTTGGCACCATCCTCCGGGTGCACTCTGCGGCGCAGGAGGTGTGTTCAGTTGTGATTTCTTCCTTTGGGTTTTTCTTGTATTGTCTAAACACTGTCCTATTCCCTCACCTCCTTAATTGATTTTCCACCACACCCTTCTCCTTCACCTTGCTTTCCCCCTGCTCCACTAAGAGTTAACTTTAGTCTGGGGCGGGTAATTCCTCCCTATTTATTATTTGCTCACTTTCCCATTGGCGCCTGCTATTGCATTACACGTACTGGCTATACTCCTTGTTCTATTACCTGTTTTTCTTATTTCCTGACCACTGGCTTACCTTTGACTTTTCTCTTGGATTGCATTCTGTGTTATCACTTATTATAAGCAGGGACTGTCGACTTGTTGCTGGCTGTCGCCTAGGACAGATCGGGCAAGTAGGCAGGGACAGTGGGGGGGATTCAGCTTAGGGTCCACTGTCTTGTTGTGCCCCTCCCCCCAGAGTTCTCCAGCAGCTACTGGGGAATCGCTCCTCTAGCGATTCCCTTACAATGAGACTTTCAAATGTCTCAGATACACTGTATGGATACATTTTTAGTGGTACCTTCACATTACACCTACAGGAGCATTTATGACATCCCATTTTAAATCTGTAGAAATTAATATGTAGTTGGTTCCCTTTTGCAGCTATAACAGATTCCATTCTTCTAGGAAGGATGTCTACAAGTTGTAGAGATTTATACATTCATCAGGAAGAGCGTTTGTGAGGTCAGGCACTGATGTTTAATGAGAGGGCCTGGGATGTAATCCCCATCCTAGTTCATCAGGACTCCGTGTGGGTCAGTCAAATTCCTCCACACCAAACTCAGCCAAACATACCTTTATGCTTTGTCTACTGGAGACTTGGTGGTACAGAAGAAGGCCTTCCCACGAAGTTGGAAGCATATAATTGTCCAAAATGTCTTTGGCTGCTGAGGCATTAAGTTTTCCCTTCACTTGAACTAATGTTTCTAGGCCAACCCTTAAAAAACAACCCCATACCATTATCTCTCCTACACCAAACTTTATAGCTGACACAGTGCAAGCAGACCGTTAATGTTCTCCCTGGCATCAGCACTTGGCGACCCCGCTCTGTAATGTTGCATGGACTGCCATTTTATGCCTGAGTTGCTGTGGTTCCGAAGCACTTCCACTTTACAGTAATACTATTCAGGGCTTATTCACAGGACAGTGAAAACAGACATTTGACAATGATAGAGAATGAGTATATTTACATGTTTTTCATGTTTATTCACAAAAACAAACAATCAATTAAAAAACTGGACATGTGCTATATTTGTCGGTTTTGACAAATTAAATTAATTTTAACTTGGCCATCAAAATCAGACAAATGGACATGGGGCAGATGCACCATGGATAACACCCCGTCATCAAAAATGGACCGATTTGTCAATTTTTCTCGGTCAAGAAATAGACACAGTTGTGTTAATATACCCTCAAAGTTGACTGTGGAATATCTAGGCGGAAAAAATTTCAAGAAATGACCAAGATGCAACCATGCTTGAATTCAGAATGACTCATTCACCTGCTACAATGGGACTGAATGAAACACCTGAACTGAATGATTAAATGGTGTGCTAATACTTTTTTTTCCCATATAGTGTGTGTTTACTGCTTTACAAAGCATCCATGAGCATCTGGAATTAGTTTGCTTTCCCCATTGTAAAAGTGGTAAGTCTCAGTGTTGCTGTGCATCCCTGATCAGGGCTTGAAGGACAATTGGAGTTCCTGGGAGTTCTGCTTGGAAAATCCTGATCTGTTGTCAGTGAGATATTTAACCACTTCCTTTGACTACTATTTTTTGTTTTTACATTTTTGTTTTTCACTCCTTCCAAAAACCATGACTTTTTTATTTTCCATAGAGCCGTATGAGGATTTATTCTTTTTGCAGAACAAATTGCAGTTTATAGTGGTAACATTTAATATTCTGTACGATGAATTAGGAAACTGGAAAAAAATTCAACATGGAGTGAAATCAGAAAAATTGTTTATCGGTTTTGTTTTTACAGCATTCACTAAGCAGTATTAATAACATGTTACTTATATTCTTGGGATTGGCACAATCACAGCCATACCAAATTCATATAGTTTTTGTTATGTTTTAATACCTTTACAAAAATCAAAAACTTTGAAAAATGCAAAAAATGATTTTATTCACTAAATTCTGACCCATATAGCTGTTTTTATGTTTCTGTGTATGTAACAGTGTAAGGCTAAAGCCCCATGTTGGGAAAATGCAACATTTTTTACAGTACCTGCAAAGTGAATGAGATGGCCTTAGCCTAAGGTGTCTTTTTTGTGGCACAATAAGTACTTTTTTTTATACCATTTTGGGGAATGTCTAATGTTTTTATCACTTTTTATTCAATATTTTTTGGGAGACAAAACATAAAAAAGCGGCAATTCAACTATTTTGATTTATTTTACTGCTATAGTAAAATGGAATAAATATTTTTAAAGTTTTATTGTTCAAGTATTTTTGGATGCAAGGATACTTAACATGTTTATGTTTACTTTAGTTTATTTTTATTTGTATTCTAGGAAAAGGTGGGGTGATTTGAAGTTTTCATTACTATATATATATATTTTTTATACAGTATATAGCTCTATATCATTCAAAGCAAGATTTTTGGGTAAAATCCAAGCAAAACACACACACAGGTTGACATCTTTCTATATATACACACTGATACAGGGGAAGCTGTAAGTCAACCTGTGTGGGCAGAGTAAACAGGACTCTCATTGTCCCTCCTAGGAGTCCTATCAGGATTATAAAACTGCTCCTAATCTGATGCAACTATATATAAAATAACTCAGCATTTATCCCTCTGATATCCTGCTCTCTGATAGGGCAATACAATTTGCCTTGTTTGCTTTGAGGCCATAATCTAAACTATAGCATACCCAATATAGTTTACAATACATTTTAATATAGTTGATAATCAGTAGATTTGATGATTGCTAATCGATAGTGGCCTTTGTACCTGACCAAAGTCACAGCAATAATAGTAACCAAATTTATCGCCATGTTCACAATATGAAGCATCAGATCTCATTATCACCTGTTCTGTTCCAGATACTGAGGTCCAGTGATTTCCAGCCCTCTCTAGAAGAGGTAGGGGGGATATTCTCATACAGCTCTCTTTGTACAGGATTTGCTCTGTTCTGTTTGGTTAAATCCTGAAGCATGATGTGACTCCGTTTTATTCTTAGTCATTTCTACATTCTGTTCCAGGATATTTGGGAAGGAGCCCAAGAGCTTAGCATGTTTTTCCTTTTTCATGGTAAAATTGTGCAAATATGCATTAGAGTGTGAAAACAAACAGTCTAATACATTTTTGCAAAGCTCTTTATGTTTACTGTTTATTGCAGATACCAGATACTAATTAAAATGTGCTAACAAAAGCCAAAATACATAGAGCAAAGATATAACCAAGCTGCATCTTTTAGAATTATTTGTGATTAATCACAGGGGACTTCTAACAGTCCAACAAAACTATAAAGCCCCGACATGTTTTAATTCACTCTTAAACCATGTGCATTATAATGAGAAAACACAAAGAGATAGGAGCTTCCCACAAAAACAAAAGGAAAAACTTATCTGTATTAGGGATGAACAGATAGAAACAAATAGTAAATGCTACTGATAATACTGTATAATAACCAGTGCATAAACTTGCTGTAGTCAATGGGCAAGTTAACCTATGCGGTCATTGAAAAATGATAAGTTAGACCACCAATAATGTCTTATTTATAAAAGGGTAAGTTTTTCTGTCATATTGTAAAATATATAGTGAGCAGATTTACTAATGAATATGTACTAGAATTTTGGCATGATTTGCAGCAAAAAAACTTAAGGAAATGCCTTGAACCATGTTTATCATTTCTGCACCTTGTCAAGGAAGGCAGGCTCAGAGGAAAGAGAGTCTAGTAGAAGGTTGCACAATTTAAATATTAGACAGTATTAGTAAATGTACTCCAGTGTTTTAAAGGAAATCAGTGACTGTTAGAGATGGGTGTATTGTCTCGGGTTCAGATGCATCGATCCTCTGTGGCGACCATGGATGCATGATGTCACCCAAGAGGCTGAGAGAGAGCACCAGGTGCTGTGCGGAGGCCCAGGAAAGGTAAGTATAAATGTTTGTTATTTTTTTACACCTCCCCCTGACTTCTACCTATTATGCTCTGGGGTCTGAAAAGACTCCAGAGTATAATAATTCACCCATTCACTTATCTTTAGTCACCATGATAGATTCCATATTGATTTGTGAATTTAACAATTGCCCTATCATCAGTGAACTAGCCATGTACAATCATTAAACAACCTACTGAAGTGCTAATAAAGGTGTTAAAAAATAATTTGCAGGTTATTTCTGATTTGTCACACCCTAGAGCCAATGATCTCTTTCACATGGAAAAATTTGGCAGAATCTGCCTCAATATCAGTCCTTAATTTCTCTATATTGAGATTATTGAATCTCAATATATGTGCTCCTGATTCTCCTACTTACATCTGTCATTCTCTTCAGTGCTTTAAAGTTGCCATGCCTGCCAATCAAACTCTGACAGTCAGCTCAGCCACTCAGAGTTTTGAGACACAGCGCTAGTCAGAGTGCTGCCTTATTGTCTAATCCAGAGCTGAGGCAGTTTTTAAACCTAGTATTGCCTGTAATTACATTTGTTTTCTGGCTCTATGTTCTCAGAACTGTTTTCTGCTGATTCCATTGTTACTGCTTTTGGCTTACTATCATGGTTATCCTATCACTTGCTGGTTTGGCTTTATATGTGACCTCCTGAACTCCACCCTGATCTGTACTCTGGAACTGGCATCCCTCTGCTGTTGTTCTGGATATTCTGTACTCTCCTGGTTTTGACCCAGCTTGTATTTTACTCTCTGATCACTATAGGGTTTTTGGTTCGGTCCTTAGTCTGCAAGTATACCTATTTTTTGGCATCTTGTCAGCCTGGGTCCAAAAGCAGACAGGTCCATCCTACTTTGCAGGGGGCTCTGGTGAAAACCTCAGGGTAACCTTAGACTCTGCAAGCCAGGGCGGTGTTGTATTATAGGTAGTTAGCTTTACTTGCTTTGTTTTGGCCTGCCAGTTATCTGCTGCATATTGCATAAACAGCAATTTCATCACCTTGGGAATTTCTTAAGTAGAAATTCCAAAATAAAACATTCAATTAGCCTGTAACTTCCTGTGTGAAAGTCCTAAAAGGACTGTAGCGAAGCTTCTCTAATTACAGTATATACACACATGTACAGTGGGGAAAAAAATATGTAGTCAGCCACCAATTGTGCAAATTCTCCCACTTAAAAAGATAAGAGAGGCCTGTAATTGTCATCATAGGTAGACCTCAACTATGAGTGACAAAATGAGAAAACATATCTAGAAAATCACATTGTCTGATTTTTTAAAGAATTTATTTGCAAATTATGGTGGAAAATAAGTATTTGGTCACCTACAAACAAGCAATATTTCTGGCTCTCACAGACCTGTAACTTCTTCTTTAAGAGGCTCCTCTGTCCTCCACTCATTACCTGTAGTAATGGCACCTGTTTGACATTGTTATCAGTATAAAAGACACCTGTCCACAACCTCAAACAGTCACACTCCAAACTCCACTATGGTGAAGACCAAAGAGCTGTGGAAGGACACCAGAAACAAAATTGTAGACCTGCACCAGGCTGGGAAGACTGAATCTGCAATAGGCAAGCAGCTTGGTGTGAAGAAATCAACTGTGGAAGCAATAATTAGAAAATGGAAGACATTCAAGACCACTGATCTCCCTCGATCCGGGGCTCCATGCAAGATCTCACCCCGTGGGGTCAAAATGATCACAAGAACGGTGAACAAAAATCCCAGAACCACACGGGGGGACCTAGTGAATGACCTGCAGAAAGCTGGGACTAACGTAACAAAGGCTACTGTCAGTAACACACTACGCCGCCAGGGACTCAGATCCTGCAGTGCCAGACGTGTCCCCCTGCTTAAGCCAGTACATATCCGGCCCGTCTGAAGTTTGGTAGAGAGCATTTGGATGTTCCAGAAGAGTATTGGGAGAATGTCATATGGTCAGATGAAACCAAAGTAGAATTGTTTAGTAGAAACACAACTCGTCGTGTTTGGAGGAGAGTGAATGCTGAGTTGCATTCAAAGAACACCATACCTACTGTGAAGCATGGGGGAGGCAACATCATGCTTTGGGGCTGTTTCTCTGCAAAGGGACCAGGACGACTGATCCGTGTACATGAAAGAATGAATGGGGCCATGTATCGTGAGATTTTGAGTGCAAACCTCCTTCCATCAGCAAGGGCATTGAAGATGAAACATGGCTGGGTCTTTCAGCATGACAATGATCCCAAGCACACTGCCAGGGCAATGAAGGAGTGGCTTCATAAGAAGCATTTCAAGGTCCTGGAGTGGCCTAGCCAGTCTCCAGATCTCAACCCCATAGAAAACCTTTGGAGGGAGTTGAAAGTCCGTGTTGCCCAGCGACAGCCCAAAACATCACTGCTCTAGAGGAGATCTGCATGGAGGAATGGGCCAACATACCAGCAACAGTGTGTGCCAACCTTGTGAAAACTTACAGAAAATGTTTGACCTCTGTCATTGCCAACAAAGGATATATAACAAAGTATTGAGATGAACTTTTGTTATTGACCAAATACTTATTTTCCACCATAATTTGCAAATAAATTCTTTAAAAAATCAGACAATGTGATTTTCTGGATTTGTTTTCTCATTTTGTCTCTCATAGTTGAGGTCTACCTATGATGACAATTACAGGCCGGCCTCATCTTTTTAATTGGGAGAACTTGCACAATTGGTCGCTGACTAAATACTTTTTTTCCCCACTGTATAGGTCACAGGTCCCTGAGTAGATTTTAATAAAAAGAATTTCTGTCAGGGGTTGCAGGAAAAAAACTTGCGTATGTGCCTTGAAATTATTTATTAACCATTTCTGGACCTTGTAAGACAGGAAGCAGCTTTAAAGGAAAAGGAGTCTAGTCTAAGTTTGTACAGTCTTACTATTAAGACTTACAGGGGGGAGTGGGGGGGGGGGCTTACATTCATTAAGCAAACCTCTAAAGTGCTAATGAATAAAAAATAATTTGCTTCTAATTTGACTCACCCTAGAGCCAATGATCTTTGAGCCTGTAACTTTCTGTGTGAAAAGTCCTGTAATTAGAAGTAGTGAAGCTTAGCTAACTACAGTATATAAAAACTTCTAGGTCACAGGTCTCTTGACAAGATTTTAACCATAAAACCATAGAATAATTACTGTATATTCTTTACTAGATATCCTTGTGTTTTATTGTTACCTTTTTGTTAAGGCTTTATTTTGGGGGGAGGTGAAAAGTTTGAGATTCTTACAGGTTTTGTTCTGGGATATTTCTGTATTTTGCTCTGTTTCTTTTGCCTCCTTCCTCCTCTATTAGATATTCTCTTGAGGACGACCCTGCACTATACCTTAAAAGGGTATTTCAGGATAAAAATAATTGATGACCTATCCTAGGTATTTCCAGACCAGGTTACTGCAGATCAGCTCCCATTCATTTGAAAGGGAACTGAGCTGCAGTGATCTGGTTCAGCGACTACACCGAAAACTGAGCTGTCAGCTTGCTGCTCTATATATCAGCTGCTGAGACAAGCTGGTCCCCCATGACATTCATATGCAGTAATGGGGCATGGGCACCTGGGTAGTCTACATGAGACTGCTCCATGATCTAAGTAATGTAATGTGACATAATACAAAGTCCAAATTAGGGTTGTGGCTGGTATTGAATATGTTTTATGAGTTATGTAGACATTGTACAGTATTATTTTGACAGTGTCTAATGGTAACGTTTCCTCTCCCTGCTTATATTGTTTGCTCCTTTTTTTCATTGCTAAAACAAGCTGTTACAATGCTTCTGTACATTTATAAATGTGCACCTATTGCTTGTATAATTTGGGCTAGATTATGAGCAGTCCACTTATATAGAGTGCTGCCTTTATAAACAGGAGTATTTTAGAGAGGTAAAAAGTGGGAAAATTCAGTTCTCTCTTTCATATTCCTGTTTTCCCAGCATCTTCAGCACCATTGACAATGGAGAAAGCAAAGGAGCTATGATGATTGACATAAGTCCCTTTGCGCTCTCCAATGACATACGCTAATACAATCTCCGTAAGCATTGTCTGTATTATGCAGACAGTCCTGGGAGAGCAGGTGTAGGGAATTCTAATGCCCTGCAGCAGCTCTCCTCTGTTACCAGAAACGCCCCACTTATAAAGGAAGCAATTCAGGTAATAAAAACATAGTAAGATGAAATGTCTACATGTGTAAAATAATTTTAGATTTAATTTGGTAGAATGTATTGTATGAAAATTCAGCCTAGCAAGAGTCATAAGCACAAATCAAGTTTGCATTCAGCGCATACCTACATATCATATACATATCAGTTTCATCAGCTACTTATTAAATACCATGTGGTAAAATTGTTCTCTATATTAACCTTAATGGTCTGACATTATATTTTATGCAGCCAGATGGAGGACTCTACCGGGCCTATGACCCCAACAAATTTCATACACTTTCTTTCGCTCTTATTGTTAGTTCCTCTTTATTAATCATACATTTACTTGTCAAAAAATAGGTATAAATTAGGGAATACATAAAACTACAAGTCAGTAGTCTGTATGATGGTTCAACAGCCAAAATATCATTCCTTTGCCTGCATTATATACTCCATAAAACTTTTCATTTGGAAAAGATTTAATATGATTCCTTTTCAAGATGACCTTAGAGACTCTTGAATCATTAACAGCAACTGTCAGTGTACTGACCTTTACTTTAAGTGTCTTTTATATTTTAAGCATCATGAAGCAATCGATTTTTGCTTAATTTAGTTATATTGGTCAAGTACATTGAAAAACTATATATGGCTGGTATCATCTAATTAGTCCTTGAGAAAGGTGAGTTTTTTAGTTGGGGGCTTTTATTAACTGTATCAAATAACATTTGCAAATACATGTTTTCTTGCTTGAATAAATGCCTATAATTTCATGTAAGCTTCCTTTTTTATGTTAACATGAATAGGTGACATGTTCAGATATAGGTACAAATCACTTTAACCCCCTAATAGTCACATTAAAATAGTAAAAAAACCCTCCTGAAAATGTCACTTTTTCATTGCAGATTTTTAATTTATGCATCGGGTAAATATACTTGGCACAAAACTCAAGAGCCTTAAATGCATTTTAACCCCTTAATGATATATCTAATTTTAACTTTTAGCACCAATAAAAATGTTTACCCTCTGTGTTACAGCAGTCATAACCTTTTTATTGGTTCATCAGTGTAGCTGTATGAGTCCTTGTGTTGTGCGGGACAAGTTATCTTTTTATAGGAACCAATTAAATAGCAATTATGTTTTTTTTAAATAATAAAATATTTTGTAAGGGGATTTTTTGACTCTTTAAAATATTTCTAATATACTGTTTGAGTTTTCTGAATATTATTTGACTTTTCACGGTAAAACCAATCAGATGCCATTGTCAACATTTTCCACAGCATCTGGGGAATTAAGGACTTTTCTAACGTTTTGAAGGATTTTTATCAACATGTATACTGCTCAGAAAGGGGGCAAAAGTTTAAAGACAGGCAAATGGACATAAATATTTATTGCAGGTCATGGACTGCAGGGTCAGGAGTTGAAGAGCTACAGAGATCTTGTGTTTCAGAATTATCCCTTACCTCTCCTAAACAGGAACATGCTGGAGAGGTCAGATCAGACAACACAGAGAAAAATACACAATCTTTATGGATATGGAGATAAGAAGGGTTAATTACCTTATAAAAAGGACCCTGGACCCCTAGTCTGGACAGAAGAAGCTCTGGACGTAACAAACTGCAATGGCTTTTTCAAACCGAATATATCCAGCTCAGGGCAATCGGTAGGGGGGTAATGTAGAAAACATTTATATAAGTAATAATAGAGTTAACACTGGAAATAAATAAGCAAAAGGTTTTGTGCATATTGCTACTAGATTAAATTGTACATGTGAGTCTCTCACCAGAACAGTTCCTATTGAGTTATACATACAATCAGATAGCTAGGTTTCACCTGAATAGAATGCTTTTTTCTGCTTCACGATTGATACTTTCAGTGATGAGATATTCTCTTTTTTCCTGATATGCTAATAAGTTGTTTGGTGCAATGAGGATGTCACCATTGCTCTCATCACACCAAAGGGTTACCCCCTATTATGATTGACAGGGTCAGGCAATATACATGTCATGCATAGCAGGGATGGAGAGAGGGAGGAACTGGGTACTGCAAACTATAGGTCTTTGGTGCAATGAGTGCAATGGTGATGCTCTCATTGCACCAAACAGTTCATTAGTATATCAGGAAAAAACAAAGAGACTGATTGAGAAGAAGAAAAAGTGTTTTTATTCATATGAACCCTGGCTATTTGACTGTGCCTACAGTTCAGTAGGGACTGTTCTGGTGGTAAACTCCCTTTAAGGAAATATCTTCTTAAATATCAGACTACCTTCCTAAATATCCAACTACCTTTTGGAATAAGAGACTGTTTGTTAGGCTATATCCACACTGTGTTTGCAGTGTCCCTTTGTTCTGAGAGAGCTCTTGGCACATAAGTCAAATATATTCATGGACCCCAAAAGATTTTTGACTTGTCAGGCTTGTATATGTTGGTATTTCTTTTTCAAGCAGTACGGAATAGTAAAGTTTACTGTGTTGTTCTATACAAAGCCATCCAACAAAAAAGTATACTGCATGGTGTATTTGTTTAACATGATTGCCTAGGGCCAACAGATGCTGTCAGATACTCAACCTATACTTCTGCTGTACCCTGCAAATGAATTTTAAATTGGCCCTTACTCACTTTTCCCCATAAAATGAGCAGGTCTCTGGTTGGGTCAGCTCTCCTGCCTCCAGACCCTAACTACATCTGGTTGCCAAGTAACCCCTCTCCTCTTCAGTGCTGTTAACTGGTCAGGTTTCTATGGCGACTGATGCCCACTGATCCTGCCAGGCATGGAAACCTAATTATAGTTCCCGCCTAATTAAAGAACCAGCATGTGTCCCTTGCATGAAAATCATGGTACTACTGATTGTTCTCATTGGTCTTTGACCTTGGCTTTTATAATTGGATTCTTCTTTGGTCTTGCTCCTTTGGTTTTTATCATTTGATACCTTTAGTTATTTTACTGGTTTCAGCTCCAGAACTGTTTTCTGACTACTTCTCGGTCTCATATTTTTGCATCCTGACCACTCTCTGAGACAACTGTTGACTCAGTTTCTTTCTGTGTTATAATTTCTTTAGTGCTCTCGCCATCTGTGAAGGATCACGTCCTACCAGAACCTGCTTCTGGCACACCTGAGATCGCCTCGATTACCTCACACCCACTTTCCGTGAGTGCTGGTCCAACAGAGGATAATACGCAAGGCGGGCCTTCTAAATTTTATATATTTATTAACCCCTAAATGGGTCGGCACTAGACATTTAACACATACATAGAATACATGCAGCGATTAGCAAGCAGATACAAGTGAAAAACAGCATAACACGGTACATAAAACAAAAATGGGAATAACAGAAAGAAAAGAATATATATCACCAACACCAGCTTGTGATGGTTTCTCTGGCCTCCAGGTGTTGAGCCAGGGCACTTATCTTATGAACGTCCAGTACCAGATGATCCTAGCAGAGCAAAGGGCAGAACCACCCTTCCGGAACAAGTAGTTAGTCCATTTCTCTGATCCCATGTGGCAGGCTCAGGGCACAGTCTTGGGCAAAGCATGTGTTGCTTACATGCAGTTACCCCTCGTTCCGGTTCACAACAAGGCCTCAAGCCTAGCTGCTTAGGCCGCATGTCAGCCACATGGTCATCAAATGGTTGACTTCCCCCGCACCTCGCCTCCAGGAAGCGCGCATCACCAAATTCACAAGACAACAGAGACTGGTTCAGCCTGGGCGGAGCCCTTTTGTCTCCCCTGGTCTCCTCCCTGAGTGAGGTCACCAGGGGGAGGAGCCCCGCACCCTCTCTACATCTCTTAGAATTAATTTACGGTATAATTATTTTCCGGATGTTTATAGAGTCGGGCTGGTAGTATAATGGGGTTCCTGGCGAGATCCCCAATACATAGACTCCAAGGTCGACACTCCAGCTCCCTTTTGGTAAGGAGATCAGTGCCTGGACCTTTCCTGGGCTTTCAACTGTGACATGTGTATATTCTGAGTGTGCGCCTTGACCTGACGCATCTGGGGAATTTATCGGGGCAACTGTAAGATGTTCCCCAGGCCAGATATTGTCATAAAACCATAAGCCCTTTGAACTAACGGTGGCACCAGTGTGTCTACCAATGATATGCGGATCATTTGCATAACATATCCCGTCTAAATGAACCCCCGCTGGGTTAATGAGGGTTGCAGTCTTATGCAGATACAGGCTTTTGACCAAATGGCTGATTGCTTCAGGGACATTGTCCTGATAGTAGTCTGACCACATTCCATTTGCCCCACTAGGCTTGGTCTCAGGCACCAACCCCCACTGTGCAGTAATATAGACCAATATTTATATCATAAGACCATATCTGAGCTTAATATCATGACACCATCAATAAACTATTATTCTGGGAATCGAAACCTTGCAATATGACCAGGAAAGTCCCTACCTCTTTGCTGGGGTTGAGGTTGTAGAATGTGGATAATCCTTACATTCCACAACCCAGTTTAGCTTCCAGAAAGCCAATTGCAACTTTGTGGTTCCACTTATCTAGTGAGAAACGTAAGTGTATGCCTATCAGTAGACTACTCATTGGAATCATTTTGTTAACATAATAAACAGAAAATGTTTGGTTGCCCTGCAAAGGAATATTACATTTCTCTGTTAGAGCACACAAAATTTGTCAATCAGAATAATTTACAGAAATATTCCTATGTCTAGCTATTGCTGCTCCCTGGCCTTCTTTTGATTCCTTCTTGAAGATTCTACCTGATGTGACCAATGCTAATGTAGATCAGTCCTACTACCTTGATCATCTACACAGGCAGCAAAGTGATCCGGCCATTGTGCAGGCCAACCAAGTAGAATCGACACAGTAGAAGTGGCCTCTTTTCACCATCAGTGATGTGTTCCCTGTCCTCTCACAGAGGAAACCACTGCTTAAAATCACTGTAACCAGCAGTTATTGAGAATTGGGCTATAGTATCAATGGCCATTGTTTAGATAATGTTACAGCAGGGAAACTATAGTCACCTCAGTTAGAGACTTTTACATTTCTTCAGCAACATTCCTCTACCAACTATTGACAACTGATTTTTCAGCAGGGAAAAGCTTATTTTATCATTGATGCCAGCCATAAAATTAAAAAAAGCTGTCATCCTTGTTTAGTGAGATGATCGCTTTATAGTTTCATTGGGAACTGATTGACAGCTTTATGCCAATTTTCTGTTGTAAACAAAAGGGTTGCAAATTTTTGCACTTGCCGCATATTTGTAATATTTGCAAGTTATTTTTTTTCTCATTACTTGCAAGTTTCATGAAAAGTGAGTAAGGTTAAATTAGGAGGAGGTGTAACCAGAAATGTCCAAAAAATTTACCAATTCTGAAGACTAGCAATGCCTGCACCAAATTAGTTTGTATTTATTTCCACAGCAATGTATGCATGCAGGAAGTTGCACTGTTAAGGGGCCTTGTGACTACACTGTGACTACACTGGGGTATACAGTGTTAAAAGGACATGTTGCTGACATTAAAGAATTAAAAGGAGATGTAAATGATAATGAAGAGGGATGTGGCTGACGATATTTTTAAGGGGACACGTGGCTAGTTAATAGTCACGTGGCTGGCACTGTTACATCTTACAGTTCTTACAGTCTGCCACTGTTATAGAGGATTGTGGCTAACACTTTCTTGTGGGGGTTGTAAAAAAGAAATAAAAAAGATTCATAGATATATAAAGAATGAAAATTTGTAAAAAATACAAACAACAAAAACAATAATGGGGCATATTTATCGGTAAATGACAGATTTCTGTCTTATATTGCATCAAAAAATTGTGCACTTACTTTGAATAAATTTATGAAGGAAATGCAGCAAAAATAATGGCTTTATTAGACAACCTTGATTCTTCTCAAAAAAGAGGCACATTACAATGGTCCCATATGCCACCTACATGATGTAATGTCCATACTGGCAGCTGGCTTTTTAACCAGTAGAGATATGAGGGGGCAGTCATACTGTGCCTTCTCAGGGATTTTACTAGGTGAGCCTAACAAGCCACAACTTTTAGACACTTTCTGGTGCATTTACCCAGATTTTGGTGCATCTTAAGGAATTTTAACACAAAACTAGGAAAACTGTCTATTTGTGAATTTTGAGAAATATTTATCAACTGGCGTGGAATGTGTTTCTATATATATCTAAGTTTCAGAATGAGAGTCATACAACTAGACAACGAGTTATTGCTAAATATTTTCCAATGTATTTAGATTCTCAGGTAGTCCGTACAAGCTCGGCTGCACAGTGATCATTGGATATGGCTGCTTAGCGGGGAAAGTAGCCTTACAATATGCAACCAGGTGCCTGTACATCTAAGATGCTACCAGATACACCTATAAACTTAGTGTCACTGTAGTATACTTTTTTGTTTGTTCATTATTAGATATTGTGTGTTTACTACTGCATTGAGTTTTCCATACATCAAAATCCAGATTACATACATTTAGCATTGATTTTGACAATTTCAAGTTTCTAATGATGAAGAATGTCTTTCTCCAGTCCAAGTCCACAACAATTTACAAAGCAGCTGTGAATTCTGGCATTATTGTAGGCAGCCAATGAATCGTAACATTTACAGACATACTGAAAATGAATTGTCATCAGATAATATTTATCTCTGTAAACTTTGTCACAGAATTTGCCTAATCATTTAACATCTGCAAAGTGATTTTTTATTAATGACCAACATGTCAGCCACCATGAAAGATGTTCATAGCACCTCTAAACAAAGCAAACAGTCAGTCCATTGTGGTGGTGCCAAAAATGACTGTATCCAAAACACTATGTGTGTGAAAGTCTCAACTTTAGTTCCTAATTTGAAGTGTTGACATACAGATAGAGTTTAAGGTATCGCATGGAAGCTGTTATATTACCATTGTTTTTTCACAGGTCATTTACTGAAGTTCAAAAGTATAAGTCTCCTGAATGAAAGATGCCCTATTCTAAATGATATACATGGTACTATCTATTGTACTGGTATTTTCTCCAGTGTTTGTCCCCTTCCTTATAGCAGTGGTAAACAACTGGTAGACCACAGCAAGCTTCAATAATTTTTTATCCTCTAAAAGTGTTTGAATTGGGATTTCATGTCAGAAACATTGAGTGATGTCAGCCTGGGGCATAAATGTGGGAATGAATAAGTAGGTCTATGTTGATGACCTGCTATTTTTCCCTCTTCTGCTTGCATTTCTTCCTAACCTTATGGCCAAAATATGTACTTGCTGTTCTTCTTATTAGAGACTTCACATACCTCTACATGGTTAACTGTCCCCTCTTCTTCAATATATGAAGAATGACCTGTCCTACAGGGATAAAAGAACATTTACCTGATTTGGGAGATGTACTATATTTAAAATAAATATATTACCCAGGATCTTGTATTTTTACAGGCACTCCTGCTCCATATCCTGTATCAAAGTTTATTTGGGCTGGGAAGCCAGCATGTATTGCATGTTTTGTCCTTGGTGGTAGTGGGGGCATAGCACTGCCAGGCTTTGCATCATACAGGACACCTATGTTTTATTGAAATAGACATGGGGTACTAAGCAATTGGTATCCATGGAGCATCGATTCCTGCCTACCCTACTCTTGATGAAACTCTGAGTGAGGCAATAGTTGGTGGTACACCTGCATGCTACAATCAGCCCGATGCTGAGGGAAGCCTTGACTGTATTCCTGAGACCGGGCATTAATTACTTCCCTTCTTCTTTATACATCATTCTCAGAAACCTAACTTTCATCTGGTTATGGAGAGCAGCCTATTTAGGCTCTGACATTGCGCAGACAAATGTTGTGCTGGCCATTTTGTGCAGCAGGTGAACTGGTGGACTCTCCACAGTGTCAGCTTCAGTCTCACTAAGCAGCTGGCAGGTCACTTCCTGGTATCCCTCAAACACACTGTAGGCTTTTCATGTTCCTTGACCATTTGATATTTGGTGTAAGGGGAAGTTCTACATCTTGCATTCTATATAATCTGCTGATTTTACTTTCAGACCTGCCTTCAGTAATCTACTTTATTAACTGGGAATGGGACCTGAAATTTGCATGAATGAACAAAGGGACCAGATATACAAAGTGACACATAAGTCTTCCATTGTTAGTAGATATCAAGAGGCTGGCTTTAAGATTGGGTGCCCTCTTGACTCAATGCTCTCATGTTTTAGAAATTGTTGGTGACTTAGTGACTTAGTAAGCATAAGTTTTTGCATAAAAGTGCAAACTTACTGCAGAGTAAATTAACCTGTAATATGGAAGTGGATTGCTCAATGCACCCAGAATGTGGTCACACCTATCAGAGCACCCTTTTTTTTTTGTGGTTGCCACACAGCATCGCATCATAACATATAGATTGACAGGTACCCATGTGTGGTGACCAGAGACGACTAAAGTAGACTCCATTTAATAGTTTATTTTGTGTCTATGCTAATTTTGATCACAATTTCTGTACACTGCTGCAGAATAGGTTTGAGATATGTAAGCAACTGGAAAAATATATATTTCTGACCACCATATTTTAATATCTAAATGGATTTCAGTTTAATCTCCCTGTAGTGAATTACTCATGTGTTTTATTTTTTTTGACAGCAACTGTACTTGTGAATTCTATGGCAGTTTTGTGACACAGGTATTTTTGAATATTTCTATAATTTAAACTGCAATTAGTGCTTCTAATCTTGTAATTTAAATATTTTAAGGTCAAGACTCTTTGTAAAATCAGACATGGAAGGAACAATTTTCTAAAACATTCTATTTTACATTCCTGGCATATCAGAAACACAGTCATTTTAAAGAAGTGTAAATAACACAATTATTCCAGATCTCCCTGCTGTCACAGTGCTTCAACTTAATTAGGTGTTTTTAGATTCCATTGTTAAGAATAAATAACCATATAACTAATGAAGTTAGTCCACTGCTATTCTTACTAAAGATCAAAAGTCCTCAGTAAAACACATGAAATCATGACTGGTTCTTTTCTTCATACTTGTTCTTAGCTTTTCATTACAAAATAACATACGTCGCATTAAAATAAGGTCTTTTTGGTTAATTTTATTTTAAAAGCGTTTGTAGAAGATCAGAAATTAAACCAAAGTGAGTAATTGTAATATATTTCTAGTCCTTCCACACCAGGCTTTATTTCCTTGACTGCAGTAATGATGTGCACTCAAGCCGACTCATAGAGGGCTATGAGACAGAAAGTTGGAGTAGATAAGCTGTGAAATCATCTGTAGGCCAGTGGTCTTATCTACGTTATCTGTTATCTTTCATTGTAATTTTCTCATGTTTCTGATGTAAATGAGGTGACTTCTACAAAGAACCCCACCCCACCCAGAATTGTTTCAGTCTATTATTAGGCTTAGTGGACAAAATGAAAAATGCAGTACTTAATACTTTAAGAATATATATATATATATTGATAGTGAAAATAAAAAAATCAGCAAAAGTTTGTTTAAAAGAAAAATGTGGTTTAAAAACATGTACTTTTCTGGTGACACACTCCTTTTAAAACAAAATCCATTGAAACTGTCAAGTGAAAGTTTGCCGCAACCAGTGGCGGAACTAACGCTGTAGCAGCCAAAACAGTTTCTAGGAGGCCAGCCCTGCTGTTTTTTTTTTTTTTTTTAAAGGCTGTTACTGGCCGCTATTTAGTTAATAATTCCTGATCCTGCCCATGTCTGCCTCCGCTTCCCCTTCAACCCTCCAGGGGACCCTGTGCATCCTATATCACATTGCTGACACTGAACAGCATCAGGACATCACTGATGCGAAGCAGAGGCGGCCGTGGGCAGGATCGAGGAACCTTGCGAGAGTCATCTCATTCAGATTGCTCAGAGGTTTCATTCAAAGTAAATAGGTCTGAAACAGAACTGCTATTATACTGTGGGGTCTTCAATAATGAGCGGAAGCCCAAAGGAGGTTAGTAAAAATAGCAAACAGTAAGTTTTTACTTACCTCTCCTAGGCTCTGGTGCAGGTCTTCGGGCCTCATGAGTGACGTTTTAAATGGCGCATAATGATGCCAGCATAACCCACATGCCTGTGATTGGGCCTCAGCAGTCTCTGACGTCATTCAGGAGAACTGAAGACCCATGCTGGAGCCCAGGAGAGATGAGTAACATTGTATGTTATGTTTAATCACCTGCCCTGGGCCTGAAGATACTCCACAGTATAATAATAGTTAGTGGGTGGAGAACCCCAAAAATTCGTAATGAATACTGTAGGGTTCATTATAGGACATTATACTGTGTGTGGATGGGCCAATATGGGACTGTGTGAATACTGTGTGTAGGAGCTACTGTGGGACATTACACTGTGCACTATGGGAAATTATTCTTAAGGGGTTGTCCAGGAATTGAACAAACTCCAGAAGGGCTTGCAGCTGACTTTATAAAGTCACTAGCACTTACTGTATGGTGGCCTGTAAAAGGGGCACTTACAGCATGGGGGCCAATAAAGGGGCAGTATACTATGTGGGTGGACAGTAAAAGGGACATTTACTGTGTGGAGACCAGTAAAGGATGCAGCAAATTCTCACTTCCATTGCCCCTTACTTCTTATTAAGCTTACATTCAGTATGACATTGAAGTTTCTAAGGCCTGCTCATTATGTATATAATACATGCCCACTTTTAATTTAATTGTAACTTTGCTGTTATCACTGCACACAGATGGGAATATAATTTAATGGGCCTAATAGATTATTCATTATCAGGTTATTTGCTTAACATTGATTCCAAACACAGTTCGGATGGTTGTCTTTTGCTGGACCTATTGTTTTAAGGACCTATTACAGTGTCAGAGCCTGGTCCTAGGGCTGGTGTCAGCACCTAACCAACCCAGACAGGTTTTGGGGGCCCACTGAGGGTTGGCAATGAATGCTTCCATCAATACAGATGGAAGCACTCATTTCCTTGTAAAGGGCCAGGCAGCGTGTGGTACCTATATAGTATAGTAGTTACTGCTTACTGCTCCTCGGACTGCCCTCCCTCGCTCTGGTGCTCACAGGGCTATGTGTGTGGGTGCTGAGGCAAGAAAGAGGTGGGCAGTCCGGGGAGCTGCAAGCGATATGTACTATTGCACTCTTTAATCGCTTTGCAATCCCTGGGCAAATGGAGCTGGGGGGACATTATGCTTTCCCGGGGAAAAAGGCTATTAAACTGTGTGGGGAAAAATTAGGCCCTAATATTGTTAGAGGAAAGATGGGTGTCATTATACAGGTGTGGGGGCAGAAAGGGATTATACTGTATGAGTGGAAAAATGTCGTCATTATATTTTGTGAGCGCATAAGAGGCCATTATACTGTGTGTAGGGGATAAGGGGCCCCTTATACTGTATGTGAGGGAAAATGGGGGCCATTTTGCTGTTATGCTGCAGACCTGCCATCTGCAATACATCTCATCTGCAGTACTGTGGATGAGATTTCTACAAGTCTCATCCATATCCTGCAACTAAAACCACAGCGGTTTTAAATCCACAACATGTCAATTATTGCTTCAAAAGTTGAAATTTACGGAAGACTTATAGCAATTCCAGCAGATGTGTCGCAGCAAGAACCGCACAAGCTGCGACAGCTTTTACTGGAACACACTGCATTGTTGGCCCTGCCGAGTCCTACCAGAAGATCCTTTTATAATTTGGTTGGCCAGTCTACCTTGCTTATGTTTGATAAATTGTACGTAGTTTCCCAACACTTATTGAAATATAATGGATGAATGAACTCTCAAAACTGCCTTTTTTTTTTGGAGAAATTAAATAATAATGCAGGAACAGTTTTACTTAGACCCTTGAACTGTGCCATTCCTTTGTTATTCCTCCTGCAAATGTATGAATAAATTAACAACTGGGCATTAGTATTTCCCTTGTCAATAGGGTGTATCTCTGCATAGACTGATACTGTTACTAAGAAAAGGATAGTGTGTATGGACATGCTTAATTGTGGGAATGGTACAAGTTGTCGATCCTACATACAGAGGAAACAAAACCATGTAGAGGTCTAAGAAAGATGTTATTTCACGGAGAACACAAATATTCCCTAAAATAGACATGTTAAGAGGGCTGAAAGGTTCCCTTTATGTATTGTCAATGTTCAAACATTACATGTTTGAAACCACCTAAATTATTCAGATTTTAGAGAATAACAATGCCTGAATTTGTCTTAATAATCATTTATCCTATGTAAGGCAGTGAGCCGTTCTATAGAGAGTTTATCTGCTTTGGCTCGGTTTGCCTAGCAGTATTTCACTTAATAATTTAATCACAGGCTAATGCTGTTGGATGCATTGCAACTAAATCAGTCAAATATAATTTTCATCATGGATCACTTAAAGTATGATTTCGGCTTAAGGCAATATAAGTACTATCAATTGCACTAATGACATTGAGGAATGCAACTAGATAGAACCCTGGAAAATGGTGCACTCATGTTCTGGTTACAAAAAGATTATTGTAGTGTAAAAGCAATAAACCAAGTTCTTTACAAAAGGGAAAGCATTGTTTTATACAGTCGTGGGAGAAAAGCTATTGCTGTATGGATGTTGCTTTCCTTTGCCTACCATCCTATAGATAGAGGATAAATAGCTGAACGGTGGGGGTCTGACCACTGCAACCTCCGCTGATCCTAAGAACTATGGGATAAGTGATTCCTCCTGTTGTGAATGCAGCCACGATTAATATAGAATGACCCTGGTGGACAGGACGCTTTCCGCTCCTATTCACTTCAATGGGGGTGCCAATGATGGCGAGTGTTGTACTTCGGCTATTTCTGGCACTCCCATAGAAATGAACAGATGCCAGCTGCATTCACAATTTCCCCCTGTTCTCTGTATCAGTGGGGTCTCAGTGGTCAGACCTCCAGAGCGACTCTCTGCTGTCTTCGACCCTCTTCAATGATGTCACAGACATGGGCTATGCCTGCGTTATTATGCATAGTGATGCTGGCCTGACCCTAAAGAGGCCCAAAGACAGCAGAAGCCCAGGGGGGTTTATGTTTGCTCACCTCCCCTGGGCCTCTGATCATTATAATCTGGGGTCTGAAGAGATGTGATATGGTCAGCGATGTGATATGAGACGCACAGGTCCCTCGGAAGGCAGAAGGGGAAGTGGAGGCGGCGGTGAGCAGCAACAGGGATTGGTAAGTAAATACGGCCGTTACTTGCTGGGGTCACTCCAGCAGGTAATGGCCTGTTTTAAAAAAAAAAGCAGAAGTGGCCCACCGGTCTCCTAAGGTCATGAGCAGCGGTAGCCACTGGGGGGCATCTTAACAGTACTTTTTTTTTTTTTTTGTCCAGTTTCTCCTGTACCTGGAGCTGATACATTTAACCACATTTACAGGAGGCATTTGGCCTCCTAACCTGAACTATAGAGCTGATCTGGGTCCCTAGAACCTCTAGGACCCAGCAGCTCTTACAGTTCCCACAGGGGTACACAACTACCCCGAAGGCAGGTAATAGACCATCCCTGTCTTCTCTATTGGAGCTCTGGCTGAAGTTACAGCCAACTTCTCAGTTCTGCTTAACACTGCAAGGATGTACGGGTACATTCTTGAGTCAAGAGTGGATCGCCCAAACATATACAGTCTGTGGGCAGTCCGAAACTAGTTAAGGTGATTGTACACATTAGAGTAACACCAACCAACCAGTTTTTTGTTTTTAGGAACAATAAACCACTGCCATGTTGTTTTTCGGTACACATGCACTCTCCTGAGAGTGCATGAAGATTAGGGAGGGGGGATTGGGATGAATGGTTGTTGAAGGTACAGTCGTGAGAAAAACAATGTACACTCTCTTTATGTTTTATGTATCAGGACATAAAATTAGGTAAAGAGTCTTGAAAGACAACGTGAAGGAACAACACAACAGATTTCACCAGTGGCGTAACTAGGAATGGCCGGGCCCCATAGTGGTCCCTGCACACAGTATTATGCCCCATAGTGGCCCCTGCACACAGTATTATGCAGCATAGTGGCCCCTGCACACAGTATTATGCAGCATAGTGGCCCCTGCACACAGTATTATGCCCCATAGTGGCCCCTGCACACATTATCATGCAGCATAGTGGCCCCTGCACACAGTATCATGCAGCATAGTGGCCCCTGCACACAGTATTATGCCCCATAGTAGTCCCTGCACACAGTATTATGCAGCATAGTGGTCCCTTCACAGTATTATGCCCCATAGTGGCCCCTGCACACAGTATTATGCCCCATAGTGGCCCCTGCACACAGTATCATGCCCCATAGTGGCCCCTGTATACAGTATCATGGCCCATCGTGCCCACTGCACACAGTATCATGCCCCATAGTGGCCCCTGTACACAGTATCATGCCCCATAGTAGCCCATGCACACATTATCATGCAGCATAGTGGCCCCTGCACACAGTATTATGCCCCATAGTAGTCCCTGCACACAGTATTATGCAGCATAGTGGACCTCCCATGAATGATTATTATACTCTGGGGTCTTTTCAGATCCCAGAGTATAATGATCGGAGACCCAGAGGAGGATAAAAACATAAAAAACGCTGTAACTTACCTCTCCCTGGCTCCGATGATCTCCGGTGCGCTACTTCGGCCATCTTCAATGTTGGACCAGATCTCGCATGAGCCAGGCCGTCGTCACAACGCTTAATGATGTTGGCTGATGTCTGGGACGTCACCAAACAGGCCTGAAGCCTGTCGGAGCACAGGAGAGGAAAGTTACAGTGTTTTTTTATATTCCCTCACCTCCCCTGGGCCCCCGAACGTTATACTCAGGAGTCTGAAAAGACCCCAAAGTATAACGATAGCAGTGTTTTTGGGGTTTGCGGTAGCGACATTAAGGGGCCCGGAGCCCTGTGGCAGCCGCTACCGCTGCTACCCTGGTATTTACACCCTTGGATTTCACCGTTTAATGAAACCAAAATGAAAAAGCCATGTGTGGTAAACTAAGTACACCCCATGAATCAATAGCTTGTGAAACCACCTTTAGCAGCAATAACCTGAAATAATGGTTTTCTGTGTGACTTTATCAGTCTGAAGAAATTTTAGCCCACTGTTCTTTCCAAAATTCCTTCAATTCATTGAGGTATGTGGGCAAATGTTTGTTCACAGCTTTTTCAAGACCCTGCCACCTCATTTCAATTAGATTGAGATCTGGACGTTAACATGGCTATTGCAACACTTTGATTCTTTTTGAGTTTCAGCAGTTCTGTTGTAGATGTTCAGGTGTACGTGGGATTTTTGTCATGTTGCATAACCCAGTTTTGGCCATAGTCAACCCAATGACTCCAAGTTGCCCAGGTCTGGTGGCTGTACACCAAGCCCAGATCATCACACTTCTACCAGCATGCTTGACAGTTGGTATGAAGTGTTTATGTTGATATGTCTTTGGTTTCACCTGAGGTGACACTATGCATTATGGCTGAACATCTCTACTTTCGTCTTGTCTGTTCTAGAAGTCTTCTAGTTTGCTTACATGGTGCTTAAAACTTAACATGTGCTGCCATGTTCTTTTTAGAAAGAAAAGGCTTTCTCTTGTCAACCATTTCACATAGGTCATACTTATTCATTGTTTTTAATTGTAATGCCATGAGCTTGAACATTTAACAAGCTAACTGAGAGTTGTAGTGTCTTAGGCTAGATTCACACAACAGTGATTAATGGATCTGTGATGTCAGTTTTTTTAACGGATGTCACACGGCAGTCAGTGAATTGGAACTATTCACATGACTGTTATTTTGACGATCTGTTGTAACAGAGCATCAAAATATAGGTCATGTTCTATTTTTGGCTGTTTCATGGATCACTCCAAACACTAAAATGTATGGGGGGATCCATGAAAAGGAGTGCCCCTTGGATGCAAGACAGCTGTGAAAAATGGATGTTTTTCACAGCTGTTTTGGACCTCAGTCGTGTGAATGTAGCCTTAGAGGTAGCTCTTGTTTTTTTGGCAATTTCTCTGAGCATTGACGATTTGACATTTGGGTGAGTTTACAGGGATGTCTGCTACTGGGAAAATTGTCAGCTGTCTTGAATACACTTGGTGTATCATTGGACTGTAATATCAAGTTTCCCACCAATTAGTTTTCTTACTTTTAGTCAGAATTCTGTGCTAATTATTATATATTAAGTCATTCCTCCTTTTAGCAAGCCACACCACCTACCCCAAAGCCACATTACTGTATCGGACTTGGTGGAAAAAAATGTTCAAAACACTTTAATAAATGTGCTGCAAGGAATGCCAGTTTTTTATTTTGGCTCAAATTGCACCAGAATTGTGCTTTGAGGCTTTGCACTGTGATCTATGGCTATTACTGTGCACCTTCACTGGTTCATTTTTTTGGATGTAAAAGAAGATATTCACACATGATTATCTAGCAGGGATGTTTTCAATTTTCTTCACGGCTCCTAAAGTATATTTCCTGTTATAAATAACCTTCCATAGATCAGCAGGTGCTAGATAAATAGCTACACTGCTCTGTATGGTTGTGTAAAGTCCTGCATGTTCAACTATATTGGCGTCTAGCAATTTCAACTATATTGGAGTCTACAAGGACATAGATACAGTTGTTATGCATGGTAGAGGAGGAAGATAATGGCATCTTGCCCTACCATTCTCTTACTTGTAGGCCATAAGCTTCTTCAGACCTGTAGCCTACAGAGTGCCCTGACCACTACTAAGACGACTGACGTTATTGCATTGCACCTCCTACACTGGGACATGGACGTCTTGTGGCCATGGTGTCTTTTAGGTTGTAGGCCTGAAGAGGTTTGCAGCCTACAAGTATGGAGGAGTAAGTAGAAGCAGCTATGGTCTGACTATCTAAGGTGAGGAGAGTATAATTTTCATTATTTTTTTTTTTACACTTTGGGGGGTACATTATTTATATCATAGTGGAAATCGGGGTAGGATGGATATATGGGGCAATAATATAAAGGGACACTTTTAAAATGGTTGTCTGGGATTTTTTTAGGGCTCATTAGGGGGCATCATTTTTTGTTATAGTTTATCCTTAGGTTAGGCCATAAATATCTGATTGGTGGGGGGTCAACATTTGGATGGATGGATCAGCCATTTGGAGGTCCCTGTGCTATATAGAGCATGGAGCTGGAAACTCTGTATACTGTATAGTTGCTCTGCGGCATTATTCCATCCATTTACATCAACAGGAACTGTGATGCAGTAATGCCACTGCTATAGGGACCAGAAGTGCCCCCAAATGACTGATCCATGCATGGGCCAACTGATGGCCCTGCCAGTCAGATTTGTATGGTTAATGATAACCCATAACAAAAAAAAAAAAATCATATCCAACTTCTTTACTATAAGGGGAACATCGGGGGGCAATATTTATGTAAGCATCAGGGGCACAGTTAATACAAGGAGGTATGAATATCTGGGTAATTGGGCAGTATTAATTTAATGTAGCACTCCGGTATATTAGTTAGGGAACGTTATTAATTGCAGGGATACTATTAATTTAAGCAGGCATACAGGGGCATCATTAATTTAAAGAGGCACACAGGGGTATTATTCATTCATTCATTCATTCATTTCCAGGGAATTTTTATAATGTATATTTAATAATTGGGGGGGTAGCAACAAGTTGGGGAGTTAGTATAGGTGATGTGGGTTGGGTGCCTAGAAACGTGGGGAGCCAAAGATGTCTGTTTTGCAAATTTTACAGAGAGAAGTCACAGCTGAAAGATGTGGTCATGGTGGTCCAGGTGGAAATGTGAATGATTACAGTCAGAAATGTCACTGGTAAGTCACTACATTTTTCCTGCATTGTACTAATTTAAATGGTCTGTAGAGCCCTGTATAGAGTCAGTATCTAACATTATATGGTCAGCCCATAGTAGTAATATTGTTATACCTGAGTAGGGAGCCCACTCAGATGTGTTTGCTCCCCTGTGACCAACCCCTAGCTGCGCCTCTGTCCTTAAAGGTATTCAGTATTGCAATGAAACTGTACAAAGACAACTTTTTCACATGGTTTGGTTGGCGTTTTAGATGTAGATTCAAAACTACACAGATTTTAGGGTGTTTTGTGGATCTGTTGGGCAGTTTTCAGCTGTGCAGTGTGCTAAAATCCAAAGATTACATACATATACATACCCAGCCATGCCCTGGGTGTATTGTACAGCATATTTTCTTTGCAGCAAGATTACACAAAAAAGGTATGTTCTCTGTGTCACTAATACAGCAGCATATAAGTCATTTAGAAGCAATTTCAATGTTGGTAGAATCCCTTTATTAGCTAAACATTTTCCTAAAGGGTACCCTTTTAACAGTCTCTTGTGTAGCTCCAACTATAATGAAAATCATAGTCTACTACAGTTGTCTCTTTAAATATATATATATATATATATATATATATATATATATACAGTACAGACCAAAAGTTTAGACACACCTTCTCATTCCAAGAGTTTTCTGTATTTTCATGACTATAAAAATTGTAGATTCACACTGAAGGCATCAAAACTATGAATTAAGACATGTGGAATTATATACTTAACAAAAAAGTGTGAAACAACTGAAAATATGTCTTATATTCTAGGTTCTTCAAAGTAGCCACCTTTTGCTTTGATTACTGCTTTGCACACTCTTGGCATTCTCTTGATGAGCTTCAAGAGGTAGTCACCTGAAATGGTTTTCAGTTCACAGGTGTGCCCTGTCAGGTTTAATAAGTGGGATTTCTTGCCTTATAAATGGGGTTGGGACCATCAGTTGTGTTGTTCAGAAGTCAGGTGGATACACAGCTGATAGTCCTACTGAATGGAGTGTTAGAATTTGTATTATGGCAAGAAAAAAGCAGCTAAGTAAAGAAAAGCGAGTGGCCATCATTACTTTAAGAAATGAAGGTCAGTCAGTCCGAAAAATTGGGAAAACTTTGAAAGTATCCCCAAGTGCAGTGGCCAAAACCATCAAGCGCTACAAAGAAACTGGCTCACATGAGGACCGCCCCGGGAAAGGAAGACCAAGAGTCACCTCTGCTGCGGAGGATAAGTTCATCCGAGTCACCAGCCTCAGAAATCGCAGGTTAACAGCAGCTCAGATTAGAGACCAGATCAATGCCACACAGAGTTCTAGCAGCAGACACATCTCTACAACAACTGTTAAGAGGAGACTGTGTGCAGCAGGCCTTCATGGTAAAATAGCTGCTAGGAAACCACTGCTAAGGACAGGCAACAAGCACAAGAGACTTGTTTGGGCTAAAGAACACAAGGAATGGACATTAGACCTGCGGAAATCTGTGCTTTGGGCTGATGAATCCAAATTTGAGATCTTTGATTCCAACCACCGTGTCTTTGTGCGACACAGAAAAGGTGAACGAATGGACTCTACATGCCTGGTTCCCACCGTGAAGCATGGAGGAGGAGGTGTGATGGTGTGGGGGTGCTTTGCTGGTGACACTGTTGGGGATTTATTCAAAATTGAAGGAATACTGAACCAGCATGGTTACCACAGCATCTTGCAGCGGCATGCTATTCCATCCGGTTTGCGTTTAGTTGGACCATCATTTATTTTTCAACAGGACAATGACCCCAAACACACCTCCAGACTGTGTAAGGGCTATTTGGCCAAGAAGGAGAGTGATGGGGTGCTACGCCAGATGACCTGGCCTCCACAGTCACCAGACCTGAACCCAATTGAGATGGTTTGAGGTGAGCTGGACCGCAGAGTGAAGGCAAAAGGGTCAACAAGTGCTAAGCATCTCTGAGAACTCCTTCAAGACTGTTGGAAGACCATTTCAGGTGACTACCTCTTGAAGCTCATCAAAAGAATGCCAAGAGTGTGCAAAGCAATAATCAAAGCAAAAGGTGGCTACTTTGAAGAACCTAGAATATAAGACATATTTTCAGTTGTTTCACACTTTTTTGTTAAGTATATAATTCCACATGTGTTAATTCATAGTTTTGATGCCTTCAGTGTGAATGTACAATTTTTATAGTCATGAAAATACAGAAAACTCATGGAATGAGAAGGTGTGTCCAAACTTTTGGTCTGTACTGTATATATATATATATATATATATATATATATGTACATACATACAGCACAGTTTATTCTCTGTAAAAGTCAGCATACGTTGAACATAATCACTAAACATGGTGTGAATCTTCCCTTGCAATGATTTTAGTGTTCTAATAGCTGAACATTATTTCCTTAAGCTGCAGTACCCCATTAATTTCTTAGAACATATTAAAGCACAGTTACAAACAAACTAATATACAATAATTTGACATCAACAAGGGATTGTTTTCAATTCTTTACCAGCCTTGGATGTAGTCTGGGCATGTGGTCCTAAGATACTGCACACCACCCATACAAAGCTCTAAGGAATTCTATTTACAAAGAAATGCCTCTGTCTCAAACAATAAAGAACTTTCAAAGGTCTTTTATAAGATGAAAAAGGAATTTCATCAATTCCATACTCTTCCTGCCCATGTACTGGACATATCTGAATGTGTCAGTTCTGAAATGTGCCAGCTATTAAATGGCCTTCCCCTCCCCCCACCCCAAAAAGGACACAAACAACAGAAACAAACATACAGGAAAAAAAAATTAACAAAAAATATAACAAAAAGACATCCCGAGCTGGTGTTCTTGATAGGCAGAAACAGAAAAGAGCACTTTGACGAGACGGAAAACCATAATAATTGTATGCTGTTCTGCTGTTTTTATAATCAGTAAAGAAAAAGCCTTATTTGCATCTCGGCATGAAAGTGTTAGCAACCTAAATCTTATTAACATCAACTGAGTATAAGTAATATTATCTCAGGAAGAATACAGTACAGTATATTAATGTGTGTTTCTTAAAGATTAGCTGCAGAAAGTAAAAGCACCACATTATGCTAATATACTGCAAATCTATTAAACACATACCCACTGTACAAGAAGAAGGAGTTATTATTATAACAGGTTTATTCCATTAATTATACTTTCTTTAAAAGTACTGAGATATTTTCCGGATTGATGAAAAAAGTGTTCTCTGAATATTATTATTCCAATCACGCTTCATTATATTGGAACAATCTACATTAAGTGTCATAGACAGTTTTTTTTGTACCTTTTGCTTTCCCAAAGGATTTTTTGACTACAGCGTGTTTTCATACCCATTGCACATTTCTTTGTCTTATACAATAATATTGCCATTATCATTTACTTAAAGGGTAGTAATTGTGATTAGGTAAAACTAAGTTTTTTTTTTTTTTTTATAACTTGTCCATAATTAACTGTAGGGTGACAATCTGGTATTAACCACATAGCATGCCTAAAGCTGGCCATTCAATTCAGCATACTATTGGTTTGAAGCTTGTTCAGCTGACTGACAGCTGTCTCTCCTGATCCCAGATGCACATGTACATTTCGTTCAGCTGAGCATGCATGTGTTCTTAAAAGGGTGAGGGAAATAAGCAATTGCCAGTAAGCTGTGGCGGTGGCTTATCTCCCTGGAGAATGAAATCCATCTGCCGCCTTCCTTTATCATCATCTGCTGTTGGAGAAGGCTTGCAAGGTCCACATACACATTAGGTGGTCCACCTGTATCACTGATATTGGCCTGTTCAGCCAACATTAGTCTAATTTGTATGACCAGCTGAAGCTTGCGGACACACATAAGATTCATGTTAATAGATGCTGCTATAGCTAATATACATACGGCCTCCTAACTGTCTACCAATGGCAGAAATATGAGTGTTAACAAGGTTTGAGCACTTCCAATTTCAGCAAGCCAAATCCTTTTATTCTACTGAGAGAAAAAACACCACTAGAAGTGCCTGGTAATTCACTGTCTAGTTCTCCCTATTAAAGAGAATCTTTAACCAACCTTCTGCCAACCCAACGAAATGGTGCTGCTCCGCAAATTCCAGCACAGTTGGAATTTTTCTCTAGTCCCTACCATTCCTGAGCAATCAGTGCACTTAATTTCAGCACCCAATATTCCAGCTATGTTCTCTATTGTCAGATGTGCTGCACTGACCGTTCAGTGGTCAATGTAATGGAGTCTCCGGTGCAAATGTGAACCCAGCCTTATATGTGTAGGTAGTTTCAGAGCAAAAGAGGTATTTCTTTTTGACTTAAGATGAGGATGACTGAAGATACCTTAGCTCGCTTCTGTATGGTCGATAGCACTACATCTATTGTTTTTTTGTGGAACATGTGAAGCCTGAGTTAGAAGCCTTTTTAGAAGGTCTTTTTATGTACTGAGATTAGTTTGGTATGGTCTGAACTATTTCTCAATCTGAACGATTTACTCTGTCAAAAGTGAAATAAAAGTAAATTCCCTTTAGTGTTACTGTTATCTATACTTCTGCTCTGTATTAACAGAAGAATGGACTAAACAGTAAACATGGATCCATTTAATGACAGACACCAATGACTATTATTGAGTATAAGGGGACCCGTCTGGTTTCTGCTGCTGAAAGCTCCTAATGGAGCCTCTGATGCAGATGTGAACATAGCCTTAGAATGAATCAATGAAATACAAAAAAAATCACTTTAATGACATTTGAACCCCATCCAACTAGAACATAGTATAAGTATAATAAATAAAAACAGACGTTGAAGTTAAAATATTATCTAATATAGCTAACATTTTATCTTTATGTTTCATTAAAAAGTGCAGCAATATTTTCTTATCTTCTGTATTAATATACTGTAATACTTCTCACACTGGATACTTCTGTTGCCTGTCAGGAGTAACTCAGCCAGCCCAGTATGGTGGCTCAAGTCTTGTAACACTGGGTTCCTGGGTTCAAGTCTAACCACGGACAATTTCTGCATGAATTTTTTTGTTCTCAATGTACTTGTATAGATCTCCTTCCACAATCCAAAGTCAATCCAGGTAGGTTAATTTGGAATTCAATTTGTAAGCCCTAGTGGTGGAAGTGGTGGCAATCCTCATCACCCCGTAAGTCAGCATGTACCTATTTTCATTTTTAAAATGTCGTGGTTATAAAAGTAGTGGGAATAGGTTTTGGCATTCCTTTTTTACTGGTTTCTGAATACCTACATTTATCATTTGTCTACAAGTTCACAGTTTATTAATTCCACAGTATATACTTTAAAGGGAAGCTATCACTGAGAGTACCAACAGTTGCTAAAAGAAAGAGGCAGCAATATTTAGTTGAGCACTGTGTTCCTTCACATTTGATAAGCTCTTATTGACTCTCTTTGGAGTGTGAAACATTTAGTGTACGGACCAGAGGCAAACTTAGAAATCAAGGGGCTCCATGTCAGAATTGTGGCCTTCCCTTCTAGAAAAACAAACAGAAGGGCAGTGGTTGTAGAATGTATGTATTTTCTCTTAATAGTTTTAAGTAAATTACAACAATTGTGCATATAGTGACCCATTGTTACGTTAGTGTCATTAAAAGGTTAATCATCTCCTAATAGGATAGGGGGACATTTCCGACAGACTGCATCATAAGTCTCAATAAAAAGAACAGGGGGAATGATTTATAATATTTAGACTACCAGACATTAAAAGAAATCAATGTGTTGTGAGAAGGGCCTGTCCCCTTCCTCCATACACCCCATGACAGCAGTCTTCCTGGTTGGTATGCCATTGGTACAAACTCATACTTTAGATGGATCTGTACACCACAGTCTTGGCTTTTCAAAACAAAGCCAGTCAGGGCCAAAGGGGCACAGCGCTCAATTGAGAACTTTTACCCCTTCAGTTTAGCAACTGATGGGGGGAACATGGACCCCTATTGATCAAAATGTCTGATATGTCACTATGAAAGGTTGAAAGCTTCATAAAATGGTATTTATACCTTAATGTGACCAGTATAAAAAGTCACAATAATCACATTATTGGGAATCTGATTCATGGGATCTTTACCAATGTGAACAACAAATGGTAATATTCTGTAGCTATATCTTATTAATTTTTTTTATTGAAATACCACTACAAATTTATACACTGGATGGGACAAGCATGGTAATAAAATGGTAACCTATACAATGTAATATAGTTACTGTTTAGTAATTTGTTAGATTTGGCATAAGCACTATGATTCCTAAGATTCTGTAGTGTAAATTGTTTGTAAGTAACCTATACTACAAATCATATGTGTGAACCTACCCTTATGATGTTATACCACTGACACTTGTGTACTGTATATTAATGTGCTTTGCATTGCCTGAAGTTATGTTGTTCTAGCATACAATGTGCCAATAGTCACAAGCAACCATGCAAGGGTGTTTCATTTTGAATGCTTGTCTTTAATGGGTTTGAGTGAAAAACAAGAAAAATAACATGACTAATATGTTTATTAAAATAGTTTTAAAGGTCATATACAGAAAAGGCTAATAGGTAATGATGTGATCTGACACTGCAAGTGGGAAATATTATCTGTCATTGGTATGCAGACACTTTCTAGAAAAACTTTACCCTGAATTTTTGGAACATGGTAACATGTATTTTCAACCATTCATCACTGAGATCATCATGGAGGTTGAGTACTGATACTGGTTGACATCTTGGGTAGATGTTATAGTGCGCCATGCCAAAAGTTACGTAACTATTCAGTACAAATCATTCTATTGCCTATGTTTTTTTTTATGAAAAAATGCATTGGTGTACGTTTGCTGTTATCTGGAGGGTATTGTTTTCCCTAAGGAGAGCACCATTGGATGTGTAAAGTCTTTTGGCTTATATCCTAGTTGTGTCCCAAGACCTGTTTTAAAGGTCAGGAATTTTCTTACAAGATTGATGCCATCTAACAGGTGGCGCTACAGATGCAGCATTGTTTTTCTTTGAAAGACAGATGATTTGCATACTTGATGTTATACACTCTGTAGTCATGTATTGTGTCATTACTGGTTTGGATACATTCACACTGTCATCATTGAAGTTCGTTATTTTGATCCATCATAGGATCAGAGCAACAGCCTGAAATGCCAACAGAATGACTGACGCAGATGGAACACCCTCTGACGGCATCTGTCTCCATTCACTGTAATGTAAAAAAACAAGCAGTTGTACCTGCAGGACTTTTTCTTCTGTTAGAAAAGTAAACAGACAAGATTGAAGCAAGCATCCATCTTGTTTGTTACATTACAGTGAATGGGGATGGACACATATGGAGGGTGCTCTGCTTGCAACAGTCATTCTGTTGGCATTTCAGTCCATTGATCTGATTGATTTGATATGATGCAGAACAAGGGACTGTAATTACGGTAGTGTGAATGTACCCTTAGAAGAAACACCCATCGGCTGAGAGCTAAAATGTATAGCCAGCCTTTAACTTGTTAGGACAGCAATTTGTATTACCGGGGTGTTCTTACTGTAAGTAGAGACAAAATGTTTCAACCATTAACAGTTATTTTGGAGGGTAGACAACTCAGTTCTTTCACGCCTGTATATATGGACTTTAGTCTCTTTTTTTCCTCCTCTAAATGTCAACTTAAATGTTACCGCAGTAGTCACAGCCCTCTGCCTACCCCTATAGGTATAGTTGGAGGAATTGCTCCTGCACTGAGGTAATGACCACATGACAGTCCATATGTGTCCTATTTGTTGACAATGCTAAGTTCTTCAATAAGTGTACGTTCACGCAGTTTTCTGCAAGATTTTGAGGTGGGTTCTACCTCAAAATCCTCCTCAAGAATGCCTGACTCTCCCTCCCATTCATTTCAATAGAGTCAATGGCAGATTTTTTTTCCTTGAGCTTACTTTTTTCTGCTAGAGGAAAAAAGCATCATGCCCTATCTTCAGGCATATTCCATTGGAAAATAGAAATTAATTAAAGGCAGGAGGTCTGTAATGTGTTTTTTGAAACAAAAAAAAAAAATGTTAAAAATAACGCTAATAATGATGTTTTAGGAAGCAGAACCCTGTATGCTAGAAAAAACCTCTCCAAAAATTATTCAGAAAACCTCTTCAGAAAAATGTTACAAAAATAGCGTCAAAATCTTCAAAAAAACCTGAAGCAGATTTTTTTTTTTGTCACAAAAGTGCTCCTGTAGGTGTCTATGTGGAAAGGATAGCAGGAAATGCACTTGTGTAGATTATTAATTTCCAATGTACATGTAGATGCAGTATAACTATAAATAATTTTTAAAAAGTAAAATAAAATCTTCCTCCAAAAACACTTTATAAATTTATATACTTAAGAGAATTCATTAGTCAGCATATTTGTATGTTTAGCTAATACATTGATTTAAATGTGTAAGCCGCCTGGAAATGTTTATTTTCTTTTCAATATCGAAATCTACATATGTTCACCTAGGAGTTCACCATATACTATCTTAGATATGAGTCAGTGCACCTAGTGACAATATTTTTCTGTTTTCACATCTGTTTAATTGGTTTCACTGGGTTTTCAGGTATTTTAAATACAATAATGTATTACTCCGACAGAAATAATTATACCACCAGGTTTATGCATTAATATAAACTATCTGTCCTGGTCATTTTAATTGTTTAGTAGTATAGCATAGTGTTTTTATTATTTTTGGATAACTTTCTTTGGAAGTTGTACAAATAGAATAGTTGTACAGAATTGTAAACTTGTTTGTTAAAGTGTTGGCCCGTGTATGATATTAAACTACTATTGTATACTATTAATGCTATAAAATGCTGCACATAGTTTTCCAAAAGAGTGAAGAGCACTACATGACTCTAGAACTATACACCGAACATAATGTAGAACAATACACTTGAATAGCCTGTTTTGGTTGTAGACTGTACTAGGGTATGTGATGTGACTGCTGCGCTTTAAACTGGGAATTGTGACATTTTCATTTAGGGTACACTAGTTGGTGGTAAGTGGGCCTAGTATACAGACCCTATATTTTGGGTTTATTGGTTTTACAACTTTTGCTACCACTTCTATTACTTCTAAGTGTATGGAAATTCGGATTTGCTAAAGTCACTTTATACCTGGTCAGAATAGCATATTATATGCATCGTGATTGACATTATCAGTATCTCATATTCACAATGGAGCATAGTTATAGACTATCTATCTATCTATCTATCTATCTATCTATCTATCTATCCATGTATCTATCTATCCTCCTGTATCTATCTAGATGATTCCCCCTAAAATAGTAAGGTTGTCCCACTGCTGACACCCCAGTAATCAGCCATAGTTTTTAGAGGAAGGTGGCAGCAAATGTTTGATACCCCAGCAGTACATCCATGAGGGAAATGAAGCGTTATACAGTGGTAAATGGAGTCAATGGGTTATTCAACTAAAGCATGGTCCAGATCTGCCCTTTGTCAGAACCTCTTCCCTGAGATTTGACAGATTATCTGGAGCAGAGTATCAAAATCCTCCATCTACAATGCAAATAAGAAAGTAAAAAAATGATGATGGGTTGGTACATAAATGAGCTGCTTCATAAGCTTAACAATGCCATTCTCCCAACATGTTGGATAGGTCAGCTGTCTCCTATCTACATATTTTCTGAAGTTGCCTGGGAATTATTCCCTTGTCCGTACCATAAAATCTAATCTAAATCAAGATGTTCCTGTTAATCTTGTCTACCGTCATAATGTCTACTTGCTGGTCCCCTTCAACATGCAGAAAGTAGTGTTCAGACAATCACTGGCTAAGGTAGGAGACTTATGGATCATTGCTTGGCAGAACTGTGGGTTGAAAGTGATCACTTTGCCAAAAACCAGTGGGGGATCCATTAAGTTTTGGAATGGCATTGGTAGCCAGAATGGAACCCACAGTGCCCTTATCTATAATTTACCCAGCTAGCTCCATTGAAGATATATATATGTCCATTGTAGCTCCTCTCTTTTCCATCTGATTGGTTGCCGCCGCAAAGGAAGGAGTCCCCTTTATTTACTCCACCTCTTTGAAAATAGGTTTTAGCATATTGTAGCATTCTGGAGTTTTTCAAGACTTAAGCTATGCTTTCAGTATGAAAACATATATTTTGCTGATTTTTTTGTACAATAAAAACTCACATTCTATTTTGTATTATGAGACAAATAACCTGTTTTGCCTTACAGCAACATTTTGATCTGGTTACCCCGACTTACTGTATCTATTTAGTTATGTACAGTATGTACTCAACAAGGCAAATTAGTGTATGCACATCCCAGCTGAAAATAGAAAGCGAGAACATGAAGCAGCTGAATTGTTTAAATTCTATAATGCAGAATACTGATATTGGCAAGCATTTCCATTGTTACTTTTTACCTTTCTGGAGATTAGTGAAATGGCTCAAACAGCAATTTTAGAAGCTGTGGATTTATTACTTTTCACTTCCAGATTGTCCTGGCACGGAGTTAAAAAACACAATTTTATAATTTTGAGAGGAGAATAATGTCCCTTTTTATTAAAATGAAAATGACACACTACTGCATATCTAAGTTGATTTAGTGTTTTTATTAGTTATATAACTGTTTTAATACCACACTAACTATTGCTCTCTCCTTGGGGTTTACATTGTTCTCATATCCATGAAACAAATTGATAATTTAAGAAAAAATAAAATAAAAAAATTAAGTATTTCTTAGTTGCTTGTTGACTGCATAGCAGCAATCAGTCACCACAGGGTTACCACAATAGGCAGGGAAATATTTGGATCCTTATCAATTCCACTATATGGCTAAATATTATTGCCATGTACTGAAATTCCTTTGGTGTTATTGTTTGATTTTAATTGTGATTATAAAATGTGAACAATGCGGATCCTAAACCACAATTAAACACCTGCTGTATTTGTTGTGTGCGTATCTGTGCTGATATACTGGGTATTTAAATACTGCTGATTCAGATGCACTGAGAAAACAATATAGTTTGAAAACAAATGTTTGGTAAAATAAAAAAATAACATAGCAAAATGTCGCTATGCACTAGTGGCATACAGAAATCTTTACCTGCATAATTTTACAGTTGTATTATAGTAACAGATTTGAATAGCCTACTTAGTGGCATTTTGTTTAGTCAAGTACGTTTGACATGGTAAATTGTGGTTACAATTGCATATAGAGGATGTCGTATAAATCTGCTTCTCAATGATAAATAAGACCTAGTAGAACAATGCATCAATATTTGCATTTTAAAGATACCACACAGGTTCATTGACCGAGCTGTTCTGCACGGCTGGGATGTTTTGCACAGGAATTACCATTAGATCTTTTGTTAGAGTTTAGGAATTAGCTTTGGAACATTGAACAAAGCGTTCCAGTTATGTTTTGATATAGCTGACGGTATAGGATGTTTACAAGCATTCACATTTTTAGGGCACATTTCCTCTGTGGGCATAGGTAGTTTGGCTTAATGGGTATGTGTACATTTCCAATTGTTTATTGCTTCTAAAAAACTAAAATAATCATAATTAAAAATTATTAAAGGCATCAGAATATGGACCTAGTGTGCTACCAAAATGGTTTGACTTGAGGCCACCTCTAAGGGTGTTATCTTAGCAGACTCCCCAGTTTTCACCCTTTAAGTGAGGGTTTTTGTCTTTGCCGCAGGCTGTCTGCCAGGCCAATACCTTCTGACATGGTCCAGGTTTGATAGCAACTGAGCAAATGGGTTAGAACTTTGGTGCTGAGCATAACAGAAAACACATAATATGAACAAGGCGAAAACCAGAATGGACAGAACAGGTATACAGGCTGAAATAACAGACAGGAATATAGGAGTGATAACAGATAATGGAAGCCAGGTCTAGCACAGGAATCAAGACCGGACACAGCACAGGTAGCAGAAGTATTGCAGAAGGCACAAGGCCAATGCTAACAGGGACATAAGCCAAAGGTCACCGGCACACAGTTAACAGAAACAGATATAACAGAAGCCACTTGTGAACAGAAGCAGAAGCTAAAGGTCAACAGGTACAGGTAGCGGGACAGAAGTCATAGGCTACAGGTGACAGAAAGAGACTAGGACATAAAACAGACATGGCAGACAGAGACTCTGGCTTCAGACAAAACAGAAGTATGGATGCAACAGATCAGTAGCAGAAAATGAACACATTGCTCATCCAAACTGAGACTAAGACAGCAGAGTTAAATACAGACAGACAGACAAGGGGATCAACTCGTGAGAACACTTAAAGAGATCAGAGCACACATAGAGGTAGGTCTTCTGGGAAGGCAGTTTGCCAGCGAGCATTCCTAGGAGCACTTGTTCCTAATAATTTCCCTGTTTCCCCGATTGTGCTGCTGATCAGCCGGCCAATAATCAATGCTGCCAGATGGGGGAGGAACAATTAGCTATTCTATTGCTTGGCCTGTATTTAATAAATGTATTCTAAGTATCATTTCTTAGAATTATGCTGTTCCTCTATTATTCCTCTTACGCTAGGTTCACGCATGCGTTGGGGTTTCCGTTCTTCGGGTCTGCTTGGGGACCCAAAAAACAGAAACCGAATCCGCTTAAAAAGCGGTTAACTATAATAGAGTCTTCCAGGTTTCCTCAAGAAAAATGTGGAGAAAAAAGTCCTGCTTGCAGGACAATTCTCTCCACATTTTTGAAGTGGAATGGGGGACGGAATCCCCAAATGGTCACCAAACGCAATTGTGACTGTAGCCTTAGAAATATATGAATAAATTTAGAATTTAAGTGTGTTGAGTGTGTGTCCCTACACAGTCTAAAACTATCCAATTAGCACTAAATGTGTAAGGAGATACACCCCTTTGACTTGGTGGGTACAAAGGAAATGGTAACACCCAGTTAAATTATTCGTACATTTGTAGTAGGAATAGCATAATGTAGAATTATAAAAGAAGATGTCCCAGAAATGTTATTTCATGGAGAATACAAGTATTTACAAAAACAGACATGTCAAGAGAGGTGGCCAGTCATTTTTAAGGATGGCAAAGTTAGTCTCTGAATACATTACTGTTTTTTACTCTTTTTTGTTCTTATATTTTTGAACCAATGTAAATGAATATGTACTGCAGAAAACACTACAGAATGCATAATTTAGTGCTGACACTCTTTCAATGCACAGTACTGCACCTGTTGAGGCATTGTGCAGGCAACTGCAACACAATCCCATAAAATGAGAGAAGCTGTGCTGGCATTCTCTGTACTGTGACAGGAGGAATCATTCCCATGATCTTTGAGGGTCCCAGCTATCAGGCTCCCACTCTTCAGAGTATGCAAGCTGTCACTCCATAGCCAAGGACTACCTTATAGACATGGACAGAGCAAAAACATATAGTACATGTATGATCAGTGCTTCATTCCATTCAATCAGGGTACATAAGACCCCTACTGTCCTAATAGCTGTGAGTCCCAGGGGTTGAACCCACACAGATTAGACTCTTTGTCTACTATATGAACAGGTGATAAGTAATTTGCAGTAATTTCAGCAGGTAAGCTGCCGCAGACTTACCTATCTCCAACCTGCTGCTATCTCATCCATATGCTGCGACCAGTACCCACAGGACAAAGTGTCACCTGCAAGGCAAAGCACTATGGGTTTTAAACCCAAATCATGTCAGTTATTGCAGCATAATTGTTTAAAGTCGTGGGGGGGAGGGCGCCGCCAATCCTACAAGAGAGGCACAGCAAACCCCCATTCCCAGTTTTGGGTGTTTTTAAATTTGGCAATTTATAGAGGACCAGATTGCATAATTTGCTTGTGAAAAATTCTGCAGTGTGTTTGCTGTGTGTGGCCCTGGTCTCAAAGGGCCTTCTTCTTGGACCATTCTTCTTAGCAACCAATTTATCAGTTATGATATTGTTTATATACTGTATAATGTCTACTAATCTCACATTCTCTTTATTAAGGCTGAGTGGTCTATAGCTTATCTTGGAGAAAGGTTTTTTGTTTTATACTTTTACATGGAATATTTCTCATAAAACAGAAAAACATAGCAGGAGGAATGAATATATATATTGAATATGTTAGCAGAGTAAAGGCAAAGCAGCTGTGGGATGGCACATTTTATGTCTATTCTTCCTTTCTCTAATGAATTATAATGGTTTGACTTTTTGATTTATTACTATTCATACTATTTTACATTCATGTCAGTTACAAACTTCATTTTATGCCATAAGTACAATTTCAATATCATTATCAAGAATTTAGGGGCAGTTGGATTAATTTTGGCAAAACCATTTGTTGTGAGATATATATAAAATACATTTGCAATGCATTTTTGTAAGGAGTAAATTGCTACTGTAACATTGATAAATTTGAGAATTGTTGCATTCATTAATCAGTGTTTCCCGAACACAAACAGCAATTGTTGTAGCCCCTGGCAATTGTTTGAAAAGCTGATGGATTGAATGTGCTAAAGTGAATGAGCAACTGTACTGCAATCAGATGTAGACAGCAATGGCTTCAAACTTGGGAGATTCAGTGTCTAGGTAGTACTAAAATATATGAACAATCTAAAGATTTCTACCCCATGTGTTATTTGTATCACATATTTGGGGGTATCACATACTTGATGGATTTCGGAATATAATAATATAATCTGAACAGTTATTTTATCATTATTCATAAATGTGTCCAATATTCCTGCTCATCCCCATGGCTCCAAGCTGGCATAAACTAATATTTGGATGTGCTATACTACATTTATAATGCCATTTTGCAATTTTCTCCCAAATGTTTGCAGCATAAAGTTATATATTTTATTGCTAGAACCTTTACTCAGTCACTGATACATATCCTTGCAATACCACTAATACCCCATTATGAACTAGAGCAGGGGTATACAACTACTTTCACAGGGTCCACCACTGGGTAAAGCTCCGAGCTGAACAGTAACTGAACATGTCCAGTATTTTTTGAATGATAAGATGCATCTCACTATAAGGCCCCTTGCACACGACCGTGGGCTAGGTCAGTGTGCTATCCGAGTTTATCCTGAATAGCACACTGATCCATTAATTTCTGTTCGCCCATGCACATGACCGTGTATTACACAGATCAGTGTGGGCCGACAGTCCGGGCCGCAAAACTCAGGACAGATCCTATTCCTGTCTGCTTTTGCCGCCGTGCTTACGCAGCCCCCATTCAGTGAATGAATGGGACCATGGAAGCACAGGCGGCACATGGATGTTGAGTTGTTTAATGGACCTAAGATGTATCCCAGAATTAGAAAAAAAAAATGAAAGAAAAAATATTTCATATTAATTTGACTTTCCCTGGGGGTCAAATGAAGTAGAGTGGTCAATGTCATTAACTAGTGAGGATTAAATAGTGGCATTATACTATGTGGGGTGGCACTACAGTAGCATTATATCATGTGGGGGGCACTAAAGACTAATGGCACTAATGATAAATAATGTGCTTTTCTCACACAAGGGAGTCAAAGCGCAAGGAGAGTTGGGGAGAATAGGAATCAGTGGTTGCCTTACAGATGCTCATCCACCAACACCACAAGGATCAGTTGTTGTACGGGAACCCACTTTACTTCTAAGTATATTTTTGGCATGTGGGAGGAAACCGGAGTACCCTATCATAGTATAATGCTCCATTACTGCCCCACATGTGGTATAATACTCTTGCGTGTCTGCTACAAAGAATGAACATTAACTAACTTTATATAACTTACAATAGCAGCAGCAGGGATCGTCAATGGTTGAGGATTGCCAATCCCTGCTGCTGTTATTGCAATGTATCAGGGCTTAGGGAACAGCAGTCAGGAAAAGAGTATCTCTTTTATCTGTCATAATTAAGGTCCAGGAGGCATGGATTCAGACAGCTGGTGGCTGCGGTCTGCCGGTTAAGTATCCCTGATCTAGAGTTTTACAGTACTTTATGTTCTTACTATAGTTAAAGTTATTATCTAGCTTCCAAAAATGAACTGCAAATTCATCAACAGCAGTGCTAAACTATCTGTTTTCTTGTGTACCCTTTGTTTGTCTTTATTTTACTTGCTGCTCCTTGTGTCACTGTTATTGACGTGAATCTGTGGATAAACTACATTTTCCATGATTCATCTGCCAGCTTTCACTCTGTGTAACCCTTCCTTCTCCACTCTCCCCTTTCTGCAGATTCTCTCCTTGCTACAGGGTCTGTTTTGTGTCACAGTGCCTCCCTTGTGTCTCACTTCTTCAGTCCCATTAAGCTACTCTCCTCTGCATATCTGATTAGGTGATAAATCACTCTCATAGAGGTCAGTATGAATGGCTTCAAGTGGCAAGTAAGTCAGTGGTGATGTGACTTTTCGTTTGCTGACTGCATTGCACACAGTAAGTGAGGTAGTGAGCTTGCAAACAAAACGTCACAGCTGAGGTCAAAGGCCTGAAAATAAATCAGATAAATCGTGCTGTATTTAAACATTATATATATTAGGAAGTGTTTTGTTTTTATGCATCCTGTTATTTAGCCCATATTTTTTTAAACTGGATAACACCTTTAAATAAAAATATAAATTAGATCAGGTGAAATGATATATTTGTTTTGAACATTCAGGAATAATTTTCTGACTAGGACAGCTACAGTAGGTACTAGGTCTCCACTTAGATAGTTGCTATATGGTCCATAAGCTAGGTAGACCCATGGTGTTATCATCCATACTGTAGGATAATCAATTGTGTCTGTGTCCCCAAAATGTGGATCTCATTCCTCAGTCACATACTTCCTGCAAGAAAGAGGAAATTATATGAAAGGAATCACTCACTGCCACTTCTTCCTGGATGGCACCAGATCCTGGAGGAACAAGGCAGTTACAGAACTTTAACATAGGGCCACTCGGCGCAATACATCGGGGTACAGCAATTTTAAGACATGAAGACACAGAACAAGGCAGCAAAGTACTTTGGCAGCATTATGTAAAGCACAAAGAACAACAGGCACAATATTTTCGAGCACAGCTGACACAATACAAGGAGGCACAACACTATAGACAATAGCAAGGGCATTAGCAGGGAGTCGCGTGATTGGTATATATGTTCCTGCTAAGGATATATATAAAATAAGACTTTTAAAAAGTATTTACCAAGTTTTAAACTTATCACCTATCCACAGAAGTATCTTAATGGTGAAAGTCTCACTGCTGGTATTCTTACTGATCACAAGAACAGAGGTCCTGTCCCCCCCCCCCCGTGTTAATGGAGCAGTGGTTGAGCTTGTACACTGCATGCAATTCATCTCTATTGGACTGCTGAAGATAACTGAGTTTAGCCCATGACTACAGTATCTTTGGCAATCCCATAGATATGTATGTAGTCACAGTGCGCATGCGTGACTGCCATTCCAGTAATACAGCAGGGCATGGGTCCTATGTTCTTGAGTAGTGGGCGTTTCAACGTTTGGGTCTCCTCTGATCAAACACATATCTATCATGTGAATACATGTAGGCGATAAGTTTAAACTTGATACAACCCCTTTAAGGCCAGGTCCCATGTGGCGGAATCACCGCAGTGTTTTACAGTACCTGCAAAGTGGATGAGATTCTAGCGAATCCCATCCACACATTGCAGAAAAATTTACGCAGCAGTCACTCTGTGATTTCCAAAACCGTTGTGGTTTTGGAAATCGCAGCATGTCAATTATACCTACAGAAATGCCAGCAGTTTCCCTATAGGTATAATGGAAGCAGAAAGTCCGCAGAGGAAAACTCTGCAGACTTTCTGTAAAGCTGCGCGGGAAAAACCGCAATATGTTTCCCCCGCGTTTTTTTCCCGCAGTGCTTTTTTGTTGCGACCTGCTACGTGGGGCCTTAGCCTAAAGATGTTTTCCCATAAACATATTTAAATTTATATACAATTAAAAGTTAAACGTTTTTGCAACTATAAATAGCTAAAAATTTTGTAGCGTTTTAAAGATTTTTTACAATCATCTGTCATCAACAGTCTGTTGTCTTGATAAGTTGCCAATGGATACAACCATGAATTCAAGAACTTTATATACTGTAATTAAAACTGTTCAAATTTTTTAATTACATATATTTACAAAAATGTTTAACTATTAATTGTAAATTTAAATATGGTTAAGTGTATTGGAAAATCCAAATGAGCACAAATTGTGACAGTTTTTCTGTCCCATATATCTAAGGATATAGGATATATGAAGTTAAAATAAAACTTGGCCAGTCACTCATCAAAGTCTATACCAGGAAGGATCAAGGAAATCTTAAAAGAACCCTGGAAATCTAACAATAAAACTTTCTAAGCCTGAGGCCCCACGTTGTGGAAACACATTTTTTGTTGCAGATTTTTCTGCTTTTTTTTAGTCAAAGTCACTAGTGGCTTGACGATTAAAGAAAACCATCTGCTCAATCCACTCCTGGCTTTGGCTCAAAAAAACGCAACAAAATCTGCAACAATAAAAGCTGCGTTTCCGCAACGTGGGGCTGCAGCCTTACTCACTTACTTTGCTTACTGTTATATTACTATGGACCAAAATAGAGCCGAGAATTTCCATTCTCTTGTCAGAAAAAGTATTGTTATGTGAATATAGCCCAAGGATCATTATTATTATTATTATTTAGGCATAACTGCAGTTATTATGCCTGTAAATACTGTAAGTAGATGGGTAGAAATGTATTACTTTTGATCAGTGATAGTAGCTATGTGCTCATATTCTGGGGCCAGCCATTCACCTTGTTCTATGGAAAAGGGGGTTGACTACCACATCTGACTAGTCCATTATTCCTGATTATTTCGTTGCTTAGGCGAACATCTCGATATAGAAACTTTAGCATGCATTGATCATAATACTATGATAAAAACACAAGAACAGACATACATTATCTGACATTGTTCTTAATTAGTGTAACACGCAGAAAACTGACATAAAGTGTAAAAAACTGCTCAAGAAAAATCTTACCAGCTTGACCTATAGTTTGCAGTTGTAAAACAGATACAAGCATTCAAGTTAATGGAGCTAAAAGTGATCAATATCTCTTCTGACATAAGTAAAATTAGCAATGTGTGTTAAATATCTACAACTTTATTATGTTCTTTTACAAGAATAGTTTTGCCAATACACCAATGAATAAATCTCCACACACTTGTACAAGGTGGCACTAGAATTTCTGTTCATGGAGAATTATTTACAGTGATGGCCAAAAGTATTGGCACCCCTGCAATTCTGTCAGATAATACTCAATTTCTTCCAGAAAATGATTGCAATCACAAATGCTTTGGTAATAATATCTTCATTTAATTTGTCTTCAATGGAAAACCACAAAATGAATTGTCAAAAAGCCAAATTGGATATAATTCCACACCAAACATAAAAAAGGGGGTGGACAAAAGTATTGGCACCCTTTGAAAAATCATGTGATGCTTCTCTAATTTGTGTAATTAACAGCACCTGTTACTTACCTGTGGCACATAACAGGTGGTGGCAATAACTAAATCACACTTGCAGCCAGTTGAAATGGATTAAAGTTGACTCAACCTCTGTCCTGTGTCCTTGTGTGTACCACATTGAGCATGGAGAAAAGAAAGAAGACCAAAGAACTGTCTGAGGACTTGAGAAGCAAAATTGTGAGGAAGCATGAGCAATCTCAAGGCTACAAGTCCATCTCCAAAGACCTGAATGTTCCTGTGTCTACCGTGCGCAGTGTCATCAAGAAGTTTAAAGCCCATGGCACTGTGGCTAACCTCCCTAGATGTGGACGGAAAAGAAAAATTGACAAGAGATTTCAACGAAAGATTGTGCGGATGGTGGCTAAAGAACCTCGGCTAACATCCAAACAAGTTCTAGCTGCCCTGCAGTCCGAGGGTACAACAGTGTCAACCCGTACTATCCGTCGGCGTCTGAATGAAAAGGGACTCTAAGGTAGGATACCCAGGAAGACCCCACTTCTGACCCAGAGACATAAAAAAGCCAGGCTGGAGTTTGCCAAAACTTACCTGAGAAAGCCAAAAACTTTTTGGAAGAATGTTCTCTGGTCAGATGAGACAAAAGTAGAGCTTTTTGGGAAAAGGCATCAACATAGAGTTTACAGGAAAAAAAAAGAGGCCTTCAAAGAAAAGAACACGGTCCCTACAGTCAAACATTGCGGAGGTTCCCTGATGTTTTGGGGTTGCTTTGCTGCCTCTGGCACTGGACTGCTTGACCGTGTGCATGGCATTATGAAGTCTGAAGACTACCAACAATTTTTGCAGCATAATGTAGGGCCCAGTGTGAGAAAGCTGGGTCTCCCTCAGAGGTCATGGGTCTTCCAGCAGGACAATGACCCAAAATACACTTCAAAAAGCACTAGAAAATGGTTTGAGAGAAAGCACTGGAGACTTCTAAAGTGGCCAGCAATGAGTCCAGACCTGAATCCCATAGAACACCTGTGGAAAGATCTCAAAATGGCAGTTTGGAGAAGGCACCCTTCAAATCTCAGAAACCTGGAGAAATTTGCCAAAGAAGAATGGTCTAAAATTCCAGCAGAGCATTGTAAGAAACTCATTGATGGTTACCGGAAGCGGTTGTTTGCAGTTATTTTGTCTAAAGGTTGTGCTACCAAGTATTAGGCTGAGGGTGCCAATTCTTTTGTCCGGCCCATTTTTGGAGTTTTGTGTAAAATGATCAATGATTTGACTTTTTTTTTCATTCTCTTTTGTGTTTTTTCATTGCAAGCAAAATAAATGAAGATATTATTACCAAAGCATTTGTGATTGCAATCATTTTCTGGAAGAAATTGAGTATTATCTGACAGAATTGCAGGGGTGCCAATACTTTTGGCCAGCACTATATATTGTATAGATCATTGGGCGATAGTAAGCTGAATACTATGATTCCAAGATTTTTCTAAGAAATGGGAAAAAATTAAAACATGAGTAATAAGTTTTCTGACTTATGAAATACCAATTGGTTTTAGCACCATAGTATCATGTAAGAATTATCCTTATTGATCATATAATTGTTTCATCTTTGTCCAGCTTTATGCCTTATTCACCTTTCCATGTCTGTTTTTTGTTCCTAGGGAAACAGACCGTTTTTCATTTGTGACAGAAGGTCTAATGCACTGAAAGTGTCACATGACCACACAAATGCAATTTTCAGAACATCTCCTATGGTTTGTGAAATACAGCTAGCACATGAATGGCATCTGTGTTCTGTGTGTGTTTTTCAATGACTACTTACTTGCATGGGCGTGTTGTGTCAAAAAAAAAGAAACAATAATAGGACAGAATGCCGTATTTTTTTTTTTTTTCTCCCCAAAACCATGGTCTGTGAAAGAAACAAAGGTCTGAGTCAACATACAGAAATGTCCAAGGGTCCATGTCCTGTCTGTGAAGTGTGTGGTAAATTAGCCAAAGGTTATATTCTTACAACCGTAACCATAAAAAAATAACAAATGAAACGGTTATTTTCCCAGCCATTTTGCATACATGTGTCTCATATTTTGCATCCATTTCTGTTTGTCTTCCATTTTTAACAGTTTTAACAGGCCCTTATGGATTAATTTAACAGACCATTTTTAATGGCCATCACTTGACGGATGTTAAAAATGGACCCATTGACTTCTATTGGGCCCGTGTGTGGTTGTTAAAAAAGCTAAAAATAGGACATTTTATGTTATTTGATGGAACAGACTGTCAAAAAAACAAATGTGTGAATAGTCCCAGTGAATTGAGTGGGGGAGATTTATTAAGACTGGCATTTTTAACACCAGTCCTCATATCCATTGCGCCAGTGGATGGTGCGCCTCATTTATAATAAGGGGCACACCTCCTCATAAATGATGCGCACCCTCAGTTGGGCTGTGCATCTCGAGTGCATTCTATGCCAGCTCATAGCTGACATAGATTTTCAGCATCATTGACACCTGGTGTAAATGATAACAAATTTGTCAGAGCTGATGGCCCCGTCCCAAGTACTCCCTCAAAACACCCTCTTTCAGGACAGTGGTGTGGGTGGCGCAAAAGCACCAGTTGCTAAAATTTGTACTGCAAGGTTATTGACTTTTTTTTGCACCAGAAATCTGCCTTAGAATAATAATAAATCTTCCCCAATGTGTTATCAAAATGGCTATGTGACAACTGTTACAAAAATTATAATTTTTCACTATCATGTTCATAAGGCCATGTAGACTAAATAAAAATTGTCTGAATTTGTCAAAATTAGTTCACCATCTAATGTGTATAGAGGACTCCCAATTCCCCCCTCCAAGGAAAGACTGAACATACTGAATTTCAGCATGACCAATCCTTTATTCTGATATGAGATAAGCCTTTCACATAGGGCTCTAGCAGTGGAGTATTCCCCTTTCCTCACTGAATAATGAAGCTGTGAGTAACAGCTGAAGGAATGTTTGGCTGTCCGTTATCTTATGTGCATGGCCCATTTAAGAGTCTATAAACAATCCCAAAATGAGACATTGGGACAAACCTACTAATGCATTTTAAGATATAGGCAGTGCAAAGTTAAACTAGACCGTCTTAAAATACACCAGATTTATCACAGTGACTGATGCTAGATGATAAATCTGGTGTATTTTAAGACTGTCTAGTTTAACTTTGCACTGCCTATATCTTAAAATGCATTAGTAAGTCTGTCCCAATGTCTCATTTCATACATATTTAAACTGTCTAGTATAAGTTTATACCACCTATTAGTTGGCTTAATTTGTACCTCACTTTTTTTATAAAAAAATTTATTAGGATTTTACGTCTTTTCATGAAACATAGTTACATCTTCAGGCTGTGACAGTGTGGTCAAGCAAGAAAAGAAAATAAAAAAAAAGTAAAGAAGAGACAAAAAAAAACAAATATAGAAACAGACCTCATTTAGGTGATTAAGTGGATATAAGCAACATATCAACTATACCTACGAAGTTTCTCTTAATCTATACACTGCTCTATGGCCGGAGGCGACCTGGACCACCGACAACCTGTAGGCAGCGGTGAAGGAGATCACAATTATATGATATGCTTATCTACTTCTGCTTGCCCCTAAGAAACCTCCAGGGCCCCAGTTGTACCATTCAACCTCTTTGTGAGGTACCATGTAGTATATTGGAAATCCTACATCAGGTGTTGGGTATCTGAATGGGACTAGTGTTGTAGCAAGAAGGGTTTCCATTTGGTGAAGAAACGTTTGGCCCGAAGGTCGTCATGTCCCCATGCTTCCATTGTTTCTAACCCCACCAGCATTTGTAAGTGTGCAGCTGTATCAGTGATGGTTGGAGACTGTAACTGTAGTCTGTACCAGACTTTTAAATCAATTGTAGTGCATATTGTTGCATCTCTAGGAGCGTTCTCTTTCTTACTAAGTCACATCTCTTTCCAGAAAAATGGTCTGCAAAATATTACAGAACAACAATATGTTGAACAGTCATATTGCAGAAGTTAGGACTTTGATAGAATTCATAATATAAGTATCTCAACCGAAAAGTTTTTGACACTTTAAATATTTCATATCACAGAAAAATTCACAGATGTCATCATCAGAAAAGCAGAATTAATATGATCACAGAGTATGTAGTATTTGTTATACCTGTAAATCAATAAAAAAAATTCTCCAAAGGTGTCTCCATAGGTCTCCATAGCTTGTAAGATTGATAGGGCTTAAAATGCTTCAAATGTCAGAGATTAAAGTGATAGAAATCTTTATATTTTATATAATTTTATAAACTGTGATATATGGTGGTGGTTTGATCTTTTGACATGTATGTCTAAGAAAAGTTTATATGTAGCTGTTTTCATCCTTTGATAGGTTTCAGTATGAGGCAGTAGAGGGTTAATGTAGAGTAATAAAGTCATGATGTCTATCTACCTATCTATCTATAAAATCTCTCAGATTTACTTATTTTATAAGCATAAAATTAGAAAGATGAATTTCAAATCTATTATATAAAAAACCTCTACTTGAAAGTCTGTATTCCAGAAATGGTGATCTTTGTAATATTTTCCCCATCAGCATTATTCTCATTTTAGGTGGCGGTAACAGCTACTTTTTTTTGTTAACTTTGTAATTTTCTTTCAAATTTCCTTCTCTTGAAAATATCATTACCATTGCAAACAAGGAAAATGTGTTTATCAGAAATTGCAAACTCCTTTAGGGCCTCATAGGATTAATCACGGTTATAAAGTTTTATTAAACACAATTTTTGTTTAATGACAAGCTCCACCAGTCCTCCCTGTTCTATACCAAGCCTGTCCTTAGGGTGTATCTAACAAAGCAGATTGTTTCCGACAGACTCTCGAGACAATCCCTAGTACTTTGTCATGCACGGAGATATTTTTCTTCCTGGATAATTTGAACTTCCTTAAAAATCACATCTGTTTCATTCTTTATTTATTTGTAATTTAAATCCTTAAATTGAATCTTTCATTACCAACATCTGGGCTTGAAATTCAGCCCACTTGAAAAAAATACAAAATTTTATTTTTATTTGTTGTTGCCCCCTCCCTTCTTTTTTCGTGAGCATCGGTAAAAACATTCCCTGGCCAGAGGCAAAACAGCCGGGTATCTTAAAGCTGGGCTGCCATACCACGTGTAATGTGGTTCCCTTAAATGTCCCTGAAGTGACTGGCAATTTGCCCAGAATTAGACTGAATGCAAGTAATAAGCTGCAGAAATTCCACAATATTGACAATTAGATATCTCTATACAGCAGCAGCTGTGTATTGTTCTCATGGTATATTCCCCTCAAAGCGCTTCCTAAAAAGAATAAAAAAAATATCTGGCAGAAGGTTGCAGCCAGCAGAAAGGTAACACAGATTGTGTGAAATTTCTCATATTCACATTACTGAAGCTGTTTATTTTGCCTTTTTTTTGTATTTTTTTTTTAATGCATTGAATGAATTCTTTTTTTTTTTTTTTAACACAACCAGTTTTGGGTAAATTTGCAAGATTCTATGTCCATTGTTTTAAACGGCAAAATAGAAGTAAAAACATCATAGGAATTTTCTTCCTTTTACTTCTTTGCAGAATGACCAAGGTCAATAACGTCAGCTTCTGCTGTATGGAGCAAAAGAAGACACTCTTAAAAATGCAATATAATTTTACAGTACTCAGAATGTTGATAAATAATGTAATATGCGTGGGCCGTAATAGGGATATTATAATTGCTTTATGCACCATGCACTAAAAACTATAATCCCATTAATAGAAATTGAAGTTGTTCGAAGTTGATGTTATTTTGTGCCCTCACAAGGGTGCATGTACTACAATATAGTAGGAGTACCTTTAAATGAAAACATATTTACTTTTCAGTAACAGCTCCATCAGCACTACAGAAGGAGTAAGTGTAAGCATATAATGTAGAGTCTCTGGTTATAGAATATATTTATGTGTATTATCCCTGGTAGGATCACAGTGATAGGTTACACACATATTTTAAATATATTCATATATATATATATATATATGTATATATACACACACACACGGTAACATGCAAAAGCTTTAGGATGGTGTGGAAAAAATGCTGTAAAGCAAGAATGCACTCTAATAGTATTAATAGTTTATTTTTGTCAATTAACTAAATTAAGTGAAATCTAAATCACATCAATATGAGAGGTGTACAGTCATGGCCAAAAGTTTTGAGAATGATACAAATATTAATTTTTACAAAGTCTACTGCTTCAGTTTTTCTAATGGCAATTTGCATATACTCCAGAATGTTATAAAGAGTGATCAGCTTAACAGCAATTACTTGCAAAGTCAATATTTGCCTAGAAAATGAACTTTATCCCCCAAAACACATTTCAACATCATTGCAGCCCTGCCTTAAAAGGACCACCTAACATCGTTTCAGTGATTGCTCCATTAACACAGGTGTGGGTGTTGATGAGGACAGGGCTGGAGATCAATCTGTCATGATTAAGTAAGAATGACACCACTGGACACTTTAAAAGGAGGCTGGTGCTTGCCATCATTGTTTCTCTTCTGTTAACCATGGTTATCTCTAAAGAAACACGTGCAGTCATCATTGCACTGCACAAAAATGGCCTAACTGGGAAGAGTATTGCAGCTAGAAAGATTGCACCTCAGTCAACAATCTATCGCATCATCAAGAACTTCAAGGAGAGAGCTTCCATTGGTGCCAAAAAGGCTCCAGGGCACCCAAGAAAGACCAGCAAGCGGCAGGACCGTCTCTTAAAAGTGTTTCAGCTGCGGGATCGGGCTACCAGCAGTGCAGAGCTTGCTGAGGAATGGCAGCAGGCAGGTGTGAGTGCATCTGCACGCACTGTGAGGCGGAGACTCTTGGAGCAAGGCCTGGTCTCAAGGAGGGCAGCAAAGAAGCCACTTCTCTCCAGAAAAAACATCAGGGACAGACTGATATTCTGCAAAAGGTACAGGGAGTGGACTGCTGAGGACTGGGGTAAAGTCATTTTCTCTGATGAATCCCCTTTTCGATTGTTTGGAACATCTGGAAAACAGCTTATTCGGAGAAGAAGAGGTGAGCGCTACCACCAGTCTTGTCTCATGCCAACTGTAAAGCATCCTGAAACCATTCATGTGTGGGGTTGCTTCTCAGCCAAGGGAATCGGCTCTCTCACAGTCTTGCCTAAAAACACAGCCATGAATAAAGAATGGTACCAGAATGTCCTCCAAGAGCAACTTCTCCCAACCGTCCAAGAGCAGTTTGGCACTCAACAATGCCTTTTCCAGCATGATGGAGCACCTTGCCATAAAGCAAAGGTGATAACTAAATGGCTCAGGGAACAAAACATAGAGATTTTGGGTCCATGGCCTGGAAACTCCCCAGATCTTAATCCCATTGAGAACTTGTGGTCAATCATCAAGAGACGGGTGGACAAACAAAAACCAACAAATTCAGACAAAATTAAAGCATTGATTCTGCAATAATGGACTGCTATCAGTCAGGATTTGGTCCAGAAGTTGATTGAGAGCATGCCAGGGAGAATTGCAGAGGTCCTGAAGAAGAAGGGTCAACACTGCAAATATTGACTTGCTGCATTAACTCATTCTAACTGTCAATATAAGCTTCTGTTACTCATAATATGAATGCAATTATATTTCTGTATGTGATAAAAACATCTGACAAACACACATAAAAACCAGAGGGCAGCAGATCATGTGAAAATATAATATTTGTGTCATTCTCAAAACTTTTGGCCATGACTGTACAGCATGATAACTTACTCCGCCTTGACATCTTATCACAGAAGACAAAAAAACGTGATTGAAACCCATTCAAAGAGTCAAGTTAACGTTCTGTGCCATATTGTTGTTAACATGTCAAAGGGGTTGTCCAGACAAAAATTTTATATTTTAATTAGGCCAGGTGCCTCCCAGTGCGGTCCAGTCCTGCTGGTCTATTGTTGTCTTCTGGTGGAAGTCCTGGCCGCACGTGTGCGCTGAGGCCAATCAGCAGCCTCAGCGAAGGGCACGTTACGTTACTACCTGTGACATCCCGGGGGCCCTTCCTGAGGCAGCTGAGGTTGTTAAGCAGCCTCCAAGCAGTTCATTTCAAGAAGACACTGGAGCAGAAGGACCGGACCGTTCTGGGAGGACACCGGAGCACCTGGGACAGCGGAGTACGATTTATTTATTTTTTTATATTTTTCACCCTCTCTCAGTCAAGAGTCCTGGTAGTGATGGTATGGCCACAACAGATCCCTGACTTAAACTTCATCTTCCTTCTCCTTTTCTTCACTCAGACTGTTTACTTGTATGGAATCTGTTTCTGTACTCAGCCTCATACACATAAGTCTATGGCGGGGGAGGAGGATGCCGGTAATTGATGTATTGACTCATTCTGTGCAGTCCTAGAATCTTATCTTGATAGACAACAGTGTCACAAGTGCTTTCTTACTTTCAATATAGCAGAGTGTAGCTGCAGTTATTTATGTGTCTTTTCCATCAGCCTCATCTCCCTCTCCATAGTCTTCTATGTAAAAAGTAACTAAGCCTGATAAATAGAGCAGGAAACATATTACTTTAATGAAATATATAACAAAACTTCTTATATTTATGGGTACTATTCATTTATGAAGTGTTGTTTTATCATTGAGAGTACACTGCTTAAAACTTCAAAAAAACATTCTTAATTGCAAATCTCTAATTGAACTTAATAAATATTTTGCAAGGGTATGTTACTTCAAACCCAAAAAATAACAGTGGTGCAAGGGCTCATTCACACTAACATGGATACATATCAATTCCATTTTTTCATTGAAAATTGTTGTCAATACAGATGTCCTCCCTTACCTGTCATTTTGACTGGATGTGTGCAGATATTTGTGTCACAAGTTAAAGAGGACCTTTCATTGTGCTTGATAAATCAGGCCTTATATTTTCTGTATTGCTCAAAAATGTTGCAATCTGTATTGACTGTGGCATCTGAGGGGTTAAATGGATAAGATTTTCACTTTCACGTCCTCTGGCACTGGAGGTTTTATATACCTCTGGAAAGCTGACAGTGTGCTGAATTCAGCTTTCCTGATGTGCGCTTGGGTGCAGGAGATATCGGTGCTTTTAATTTTGGCATAGCATTCCATAGTATTGTACTGTCAGAGGGGGAGTTCCTTATCGACCAGCGATGACGCTAGGCGGTTAAGCCCACCCTTCTGATGGTGAAGGGATATCTGTGCTGAAACTAACAGCACCAATATCTCTGACACACCTGGGCGCCTACCATCATAGCTGACCGTGTACTGAATTCAGTACACTATCAGCTTTCCAGCAGTATATAAAGCTGCCAGTGTCAGAGGACGTGAAATGTCCTCTTTAAGAACTTTTCTAAATGCAATATTATCTACTTTTGAGTTAACACAAAGGGAGACAACAATCTTATCCATTTAACCCCTCAGATTCCACAGTCACTACAGATTGCGACACTTTTGAGTTATATAGAAAATATAAGGCCTGATTGATTAAGAACAATGTTTTCCACCTGTTGGACTTTTGGGCCTAATTTATAATGAAGCGCACACAGTCATAAATTAGGCTCTTCCTCCAGGGTCCATGTGCCTAAACCAAACTCCACACCAGCATCTTGCAGGAGTAGAATTCTAGCATCCTTTATGCAACAAAATTGGCATAAATGATAATACATATGACAGGGCCAGGAAAGTGTCGTGACTTTTTTATGGCTGGTATGTTAGTAGCAATAGGCAGTGGCGTAACTAGTCCACTCCCAACTGCTGCCCCCCCGGACCACCCCTCCAACACCCCCCCGGACAAACCGCATTCCTGCGCACACTATTATGCACCATAGTGGTCCCTGCACACAGTATTATGCCCCATAGTGGCCCCTGCACACAGTATTATGCCCCATAGTGGTCCCTGCACACAGTATTATGCCCCATAGTGGCCCCTTCACATAGTATTATGCCCAATAGTGGACCACCCATGTACGATTATTATACTCTGGGGTCTTTTCAGACCCCAGAGTATAATGATCGGAGACCCAGGGGAGGATACAAACATATAAAACAATGCTATTTACCTCTCCCTGGCTCCGATGCACACCGGTGCACTACTTCGGCCATCTTCAATGTTGGACGAGATCTCGCGTGAGCTAGGTCGGCGTCACTTTTTTTTATGGCGCCGGCTGCGCCTGAGACGCCCCCAATCAGGCCCAAAGCCTGTTGGAGTGTAGGAGAGGTAAGTAACGTTGTTTTTTATGTAACCTCACCTCCCCTGGGCCCTCGATCGTTATACTCCGCAGTGTTTGTGGGGTTCGCGGTAGCGGCTGTCACAGGGCCCCGAGCCCCTTAATGTCCCTGGCCCTGTGGCAACCTCTACCGCTGCTACCCCGGTATTTACGCCCCTGGCAGTAGGGTAGGTCCAGGGTTGTAACTATCAAAGACAGGGCCCTATAGCAAACTTTTGACTGGGGTCCCTCCAGTCCCCACACAGTATAGCGCCCTCTTAACCAGTGCCCACACGGTATAATGCCCCCTTTACCAGGGTCCACACAGTATAAAGCCCCTTTTACTGGCACTTACACAAAATAAATCCCCCTTTATCTGTGGCCTCCACATGGTATACGGCCCCCTTTACTGACATCCACATGGTATAAAGCCTCCTTTACAGGTGCTCACATGGTATAAAGCCCCATTTACAAGCTGTCACATAGTATAACGCCCCATTTACTGGCCCCCACACAGTAAAAAACCTTTTTTATCGGTGTCTGCATGGTATAAATCCCCATTTCCTGGCCCCCACGTGGTATACCACCTTTTTACTACCCCCCACATGGAATACTGCTCCCTTTACTTGCCCGCACACAGTATAAAACCCCTCTTACTTACCCCACACATGGTATATTGCCTACGTATTAGCCCCCATACAATTTGCTGTCTCCTTTACTGGCCTCCACACAGTATTTGTCCCCTTTACTTGCCTCCTGCCCAGTATACACCCACTTTATTGACGCCATATAGTAAGTGCCCCACTTACAGGTCCCCATACCAAAATGCCCCCCCCATGTGAATTTAGACTGCTGCATATTTTTTTTTTTAAAAACATTTATGTTTTTATCATGTTTACTATGTGACCTGTATAGGCACCAACCCAGAGCTATAAATATAACATGGTAACTTTTTTTGTTCTGTGGGTCATTGTGATTCCAAATATAAATAGGTTTTAACATTTTTTAGTATTTTTGTGATAAATAAATCACCAATAAATCATGTTGCCCTGTTGTTGCTTAGGGAAATTATATAAATATATATATATATATATATATATATATATATATCACTGTTCATAAATTGCTATAAACAAATGAATCCCACTTTGCAACAAAAACTTGAAACTTAACCTTTACCTTTTATTTCTTAAAATCTTTATCTACATAGCTACTCTAAAAGAAGAATATTGAAATGACAGTTCCTCACTCATTGCACCTTATGTAACATACATATTTACATGTTTAAAATTATTATAACACTTTTTTTTACAAGCTTGATTGGTTCTATGGTATTCTACAGTACTTTGCAGTATATTGTACAGTACTTTTGAGAAGATGCCTATTAGACCCTGCCTCTGGGTGTGACTAATAAACATCTATACAATTAGGGCCAGCTCCAGATTTTTGTGGGCCCTTGGGTGACAGCGCCTCAGTGGGCCCCTTTTGGAGCAACCCATGCGCACCGCAGCAAAAAAACAACCAAAATTGTTTTTTTTGGGTTTTTTTTTAGGCGGACCTACTAGAGTGGACTGTAATACACCTGTTAGAACCTGTTCAGACATCAGAAAGTAAAGAGGAATTTTAGGCAGACACCTGCCTCTGATTCCTCTTTATTTTCTGCCCCCCGGCTCACAGTGGTGGATGAAGAGTATCAGCATACCCTTGCAGCTTTCCACCGCTGATTAGGTCCAAATGAATGAGTCTAATCAGTGGGGAGTCTCAAGCATCTCAAGCCGTGGCCTCCGAATCAGCTGCAGAATGCACAGCAAGATCCAGCAGGACACTTTTTTATTTTTCAGCGTCCTGCACTAATTATTTTCAATGGCAGGCAGAATGAGGGAAGAATCTGTCGCTGATTTTGGGGGAGAAATCCGCTGCAAAATCAGCACCAGATTCCACCATGTGAACAGGGCCTGATTCTGTTAACAGTGCAATGAACACTTTCATCTATATTAATGGAAGTGCTCAATGCAGAAACTGAGTTGGCCCCCACAGATACATATACAGTGGGGAAAAAAAAGTATTTAGTCAGCCACCAATTGTGCAAGTTCTCCCACTTTAAAAGATGAGGCCGGCCTGTAATTGACATCATAGGTAGACCTCAACTATGAGAGATAAAATGAGAAAACATATCTAGAAAATCACATTGTCTGATTTTTTAAGAATTTATTTGCAAATTATGGTGGAAAATAAGTATTTGGTCACCTACAAGCAAGCAAGATTTCTGGCTCTCACAGACCTGTAACTTCTTCTTTAAGAGACACCTCTGTCCTCCACTCATTACCTGTAGTAATGGCTCCTGTTTGACATTGTTATCAGTATAAAAGACACCTGTCCACAACCTCAAACAGTCACACTCCAAACTCCACTATGGTGAAGACCAAAGAGCTGTGAAAGGACACCAGAAACAAAATTGTAGACCTGCACCAGGCTGGGAAGACTGAATCTGCAATAGGCAAGCAGCTTGGTGTGAAGAAATCAACTGTGGGAGCAATAATTAGAAAATAGAAGACATACAAGACAACTGATAATCTCCCTTGATCAGGGGCTCCACGCAAGATCTCACCCTGTGGGGTCAAAATGATCACAAGAACGGTGAGCAAAAATCCCAGAACCACACGGGGGGACCTAGTGAATGACCTGCAGAAAGCTGGGACTAACATAACAAAGGCTACCGTCAGTAACACACTACGCCGCCAGGGACTCAGATCCTGCAGTGTCAGACGTGTCCCCCTGCTTAAGCCAGTACATATCCGGCCTGTCTGAAGTTTGCTAGAGAGCATTTGGATGTTCCAGAAGAGTATTGGGAGAATGTCATATGGTCAGATGAAACCAAAGTAGAACTGTTTGGTAGAAACACAACTTGTCGTGTTTGGAGAAGAGTGAATGCTGAGTTGCATCTAAAGAACACCATACCTACTGTGAAGCATGGGGGTGGCAACATCATGCTTTGGGGCTGTTTCTCTGCAAAGGGACCAGGACAACTGATCCGTGTATATGAAAGAATGAATGGGGCCATGTATCGTGAGATTTTGAGTGCAAATCTCCTTCCATCAGCAAGGGCATTGAAGAGGAAACGTGGCTGGGTCTTTCAGCATGACAATGATCCCAAGCACACCGCCAGGGCAACGAAGGAGTGGCTTCGTAAGAAGCATTTCAAGGTCCTGGAGTGGCCTAGACAGTCTCCAGATCTCAACCCCATAGAAAACCTTTGGAGGGAGTTGAAAGTCTGTGTTGTCCAGTGACAGCCCCAAAACATCACTGCTCTAGAGGAGATCTGCATGGAGGAATGGAGAATTAATGGGGTTACACCAGCAGGTAACGGCCTATTTAAAAAAACAAACAAAAAAAAACAAAATAAATAACCGCAGTCAGCAGCCCAGTGGGCCCCCTCAGGAGCTTACGGCCCTGGCACTTGCCTGGGTAAGCCGGGTGCTGACACCGGCCTTGTATATAATGCAGCCTGGAGACTATTATTGTCATAGCAATGCGGTGGTATTCCACAATCACGACATTGAAGGACCAAGAGATGAAAGAGGGAGCCTTAACCCTTATCTAACAATTTAGATGCCTTGATCAGTATTTATCATGCCATTCAAGGAGTTCTTATGCCGTAATCTATGAGAGCCTGTGTTGGCACCATTGCAGCACTGTAATTCACAATTATGTATGGGAATTTACAGTTTCTGCCGTGTACTGTTATGGGGCAGTATGGACTTAAATGTTTTATTTTTTAATCTTTTTTAAATGGGTATTCCCTTAGACATTTATGGCATATCCACTGGATACTCCATGAATTCCTGATAGATACAGGTTTCACTTCTTGAAGCTTTACCTATTGAGGATAGCATAAAGCCCTCTTCATTGTTGTAAGTAGGAGCTGCATAAAAAGCGAAGCATGTTTACATTTACATGTGTCTGTCAGGACAGATGCTCTTTTACTGATGTTAAAAAAAGCTCAGAATTACAGTATAAATTCTAGTCACAATGAGAAGTATAGCAAGAGACTGCCAAATAATAATGGCAGTAAATAAGTCTAGAAACTCTTGAAGAAAACAATGCAACACTGCTTTTCTAAAAATAATCATTGGGAGCAATTTTATATTGTTCTAAAAACAAATTTGCTAAACATTTACTTTAACACTTCAATGTCCCTTCTTCCAGAAAATGTGATAACATAGGGTCAGCAACAACATACTATTAGCAGGGTTTGTTTGTTGGGTTGTAAGACAAGATGTGAATTCCTTCACAAATGAAATAGCAGCCACGACTTGTCATGTAGTCTAATTCTGGATTGTGTATTCTATCATACAGAAAAAAAAACCTAATTTATTACATTATCTTTATATTATACTATACTATATATTATATTTATTATCTTTACAATATACTTGATGAGCTCAGGACTGTATTTACAGTTCACACTGCCCCAGTCATTGAGACTGAATATGCTCCTATTAAATTGATGATAAAGGGGTTTTTCAGGATAGATGAAAACCCCAGGGTTGTGCGAGGGTGCTGAATACTAAAAAAGGGAGTACTCGTCTCCCTTCAGCCATCTATTCAACTGGCATGTTCCATGTTCCCTTTGGTGCTGGACTGGCCTCACTGGCTGCAGCAGTGTCATGTTTGCGGTACCGGTGACATGACTGCTGCTGATCCTCAAATAATTTTCCCCTTCACTAACATGAATGTGTATATAATAATGTACCTCTAAATCAGTGGAACTCAAGGCGCGGTACGCTTGCACCTGGGGGTATGTTCAACTATCCCAAGGGTACGTGCTACCCCCCCACCCCTAATGGTAGTTTGTGGGGTTCTTCATTATACTTTTGGGTCTTTTCAGACCAGACCAGAGATGATGTCAGGGACCGCTGAGGCCTGTGAGGCCTGACATCATCTCTAGAGGGCGAAAGAGCACAGGGAGCAACGCCGAAGCCTAGGGAAGGTGAGTACCATTGTTTGTTATGTTTATTTACCTCCCCGGGCCATCTCTGCTAATTCTGGGGCCTGAAGAGAATTGCACAAGGATTATTTAATTTTAGTAATGTAGGGCCACTATGGGACATTAAGCTTCACGGAGGGGCCACTATGGGACGTTATGCTGCCTGGCGGGGCTGCTGTGAGATGTTATGCTGTCTGGAGGGGCTGCTATGGGATGTTATGCTGTCTGGAGGGGCCACTATAGGACGTTATGCTGCCTGGAGGGGCCGGCATAGGACGTTATCCTGCCTGGACGGGTCGCTATGGAATGTTATGCTTCCTGAATGGGGCCAATATGGGACGTTATGCTGCCTGGAGGGGTCGGTATAGGACATATGCTGCCTGGAGGTGCCCCTACGGGTTGTTATTCTGCATGGAGGGGCCACTATTGGACTTATTACTGTTTGGGGGCAACTATGGAACATTATATTGTATGAATAGGCCACTATGGGACATTATACTGTATGGAAGTTCCACTATGTGACATTATACTGCATGGGGGCTGCTGTGGCACTGAGGGTTTTTTTTTTTTTTTTAATGTAAGGGCCATTATACTACAGTGCTGGCCAAAAGTATTGGCACCCCTGCAATTCTGTCAGATAATACTGAATTTCTTCCAGAAAATGATTGCAATCACAAATGCTTTGGTAATAATATCTTCATTTAATTTGTCTTCAATGGAAAATCACAAAATGAATTGTCAAAAAGCCAAATTGGATATAATTCCACACCAAACATAAAAAAGGGGGTGGACAAAAGTATTGGCACCCTTTGAAAAATCAGGTGATGCTTCTCTAATTTGTGTAATTAACAGCACCTGTTACTTACCTGTGGCACATAACAGGTGGTGGCAATAACTAAATCACACTTGAAGCCAGTTGAAATGGATTAAAGTTGACTCAAACTCTGTCCTGTGTCCTTGTGTGTACCACATTGAGCATGGAGAAAAGAAAGAAGACCAAAGAACTGTCTGAGGACTTGAGAAGCAAAATTGTGAGGAAGCATGAGCAATCTCAAGGCTACAAGTCCATCTCCAAAGACCTGAATGTTCCTGTGTCTACCGTGCACAGTGTCATCAAGAAGTTTAAAGCCCATGGCACTGTGGCTAACCTCCCTAGATGTGGACGGAAAAGAAAAATTGATGAGAGATTTCAATGAAAGATTGTGCGGATGGTGGCTAAAGAACCTCGACTAACATCCAAACAAGTTCTAGCTGCCCTGCAGTCCGAGGGTACAACAGTGTCAACCCGTACTATCCGTCAGCGTCTGTATGAAAAGGGACTCTATGGTAGGATACCCAGGAAGACCCCACTTCTGACCCAGAGACATAAAAAAGCCAGGCTGGAGTTTGCCAAAACTTACCTGAGAAAGCCAAAAACTTTTTGGAAGAATGTTCTCTGGTCAGATGAGACAAAAGTAGAGCTTTTTGGGAAAAGGCATCAACATAGAGTTTACAGGAAAAAAAAAGAGGCCTTCAAAGAAAAGAACACGGTCCCTACAGTTAAACATGGCGGAGGTTCCCTGATGTTTTGGGGTTGCTTTGCTGCCTCTGGCACTGGACTGCTTGACTGTGTGCATGGCATTATGAAGTCTGAAGACTACCAACAAATTTTGCAGAATAATGTAGGGCCCAGTGTGAGAAAGCTGGGTCTCCCTTAGAGGTCATGGGTCTTCCAGCAGGACAATGACCCAAAACACACTTCAAAAAGCACTAGAAAATGGTTTGAGAGAAAGCACTGGAGACTTCTAAAGTGGCCAGCAATGAGTCCAGACCTGAATCCCATAGAACACATGTGGAGAGATCTCAAAATGGCAGTTTGGAGAAGGCACCCTTCAAATCTCAGGGACCTGGAGAAATTTGCCAAAGAAGAATGGTCTAAAATTCCAGCAGAGCATTGTAAGAAAGTCATTGATGGTTACCGGAAGCGGTTGTTCGCAGTTATTTTGTCTACAGGTTGTGCTACCAAGTATGAGGCTGAGGGTGCCAATACTTTTGTCCGGCCCATTTTTGGAGTTTTGTGTAAAATGATCAATGATTTGACTTTTTTTTTCATTCTCTTTTGTGTTTTTTCATTGCAAGCAAAATAAATGAAGATATTATTACCAAAGCATTTGTGATTGCAATCATTTTCTGGAAGAAATTGAGTATTATCTGACAGAATTGCAGGGGTGCCAATACTTTTGGCCAGCACTGTATATGTGGAGGAAATGACTGGGCCATTATACTGAGTATGAAGGGACTGACGTGGACATTCTACTGAGTGTGGGGGCAATGAGGAGGCCATTACATAATTGTTGTCGAGGCTCCAAATGAAGCCTTATTTTATTAACATTTATAAGTGATCGCTACTTTTTAGGTACTCGGTTGGGATGTTTTCTCACTAGGGGGTACTATGCTTGAAAAGGTTGAGAAACACTACTCTAAATAATACTGTAACCAAATAATATAACTATGAGCAACTGAATAATAGCACCAATAACACCAATAAAGTGACTGATAGAAACCACTATATAGTACATGAATAATACTACCATACAGTGACAGTATAGCTGTTATGGAATTGCTGCATAAGCAGTTCACAACAAGTAATGAAATTGCTATTTAAGCAATTTACTAATTCACAGCACCTGACTGGATCTGGAGACATCAGATAAACAAGCTACCAGTTACTTAGAGTCTCTGAAGCAAATATCAAAAATTGCAGGAACTAGATGATAATAGAGAGCTGTAAAACTAGCTGTTTAAATTCTGTACAGTCCTGAGAGATAGATCCCAGACTCCCAAACACCTTCACCAGAGCCAGCCGCGAAGCCAGATTGACTTTTGCTGAATTTGGGGCTCAAGTAATCACCACAGAACTGGTACAAGAAATAAATGCTCCACAAACTGAAGTTAAACCAGAATCACAATACTTTACAAGGCAAATCAGAATCAGGAGGATCAAACAGGAGAGTGAACGTCCAAGTCAATAAACATTCCATGAGGTAACAGCAGAGCTAATATCTGAAGACAAGCGGATATCCATTAATAAGCCAAAGATCGGTGTTCAGGAGGTAACATCAGAGCCAAAATCAGAAGACAAACGGTTTTCAAGTAGCAAGCCATAGGTCAAATAGACCAGTTCAGTACACACAATCATATGAAAGCCACACTAGGTACAAATAATTATCCGGAACCTGGCTGAGGGGGAAGAGGGTTTAAATCTGCCTCCTCAGCAGCTAATTGTATAATCCTAAGAGAACTCTGAACACTGCAGAAGCTTCCCAGGTCAGTACGGTAACCTTAGAGCAACAGTGGCTTAACTGATATTCCTGACACTAACTATAGTCTTAAACTGCTCAGGTTTGCACAGTCTAAGCTCACCACAAGCCCCAACGCAGGTTGGACTTGGTTGCCCAGAACCCATTATGCAACTCTAGAACAAGGTGCTACCAAATGAGCGCACTTGCAGGCTAAGGACCAGACCAGAAATTGCATTGTGTGCAGAGAGTAATACACAACCCAGGTAGTAAAACAAGTGAGTACAGGAATAGCCAACACAAAAGTTAGAGGAATATCACAAGTTCAAGAGGTCATAGATAAAGCCAAATCAGCAAGAGAGGGGGGTCACCAGAAGATCAAGCAAAAATCAGTAAATTGGGGAATTAGCAAAAAACATGTTTTTTTTATGAAACCGTACAAATGGAGATTCATCTCAGATGAACTAAAATGGCCACTGCATTATACTCTGGGGTCTCTTCAGACCCCAGAGTATAATAGGTGTTGTCCCAGGGGAGGTGAAAAAAATAAAAAAAAACATTTATACTCACCTTCTCTTAACTCTTTTGGGCCTCCTTGAGATGTCTGCTCTTTTGCAACGTCAATATCTCAGACTGTCTGATGAGATCCCAGAGTATAATAGTGTCCCTTTATATTGACATAACTTCGGCTGTGTTTGCCTTAGAGAGCTAGAAATTAGATAAATAGGTTTCTAAGAGTGGTCTACGAGTGTTTGAGTGGTTTAAGAGTGATCTAAGAGTAGTTTTAAGCCAATTTAAGGTATGGTTCCTACAGAACCCGATCCACTGAATCCGAATATTAAACAAATTTTGAGAGGTTCGCCCATCTCTACAGGGAAAGTACTGGGAGTAAGTTCACAGAATACAGAGCCTAGAAACCTAATGTAATCACAGGCAGGCGACAAGTAACAGAACTGGGTTTAAATATCCTGCTTTAGCCCTTGATTGGATGCTGAAGTACAGACCTGATTGGCACTGCATTTCAAACCACTGACTGACTGAACCAACCCAACCAAAGTTTTACTGGTTGGCATAACAACCTTAAAGCAATAGCCAGAGGCAATTTCTAATACGATATAGCAGCACTGCACTGTACAGAAGACAATGACAACTACTGGGTGGAAAAGTGGGAGTGCAGATATTTACATTCCTGACAATAGCAGTCAGAAAATATACCACTTCTAGACAGGCACATATCAAAGACTCATGCCGTAAACTATACTGTAAAAGTGACTATAGCACTGTTTAGGTACAGTTGTGCTAAAAAGTTTACATACCCCGGCAGATTTTTTTGTTTTTTGGCCTTTTTTCACAGAATATGAATGATAACACAAAAACTTTTTCTCCACTCATGGTTAGTGGTTGGTTGAAGCCATTTATTGTCAATCTTCTGTGTTTTCTCTTTTTAAATCATAATGACAACCAAAAACATCAAAATGATCCTGTTCAAAAGTTCACATACCCTGGTGATTTTGGCCTGATAACATGCCCAGAAGTTGACACAAAGAGGTTTGAATGGCTACTAAAGGTAACATCCTCACCTGTGACCTGTTTGCTTGTAATCAGTGTTTGTGCATTAAAGCTGAGCGAGTTTCTGGGATCCAGACAGACTGTTTCATCTTTCCTCCAGCCACTGACGTTTCTGGATTGTGAGTCATGGGGAAAGCAAAAGAATTGTCCACGGATCTACGGGAAAAGGTAGTTGAACTGTATAAAACAGGAAAGGGATACAAAAAGATATCCAAGGAATTGATAATGCCAGTCAGCAGTGTTCAAATGGATTAACAAATGGAAACTCAGGGGCTCTGTAAAAACCAAACCACGGTCAGGTAGACCAACCAAAATTTTGGCCACAACTGCCCGGAAAATTGTTCGGGATGCAAATACCAACACATAACATTAGCTGAAATACAGGGCTTTCTGACAACTATCGGTGTGGCTGTTTCAAGATGCACAATAAGGAGGCACTTGAAGAAAAATGGGCTGCATGGTCGAGTTGCCAGAAGAAAGCCATTACTGCGCAAATGTCACAAGGAATCTCGCCTTCAATATGCCAAACAGCACAGAGACAAGCCTAAAAACTTCTGGAACAAGGTAATTTGGAGTGATGAGACAAAAACTTTTTGGCCACAACCATAAACATTACAGTTGGAGAGGAGTCAACAAGGCCTATGATGAAAGGAACACCATTCCTACTGTAAAGCATGGAGGTGGATCACTGATGATGTGGGGATGTGTGAGCTTCAAAAGCACAGGAAACTTGAAGGTAAGATGAATGCAGCACGTTATCAGCAAATACTGGAGCCAGGTAGCTGCGCATGGGACGTACTTGGACAGCGTGACAACGATCCAAAACACAAGGCCAAGTTGACCTGTCATTGGCTACAGCAGAAGAAAGTGAAGGTTTGTAGTGGCCATCTCAGTCTCCTGACCTCAATATCATTGAGCCACTCTGGGGAGATCTCAAGTGCGCACTACATGCAAGACAGCCCAGGAATTTACAAGAACAGGAGACTTTTTGCCAAGAAGAATGGACAGTTTTACCATCTGAGAAAATAAAGAGCCTCATCCACAACTACCACAAAAGACTTCAAGCTGTCATTGATGTTAGAGGGGGCAATACACGGTATTAAGAACTGGGGTATGTGAACTTTTGAACAGGGTCATTTTGATGTTTTTGGTTGTCATTATGATTTAAAAAGAGAAAACACAGAAGTTTGACAATAAATGGCTTCAACCAACCACTAACCATAAGTGGAGAAAAAGTTTTTCTGTTATCATTCATATTCTCTGAAAAAAAGGCCAAAAAACAAAAAAAATCTGCTGGGGTATTTAAACTTTTTAGCACAACTGAATATTGAAAGGAGGAATAAACAACAATGTAATCCAATGACAGGTGACACCTTCTTTGATTGTAGACGTTTGATTTCCCTATCTTCTCAGTTCAGCCCAGAACATCATGAAGATTTCTTCCAGGTTAGTCTGGAATCTGATGCCATCTATGAGTCCTCCCTTTTAAAGCACATCCCTTCTGTAGCTTATTAAAATCCCCATCTTCTGCAATTATTATAGGGCTAGTCTTTTTTACTAGCAATTTGGCTCTTGCCTCAAAAACTATGCCTGCTATGCAGTCCAATACACCCAAATAGTGTGGAGTAGAAACAATAGTGCTATTGAAAAATAATGGTGAAACATAGATAGTGACGACTGCTGGGTGGAAAAGAGGAAGCACAGATATTCCTCACAATAGTGGTCAGATTCTATACCATTTCTAGACAGGCACATATCAGAAAGTCATCATGCTGTTGATCAGCGGTCCCCAACCTTTTTTGTACCAAGGACCATTCGCATGTTGGCCAATTTTCCGTGGCCCAGTCGGAAAGTGGGGTTTTTTGGGAGACTATTATCTGTGGGTAATAACATTACCTGTGTGTGGGGTGAAGGGGGACTGTTATTAACTGTAGGGGGGTACTATACCTAATAGTGCCCCCCCCCACAGGTAACAGTCTCCCCCCCACCCCCGGGTAATTTTATTATTTACTATTACTGTAATAGTGCCCTAGTAGTTTCACCTCCACAGGTAATATTACCTGTGTTTGTGTGTGTGTGGGGGGCAATTACCTGTGGGGCGCACTACTAGGGCTCTATTACAGTTATAGTGCCCCCCCATTCATAACATTACATGTTTGTGGGGGGACTGTTATTGACTGGCGGGGCACTATAACTGTAATGGGGCACTATTACAGTAATAGTGCCCTCCCACATAGTTAATAACACTGTAATAGTCCCCCCACATACTGTAACTATAATTACAATTACATTATACTTACCACTAATGCAGCTCCAGGGATCTCTTCTGACACACAGGATGTGTGCATCTTCTATGCTACTCCCCCGGCCTCAGCGGCACCATAGCGAAGGTTCCAGGAGCAGAATAAAAGATGCACACATCCTGTGTGTCAGAAGAAATCCTGGGAGCTGCATTAGTAATCAGGTAAGTGGAAAGTGATTTGCTGGTGTAACCTACACCAGCAGATCACTCTCAAAAACAGGTCCTGTACCTATGGATTACACGCAGCATAGCATCAGCCGACATGTACCAAGAGATCCACGGCCCGTTACTGGTACACAGCCCAGTCATTAGTGACCTCTGATGTAGATTATACTGTACAAGTGACTATAGTACTGTTCAGGTGCATTGACATATGGCATAAACAACAATGTAATCCAATGACTGTTGACACCTGATTGTAGGTGTTTGCTTCCCTATCTTCTCAGTTCAGCCCAGAGCATCATGAATACTTCATCCTGGTTAGACTTATCTCTGCAGAGTCTCTTCTTTTAACTGAGGTCCTCCATGCCCCTTATCAATTCTGTGGCCCTTTGTAGCCCTTTTCCAACCCTAGGACATCCTTTCTATGAAACGATGCCCAGAACTGAACTGCATATGTCTGTGTTGATATATCTCCCCATAGTCTTTTTCTCAAATTTTTTTTTATGGACCTTTTTTTTTTGTTTGCACAAATCACTGCACCCAGACCTTATCTGTTAGTGAATATAAGATAAATGTAATTGAATTAAACATAATATAAAACCTCAGATGCATATTGCTTTTTGTATTGACATTTTTTTTGTTTTACAAACACTTTTTGGTGAAGCCCTTTTTTTTCCTAAACACAGCATGTTCTGGAGCTGCTGTTCTTTTCCAATAGACTTTGTATAGAAGTAAACTGAAAAACGTGAAAAAAATGTGTAATCAAAAAATGGTTGTAAATTACATGTAAAATACATGAAATTCGCTGTGCATTTTACAAGCCCAAAAAACTGCCTCAAGAATATTATGTGTGAAGAAAGCCTTAAGGATATTTGAAATAAGACTATTAGATGTATGCTGACAGATCTAGAGGACAAGATCATTGAACAGTGCTAGAGCCCTGTATCAGTACTACATCATCTTTTTTGCTAAAGACTATACACTACCTGAAAATAACATTATGTCAGGGAATTTTGTACATTTTTGCTTAATGATTGTTTAGGCATATATGAATATTACATATTTTACAGGTTATTGAATAGAAAATGCCACATTCCCATAAGAACTATTATTAACCTTACATTAGAAAGTTTTACGGACCTGTTAAACGAGTCTTCCCACAATTAAATTTTTGGACGTGGCGTAAAAATCTAATTGGTGAGGGTATGCCACCTATTACGTAAATAAAGATTTCAGAGGAGAGGGGACTTTACCTAAAAGGGTTTTCTTTCCCATACATAAACTGATAGATAGTATGCATGGACAATCAACCTCCTTTGTTCTAGAGACCTAGACCTTAAGACCTTAACAGATTTCACTTTTATGAAACATCTCCTTGACACGTCTAAGTTAAAGAGCTTTTTCAGGACTAATACATTGATGTTTTCAAAATCAGATTAGTGGGGGTCCAATATCTGGTACCCCCATCAATAGCTGTTTGATGAAACTGCAGTGTTTGGACAAGTGCTTCACTAATTTCCAAGTACAGTACATTGTAGAAGGGCTGTGTGTGGTTTTGCAGCTCAGCCTCATTTACTGAAAGGGGACTGATTGACAAACAGGCCATGTGACCAATGAACATAACATCACAAAACCAATTAAATAAAAGTGACACTCAATCAGCTGATCAGTGGCGGTCCTTGGTGTCAGACCCCATCTGATCTAATATTTCTGACCTTTCCAAAGAATAGGTCATCAATTTGTAAGTCCTTGAAAATACCTATATTATAGGTATACTACTTTAAGAAAATAAAAACAACTGGCCTCAGTGGGGGACTTCCAACTTTTAGGTGTCTTCATCAGTGCCATTGTGAATAATATTTATATCATGTACATTTTACTCATGCTATTGAAGTAGTTTATCTTAAGCTCTGATGCTTCCTTAGGGTATTTTGCAGGTAAACTCATTGGCAATTTCCAGTGCTTAAAACCAATCTTCCTGGTAAATATTATCCATTCATCATGTATATTAATACATATATTTTCCCTGCCTGATGAGCCTTGTTTTTGTATTTGCCACATGTTGATTGAAAGGATCATTTACTAAGAAAGCACCATTTTGTGAATCCGAGAAAAGATGTCAAGTTTTTTTTCCATTGCAGATGCTAATTTATCAAGCTAATTATGAGCAAAATGCAGCTAAATTGCTGATAATTTTGAGGCTGATTAATTTAGAAGCAGAGTCATTGGTAGGTGCTTTAAAAGATTGGAAATGTGGAGTCAGCTTTGCTGTATGAATATCTATTACAATATCCTTCCCTGCCTATGCAACAGCTGTACACTTATATTCTGACCCATGCATAGTCTTATCTGGCCCAAGTCACAAAGTCACATTCTGTGCCCAGGGTAGAATGTCCTATTCCTTCCTCTTCTATATGCCCTACTTTGTTCTATATTGTCATATCACTTGAGGTGCTGAGTCAGCTTTTAATTTAGGGAGGGGTGGGGGGGTCATATAATCTGGTATTCACTAGTACACTAAAGACAGGGCTGACACTGCATAAAATCAATGCCCTATGGGTCTTCTTACTGCCAACAGCTTGACATTAAGTCCCATAGGAGCTGGATGTAGTCTAATAAAAGAAGTTAAAAAGACAGTGCATTAATTGAGTACGGTGCAGAGCTGCCTTCACAACCTGTGTTATCAGCAGAAGTACAAGTGCAGTGTCGTAAGGAATGTAATTATGAAGCAGATTTCCTGGGAGAGGAATTAGGCAGCTCTGATGCTGATCCCTGTTGTAATGAACATGTTTCCCTATTTAGAAATACAATGCAGTTTAAGATGTTCTCCCCACAATCATAAAATATACAGTAATCCTGTTCTAGAGCCTAACACTCTCCTGGCGGTTGGTGAAGAGTTAACCTGCAGCCTGGTGATGATGAATAAAATAAAATGAGCTGTAAATAATGTAATGATATGTATTGTTAAGCTACGTACCCTGCGCCAGGTGCAAAGACACCCACTCCTCAGTTGGATATAATCTGGGACAGTCATCAAATCCAGTTACATCCTCACAAAAATGACTGATTAAAGGGAAAAAAAGTTAAAAAAGGAAACATTAAATTTAAGCTGTTTAATGAAAATTCAGGTGAATTTGGGACTGAATATTTTTAGGGAAACAATTAAAACTTACATTCTGTGCATCTTGAAAGCGTACATTAGGTTGTTTTGGTGTTGTTAGTTCTTCTGTGTCTTTTATAAATATAATGTGAACATTTTTCGATTTTGCTTACTTTTTGTGATACATTAGAATAAGAGCTTGATACATTGTAATAGTAGTTTGATACATTGTTATCTCTATTGTTACAAGATAATGCATTAAACTCCTTGTAAAATATTACAGTGCATGCACATGGCAGAGCTGTAGCTACAGCAACACGGAGACATAGAACTTAGTGTGTCACTGTCTGGTGCCTCCATATGTCTCCATATTGCATCCAGAGAGAATAACTCAGATATGGGATCTGTTGATATAGCTAGAATGGTGAGCCAGTTTGTAAGAGAAGATCCTGCTATGTTGGATCCAAGCGGACCTTTCCTTCTCTGATCAGCTTGTGTCACTTGTTGGAAATATCTGGCTGGCCTTGGGAGATATGGTAGGGAAAAGGAACACTGGCAGCTCCCATGCGAAATCAGTTGATTCTAGTGAGACAACTCATTTAGGCTGAAGCCTCACGTTGCAAAAACACTGAGTTTTACAGTACCTGCAAAGTGAATGGAATTCTGAGTAATCCCATTCACACATTGCAGAAAAAAATCTGCAGCGGAAAAGCTGCATTTTCAAAAACTGAAGAATGTCAATTATACCTGCGGAAACGCTGGCGTTTTCCGTTTCACTATGTGGAGCCTGAGCCTAAAGGACAGGGAATTTTTTTAGCTCTTGCTTCCCCACATTCTCTCAGCCATAACTTTTTACTTTTAGGTGTAGATTGTTTTTAGTATCATTTCAGGTGTCATATATATGTGGGAGATATCTTTTATTCCTTTGCTCACTGTTATTCATATTATTGAATGGATTGTTACAATTATTAGGATACTAAATATTTATTTGTTTTTTACTGTTTAGAAATTTGTATTTAACAAAATTGATTTTTTTTTTTTTTTTAAATGTTATTTTTAAAATTTTAGAGCTCGAAATTTTATGTGAAAAATGCCACTTTGTGACTATGAGGCTAGGTTCACACGGAATCTGCAATGGATTTGGGAGCAGATTCTGTCCCTGAATCCATGGCAGATTCCGCCATGAATCTGCATCCCATTGTTTTCAATGGGAGGCAGAGATCGTAGCAGGATGCTGAAAAAATCAGCGTCCTGCTTGATCTTGCCGCGGATTCTGCGGCTTGGACGTCCCTGATGATTATGCCCATTCATCTGCACTTAATCAGCATAGGAAAGCCGCAACGGAATGCAGCTGTGTGAACCTAGCCTAATAATCCTATGCTGCCTAATATCTTATGCTGCCTTTACTGCTTTTCAAAAAAGTGGATCGAGTGGGGAGAGCCAGGAAAAGCTGTGGTGTAAATGATATCTGGAATCTATGCCAGCTATGTGCCAGTGTAGATTTCTGTCGAGGTGCACAGCCCAGCAGAAAATGTGCATGATTCATGGCAAGGCCTGCACGTTGGTTTTAACATTTTTTTTTTTGTTCCATTTCAAGATTTTTTTGTAACTATAATTATAATTGTAATTATATAATGTAATATACAGTATCTACAGATGTACTTGTAGTAGTTTTTAACTTGATAACATGCTGCAATGTGATCACACAAAGAACTCAATGAAAGTAATTGAAAAAAAGTCAAGTTAGACTGGATTCACACTTGTGTTGGAATCTCCGTAGGAGAATCCACCGCAGAATCTGCTTAAAATCGGTGGAGGATAAAACTGGCAGAAGCCAGGTGGAAACCCGGCAGAACCCATTATAGTCTATATGTAACCACTTTTTAAGCAGACAGGGTCTCTATCTTTCGGGTCCCCATGCGGACCTAAACAACGGAGAACCAAACACTAGTGTGAACCTAGCATAAAAGGGGCAGATTTATTTAAATGCTCTAAAAGCAAACCTGTCTTAGTTGCCCATGGTAACCAATCATAGTGCAGCTTTCATTTTGCATTTGAAAAATGAAAGCTGCATTGTGATTGGTTAGACCCTTTAAACAAATCTGCCTCAAAGTGTCCCTACAACTGTTGATTTATCTCATTGGGGCAGATTTATTGAAACAGTCTAAAAGCAAAACTGTTTTAGTTACACATAGCAACCAATCACAATGCAGCTTACAAAATGAAAGCTGTGCTTTGATTGGTTGCTATGGGAAACTAAGACAGTTTTGCTTTTAGACCACTTTAATAAATTTGCCCCATTAACTGCAATGTCAAACTTTGCTTCATCTGACTGTGACCTGATATTAATGTGTGCATTTAAAATGGACAGTTGTCTGCTAATGTTGATTCACATGTGGCAGATTTGCTGCAGACATTTCTGCGACTGTCTTGCTTATCTGCATAAGGCTTGCACAAATCCATGTGATTGCTGCGAAAAACAACCCCATTAAGATGAATCAAACTTACTTTCACTAGTAAACGTTTCTGCAACAAAATAGCAAAAAAGTGTGAATTCAGCCTTAACATACCCAGGGTAATAAAGTCTGGACAGCTATCTAGGCCTTAGATCAGTGGTACTTGAGGGGTTGGGATCAAAATTTTCTCACCGCTGCCCTCTGATGTGATTGCTTTCTTATATAGGTATGTTTTGAAACACCTATTATTATCACCATTAAGCCATGTACAGATGTAGCAGAGTTAACTCAAACATCTACCATTGGTTAAACTGCTGCAGCGGATATTTTAGTACTGAAGAAAAAATAGAAATTACAATGAAAAGTCATTGGAAATTTTTTTTTTTATTGTTTTTGTGTCTTCTGTGGTAAAATATGACGCTGCAGCAGTTTAACGAATTGCAGAAGTTGGATTAACTCTGCTACCTCTGTATATACGTTTAGATTCTGTCAGGATTTATTTGCAGAGCCAGCATCAGCTGACATTTCTCTGGCAATGCATGGGCATGGGGTATCCATTGATATATAACAGAATTTATCTGCAGAGATCTACTGGCAAATACATGACAGACATCTGAGCTTCAGCTTTACAGTTCTGCTGTGAATTTATCAACTTTACCGAAAAGGATATCTCAACTACTTACAGACAGTAAAGCTGAGGCCTCACGTTGTAGAAGCACAGCTTTTTTTGATGAAGATTTTGCTGTGTTTTTTTGAGCCAAAGCCAAGGTTGGCTACAAAAGGAATGGAAAATATATAGGAACCTTCTGCTCAATCCACTCCTGGCCCATATGTACAGGATAGAGAATAAATGTCTGAATTCTTGGATTCTGAATGCTGGGACCATGAAGTGCCCTTGACTGCTCCATGTGAATAGAGTGGTGGTATGCATGTTCGACTGCTGCTCCTAAAGGGGTTGTCCCATTACAGACCCTTATCCCCTACCCACATAGGGAATAACTGTCACATTGCTAGGGGGCCACCCAGCAATCAGTAGAACAGGGGACTGAAAGCCCTCCTGCATCCACCCTGCAAATGAAGCACCAGTACACTTGTGCCATAGATTGCAATCCTGACAGCCTCATGGCAGTGAATGGAGCGCTGGTTATGCTTCATTCACAGGGAGGATGGGGGTGGATTTCTCCTGATCGCCTCTTTGAAAGGACCAACCAAAATTGCAACCAAATGCCAACCATATTTGATGTCTTCAGAAAGAAGATTGCTAGTGTGAGTAATATCTGGTGGAACTGAAAATCTGGTCTGGGTAAGGGGGTGGCCTTTTGGTCACGTTTCAATGTGTATAGTAGGCAGTGCTTTGATATACCAGAGTTTAGGCACATTTTTTTTTTCTCTTTCTGGATGTAGGATGCAATATATGTAAGTATATGATACTCAGAAATAAAAGATTATGTCCATATTCCAGTGGGCCGATACAGCTTTATTACATAGCAACATTCCTTTAAAGTTTCATTGCAGAAAACATCCTCTTTTCTGGATGCATGTATTATAGGTATCTTAAGGAAGGAACAATTACTGAGTTCAATGGCAAAAAATCTTTCTTCTAAACGTGCTGATATGACTAAATGTAAGGTCTGAATTGCCAAGAGATTACCACTTAACAGCTGACAAAAATGTAGGCATGTTTCCAAAAAACACCATCAGCATACAATATTAAAAGAAGACATTTAAACTTATCCCGCTCTGGTATCTCCTCCTACCCTGCTTTCTGTATTCATTACCATCCTCATTAGGTTAGAATTATTCTCTACAAACACATATCTCACTCATTTGCAAGGTTTGTTGCTAGCACTTTCTTGTGTGACAGATGGGAATCTTATTTGAGGTCATTTTTTTTTTAATTATTTCTAAGGATTCAATAGTATAGTTTATAACATTCTGATTAAGGAAGCCTTACATATTAGTTCAAGATTAACAAAATTATTATTTGTTGGATAAAATTTAACAATGAATGGTAGTTTCAATAGACCGATCATAGGCCGTCATTGTCTGCTGTCCAATATTCACTATTCCTTAAAGGGGTTGTCCTGTTATGGACACATCCCCTATGCACACAACAGGGGATAAGTGTCTGATTGCCAATTACTGGACCCCCCTAAGGCCTCCTAGTTTGCTTGCATGTCCAACACTCCATTCACTTCTATGGGGCTGCCAGGGCTGTAACCTCCGGCAGCTCCTGCAGCCCCTAGAAGTGACTGGAGTGGCAGTCACGCAAGCTCACTGGTGTTCCATTCACAAGGAAGCCTTAGGGGGACTTTTGGTCCAGCCCACTACTAATCACTGGGGGACCTGGCGATTGGGCCCCCAGCAATCCAACACTTATGCCCTGTTCTATGGATAGGGGATATGTATCCATAACAGGACAACCCCTTTAATTGAGTATGGTTCAGACCCCCATTACCTGAACAGTCTTTCCATTCAGATGGTTCTCAGTAATAGACTGTGCTCCTTTTGTCAGATGTCATTGCACATATATGGCCACTTTAAACAATTTGTAATGGCCAATATGGAGAAAAATGTGTATGGCTGTATCAGCGTAACACTCATTCACCAGACAACTGGTTGTCCAACAGTCAAGCAGTCAAGTTTGTATGATATGGGTCACTATTGACTAGAGATGAGCGAATTGAAGCTGACGAAGTGTAATTCGATCCGAATTTCATGAAATATTTGATTTGCATTGAATCCGGATTTCCTCACGCTTCGTGGTAACGAAGCGTTGCTGCACATGTTAGGACATGGGGCAAGGAACTCTGGGAAGGCAGTATCACCCACAATGCCATGCGTGCAGCCAATCAGAAGCCAGCCCTGTGATGTCACAGCCCTTTAACCCCTACGCGAACGCCCACGGCATGTTTGACCGCTGCATCCAAGGTGTTAAAACCCCCGATCGGTTATGGAGCAGGGTGTTAGCTATAACCGATCGGGGGTTTTAACACCTTGGATGCCGCGGTCAAACATGACCGCAGTATCCAAGTGGTTCCGCCATTTTGCTGCCCACCCGTCTACCCCGGCTCTCTGCAAACAGGAAATAGCTGTTTATTCGCCACGAATAGAATCGTATCGGAAAATTTGGCGAAGTTTCCAGAATCGAATTTTTGAACACTTCGCTCATCTCTACTATTGCCCTACAAATTATTAGTATTGCACCAATGAGAAACTTTATGGCTTTAGTGTCAACCACAGGTCTTGGTTTGTCAGTAAATGTACAGTTTACAGATAGCTTTTACAAAAAAAATTCAGTCAATTTTCTCTGATCACACTGAAGTCTGAAGGTTTTGGCCTAACTTCTAAAAAATATGTTCAGTATAAAAGCAGTACTCATCTTCCTAAAAACAGCATAGTGAAAGCAATCTAGAGCACTAAGCAAATGAGTCATATATGATTTTTTGAGTGGTTTTAAATGTTTCTATCACTAAAAGACATACAAGCTTTACCAGACATCTTAACTCCAGAATTCATGGTGAATATTGCATTTTCTGTTGCAGATATTGCTATGGTTTTTTGAGCCAGTCTGGGGTGGATTTAACATAATGGAAACTTTTAAGCACTTCCTTTATATTTTCCTTTCCTTTTGTGTCCATTCCTGACTTTGGCTCAAAAAACGCAGCAAAATCTACAACAAAAAAAGACATCAGCCTTAGTCTGAAATTTTTTAAATAGCCCTAAATGCCAATATATGTTATGATGTGTAGTTGGAAAAAGAGAATGGAAGAAAAGTGATTCATGTTCCTCAACCTGTACTTTACAGAATACATGATGCCTTCAGCCAGAATCCTCAGATGATATTATACATCCTAAAACCTGCACTTACCCTCCACCAGGATAGACTCATGATTGTAGACATAGTTCAAAGAGTACACAGCTTTAGTGCAAAATTTGGGACTCAGAGAAGATAAAAAAACAATAACCCTAAATGACAAAAATTTTATCTCACCAGTCAACAATACCAAGCTCAGCAGTGAATCCACAGAAATCCTGTCCAAGAGGAAATTAACCCTTTTCCTGCAAGAAGTATAGAAATTCAAGAAAAAAAGATATTCAGTCTAACCAAGACACACATAAATCAACATATGTTAGTCAAAATAATAGTCAACATAAAACTTAAAGGGGTTGTTCAGTTTCAGACCAATATTGAGTGTCAAATGTTAATGTTTGTATAATAAAAATGTATACAATTTTCCAATCTAATTTCTGTATCAATTCCTCATAGTTTTCTAGATCTCTGCTTGCTGTTATTCATTCTGCTTACTTCCAGTGGATAATCAGGCCATGGTCATGTGATATACAGTCCATGGTCATATTATGTACACACAGGTGCACAGCTTGTTACCAGGCAGATGTCTGATTACTGTGCTGTGACTATATTGAGCTGTACACCTGTGTGTCCATCACATGACCATGGACTGTACATCACATGACCATGGACTGTATATCACATGACCATGGACTGATTTTTATCGATTGGAAGTAAAAAATGAATGACAGCAAGCAGAGATCTAGAAAGAATATTATAAAATAGGATAACTTTTCATTATACAAACAATAACATTTGTCTCTCAATGTTGGTCAGAAACTGGACAACCCCTTTAACCATTAATATTATGCATATAAAAGATAAGGTATATACTGTATATCCAAACATAAAATAACACCATGCTTAACCACAAGCTTAAAGAATGTATCCAAAAATCAAAATTACAATCACAGGAGAAAACATGGCCCTGAAGAGGCCCAAAATAAAACCGTATCGTCTTACTGTGACTTGTAATGATTGGAATATGGATGAAATATTAGGGTCCACATATATTGTGGCAGATGTTAATGGTATAGGGTTATAATTAGGATAAAATTATTACACTCACCCTATTAATCCTTGGACACAATAAAACCTCTAAAACCCTCAATTCCTAACCGTGGGTCAGTGACCCTATTTAGCCACACCCTTACTGGAACCTTACCCTATTACTGTATGACCCTGTAAGGCCCTACCTGTAGTATCCATAATAGGGATGTAAAAATATATATAAAGGTCCCTTAAGGTTAGGGAACCCAACAAAACAATTATACTACACTGAAATTCCCAACAATTAACAAAATCAATGTTCATCAGGGAAAAGCATCATATACGCAATGTAAAACAATCAAACACATAGTGGGTACAGAGAAAGTAATGTAAGTATGTTGAAACCCACTCTGAATAAGGTTAATAAATGCCCCCCCCCCCCCCCAAATGCAGCCAAACTCTAATATGTAGGAGAGGAGTACAAGGACAGAGACACAATCCCCAGTATGTGAACCATCATGGGCGCCATGGTGATGTACCAAAAAAGCTCAAGAAGTATACCTTGTAATATCAGCTTAGTTTTATTAGACATTTCTACTCGATATGCCTAGCAGCACAGCTTCTCACCTTTGTTATATTACGTATTCCTTTTTTGCTCCATAAATCACAAAAATTGTATGTTTTTTCAAAGATCAGGAAGACCATAAAGAGACTTTATAAATAAATATTTAATACATTGCAAACAATAAATATAATTATATAAGGATGTTACGTAGGTGTTTTCTATAGGATAATTAACATTATGCAGCTATTTATCTCGGTTATGGAGGCCATACAAAAACTGACTTACATAGAGCACAAATATAATAATGCATTATATACATTCACAGCAATAACCTCAGTATAATATCACATTTTTGCAATAGAATGTTTCAGCTGATACAATGTATTAAATGTTTGCACAAGTCAGTTTAACACAAGAGAAGTGTAAGATGGGAGATATACAGTAACCGTCAATGCAGTTCTTTCAGGAGCTTCACAGTGCTACAAGCTATTCTGTTAACCTTTGGCCATGACATATTAATTAGACAAAGAACTGAGAGTTCTGGAATAATTAAAGCTAACTAATACATCAACATTTTATGCAAAACGATAGTGCAAAGCTTCCAAATTCATCAGATGATTGCTACAGTCATAGGCAAAACAGAGCTACACCACGCAAATGTAAGATGGCTGCTTTAGCCATCTGCAGAATAGCAAAATCTGCTTCCTGATGGCACGTGGGCTGCCAAAGCTTCTAAAGGCTTTGGCGCCTATTTACTAACTGTCCATCTGCTGCATGGCACAAGTGACAGCTGATTCTTTTGCTATTGGTAAGATGAAGTAGACCTGGGCTATTCAGTCACAAGCTCTAATCACCCAAGGTTCCTCCTTTGAGCTTCATTAGTTTATTAGCCAGGCACAAGAGATGCATTAGATGGTTTTACATGTTTCTTATTAACAGAAGAAAAGCCAAAGCTGTACATGGACTTTAAAACCCAAAGGCATACAGTTTTGCTCCTAGAAATAAAAGCATATTGGCAATGTTTAAAGCATATTGGGACATAACAATAGTCTAAAGACCTCAGTATGAATGCAGACATTTGACCAGATGTCTGTTTGACAGGGCTGCTGCAGCTACACGTTTACTCTGTGAAAAGTCACCGTTCATTTTATTCTCTCTGGTACAGACTTAAAGGGGAATGATATCCTATCCCAAAGACACTGGCTCGATCTACAACCATAATATATTAGAGCCTGTATCTTCTTCTATTCATATCTCCTGTACCTTCTAAGTAAAAACCTTGAAATCAAAATGTGTGATCTGGCTGGACGGAACATGGTTATGAAGAAACACCCTTTAAGATACTTATGGGACATATATAAAATATATGAAGTGTGTTTTAGTTGCGAGCTGTCAATACAAGAGGACTTTAAGAGGGTACTCAGAAGAATGAGAATGCCTTCCCTCCTTTAAGTGGATGAAGAGGTGACAGAGAATATACATTGAAGTCTTTGGAAACAGCTGTACAAACTTGTACAGATGCTAAGGTGGACCCCTTGATCTTGAGTTCTTTTCTGTAGTGCAGGTACATATGTGCTTTGGGTACTTATCATGTTTAAGGCTTTATACAAATCACCATTGTAGCCACATATAGGTAAATGTGCTTAGCTTTCTACATTGAAGATGGAAGGTTTGAAGACAGATGAATGAGGATATTTTAGGGGTTATACCCCTCTCAGCAACTGCTGAGAGGGGGATAACTACCTGCAAGTCCTGACCTCCAGGGTGGGATCTACAGAAACAGGTGAACTGCACTGCTCTGTGCTGTTCCTGTAACTCTCATAAAGGTCAATGGGAGCTAAGAAGAAACTATTGCAAATTTAGGTACAGTGGCATGCCGAAATTTGGACACCCCTGGTCAAAATGACTGTGATTGTGAACAGTTAAGCAAGTTGAAGATAAAATGATCTTCAAAAGGCATAAAATAAAAGATGACACATTCCCAATGTATTTTTTGGAAAAAAATGTTTTCATATTTTAAATTTTCAAAATAACAAAAAATTAAAATGGCCTGCTGCAAAAGTTTGGGCACCCTACATGGTTAGTACCTAGTAGCACACCCTTTAGCAAGAAACACTGTAAACGCTTTTTGTAGCAAGAGACTAGCAAGAGTCTTTCAATTCTTGTTTGAGGGATTTTCATCCATTCTTCCTTGGAAAAGTCTTCCAGTTCTGTGAGATTCCTGGGTCGTCTTGCATGATCTGATCTTTTGAGGTCTAGCCACAGATTTTCAATGATCTACAGATCAAGGGTCTGTGAGGGCCATGGTAAAACATTCTGCTTGCGCTTTTTTAGGTAGTCTATGGTGGATTTTGATGTGTGTTTAGGATCATTATCCATTTGTAGAAGACATCCTCTTTTCAATTCCAGAAGATCTTTTGCAAACTTCTGGAAATCCTAACGTGTTCTTGGTACTACGTTCCCGAGGTCACCAGACACTTTGAGAGGTCCATCAGGCAACTCATCCCAACTTACATGCTTAAAGAGTGATTGTGGACTTACCACAACCTAAAAAGGTGAGCAGCAAATTACTAGCTATCTGTCATATTTATTCTTAACCATACTGTATTACACTATTAGCGCTCCGCGCTATCTGTTTTTTACTCTTTCGGTATCCTCTTTTCAATTTCAGCTTTTTTACAGATGGTGTTATGTTTGCTTCAAGAATTTGCAGAATTTTCATTAAATCCATTCTTCCCTCTACCTGTGAAATGTTCCCCATGCCATTGGCTGCAGCACAACCCCAAAGCATGATTGATCCACCCCCATGCTTAATGGTTGAAGAGATGTTCATTTCCTGAAATTCTGTGCCCTTTTTCCTCCAAACATACCTTTGATCATTATGGCCAAAGAGTTATATTAACCTCATCGGCCCACAGGACTTGTTTCCAAAATGCATCAGGCTTCTTTAGGCTTCTTTGTTTTGCAGACTTCTGATGCTGAATTTGATGGTGAGGACGCAGGAGAGGTTTTCTTCTGATGACTCTTCTATAAAGGCCATATTTTTGCAGGTATCACTGAACAGTAGAACAATGTACTACAACTCCAGAGTCTGCTAAATCTTCCTGAAGTCAAGTGGGGTTCTGATTTGACACTCTGGCAATCCTAAGAGCAGCTGTCTCTGAAATTTTTCTTGGTCCTCCAGATCTTATCTTGACCTCCACTGTTCCTGGTAACTGCCATTTCTTAATTACATTTTAAACTGAGGAAAGGGCAACTTGAAAACGCTTTGCTATCTTCTTATAGCCTTCTCCTGCTTTGTGGGCCTCCACCATTTTCAGAGTGCTAGGCAGCTGCTTAGAAGAACCCATGGCTGCTGTTTTTGGCACAAGGTTAGAGGAGGCTGGGTATTTATAAAGCTGTAACATTTGCATCACTTGGCCTTTCCTAACGATGATAGTGAACAAGCCATAACCCTAACTGGCTAATTAAGGTCTGAGACCTTGGTCAAAGTTAACTGAGCACACCAATCTACAAGGGTTCCCAAACTTTTGTAAGGTACTCCTTTCCTTTTTTCATTCTAAAATTGTACTCAAACATAATAATACACTGATATTGCTTAAAATTATACACAAGTGTGTTTAATCTTTAACTTTATGCCTTTTAAAGATCATTTCATCTTCAACTTGCTTATTTCCATAGCTCCCATTCACCTCTGTGGGAGTTACAGAAACAGTGTAGAGCAAAGTCACCCATCTGTTTCTGTAATTTCCAACCACCAGGGCAGTTATTTGCATTTCGGCTGAGATTTACCAAGATGGGAACAACTCTTTAAAAGGGAGAGGCACATGCAAGCATAACCATGCTTCTTGGCTGGAGAGGATCACTCCACAACATTATCAAGTAGGGTGGAAGTTGGAGCCTCCCTTGGTCCCCAAGGTGGTGGAGCTCCAAGACAAACATCCTTTTGTCCACTCTATAATTCACCCTGATCTCAATGAAAACTTACTTCTGAGCAATAATAACATACAGTTCATTTTGGTATGTTGAGCATTTTCCTTTAAGAAATAGAATGCATGTTGAATTCTTATTTCTTATGAAATGATGACTCTTGTGAGATGTATTTTACATCCCTACATCACCTGCAAGTCTTTTGTTTTGTACTTTGTTAAAGGGATGGCTCTGTCTCCCTCCCTCAATAATTGTTTGCAGAGGGGAAAACACAACTTTACTGCTTATTTTCCCTCTGGGGTGCTGCCAGTGAAACAAAGCATGACAGGGTATTTACTGAGATCAGTAGAAGTTCAACGTGAGTTCCTATGGGACTCCTCCATTAGATAAACATTCCTTAGGGCATATGACTAGAAGGTTATTTGGCAGGAGACAAGGTTTCATCATTTATGGTTTAGTATTTGAACTATGTTTTTTTTTTTTTGTTTATTTTCTATGGCTTTATCCTAATGTACTTTTTATTTACCAGTACCTGGTTCCACAATTTTATACATGAAAATATGGATCCTACAAACATGAGTAGTGCCCACTGGGAGCACTACGACATTATTTACATTTTGTATATGCTTTTGAGAAACCATGTTTGCACTGTTGTGTATGCATAATGTGATCTGTGCTTTTTATTGGGGTAAAACACTGAAAAATGGGTGCTGAGTTAATGGTAGGACCCAAATTGAGAGAGTTCTGGGAGAGGGATGCAGAGACAGTGTCTTGTCCTGTCCTCAGAACAAGGAGGAAGCAGGTGTGTGAGGAGAAGCTTAGAGACTCAGCTAGAACCCTAGCAGGAAAACCAGCTTATGCAGTCCTGTGTCATTTGGCAGTCAGGAGATGGGAATTATCTGTGCTCAACTTGTGAAAAAGAGAAAGTGTGCTTGATTAGGACATGACGATAATTGTTATTTAGGCCTCAGCTATGTCCCTGCTGCTGCCTCAGGACAGACAAGGCAACCTTGAGAATCTAAACCCTGCAGTTAGGAACTTTAAGAAAGTTGAAGACTTTGAGAGAGAGAATAGCATACTAGTTAAAGTGGAAAACTGCCCCAGCAAGCGAGACATAGACTATAAATGGGAGTACTATCAACCAAATCAGCCCCAGACTCCAGTGGTAACTTCATAAGAATAGAATCTCCAGAATCTGGATGCTATTTTACCCTGTTCATTTCTATAAGTAAAAGAAAATGATTTATACTATTCTAACAAAATCATGTCTCATGTTCTTATGTTTGCATGACCATCATGGGCACTCCAACCCCCATCAGGCTCAAGCAGGCTTATAACAATTAGAACGTGCCCAGGGAAACAGTACCACCACCATTAGGTATCCTGCTGGCCCCCTCTGCACTGCACCAGCCTAGGAGGAGAGTTGGAGTATTTGGTTGGGATTCCCGCTACGTGACCACTGCAACATCTACTACTCATAGCCTTCTAGCCTCCACAACAGGTTGCTGCATATGTTATCACATTATTTCCCTGCCTTCTTATTATACATTTCATACTAGGCAAAAATGACTGTCGCTGTAGTAAAATTGTATATTGAATTCAGGAAATCTTATTTCAATTAATGGATAAAGTATGTACTCTGTTCTTAAAATGTTAATGACTAATTGGCATGACTACCAGTATTACGGGCAGGAGATGAACACTAACAATCAGTGTTAGTTGTACCATTATAGTACCATTATAGTACTATACTATATACTTAACATGGGCCATACTATCTACTTTCAACTCTGGGTCTTCGGCATATCACTAGGCAGCATACCAGTTGGCCAGTTTAGATTGACTTCAATGCAAACCACTGTAGCAAGATACAGTTATACTGTATTATTATTATTATTGTTTATTTATTTAGCACCATTAATGCCATGGTGCTTTACATTTGAGGATTTACATATGGTACACAAAATATTCAAAACAAATACAATACTAACAGTGACCAACTGGCACAGTGGGATAGAGGGTCCTGCCCGCAAAGGCTTACAATCTATGAGGGAAGAGGGATAGAGACAAAAGGTGGGGGTAGAGGCTATTGGAGGTTGTAGGCCTTCCTGAATAGGTGAGTCTTCAGAGCCTTCTTGAAGCTTGTGATTGTGGGGGTCAGTCTTATGTGTCTTGGTAATGAGTTCCAGAGTATGGGGGATGCGCGGGAGAAGTCTTGGAGATGTTTGTGTGAAGAAGGGATAAGAGCAGAGCAGAGTAGGAGGTCTTTGGAGGATCGGAGGTTACGTGCAGGCAGGTAGCGGGAGATTAGGTCGGAGATATATGGAGGGGACAGGTTGTGGATGGCTTTGTATGTCAGCATTAGTAATTTGAACGCTATTCGCTGGGCAACGGGTAGCCAGTGAATGGATTGGCAGAGGGGGGCGGCCAATGAAGAACGGGGGGAGAGGTGTATTAGGCGAGCAGCACAGTTTAAGGTGGACTAGAGGGGGGCGAGGGTGTTAGCTGGGAGGCCATGGAGAAGGGTGTTACAGTAGTCTAGGCGGGAGATTATGAGGGCGTGGACTAGCATCTTTGTAGTTTCAGGGGTGAGCGGATTCGATGGATGTTCTTTAGTTGGAGGCAGCAGAAGGTGTTGAGGGTTTAAATATGCGGCTTGAAGGATAGGTCAGAGTTTAAGGTTATCCCAAGAGAGCGGACTTGTGGGACTGGGGTGAGAGTGGTTCCATTAATTTTGATAGATGGGTCAGTTAGAGGGGTCGTGCGTTGAGGGGTGAAGATTATGAAGTCTGTTTTCTCCATGTTGAGTTTGAGAAAGCGGGAGGAGAGAAAGGAGGCTACGGCTGCTAGACATTCTGGGGCTCTGGACAACAGAGAGGTAATGTCTGGGCTTGTGGGTCTGGGGTGAGAGTGGTTCCATTAATTTTGATAGATGGGTCAGGTAGGGGGGTCGTGCGTTGAGGGGTGAAGCTCATGAACTCCATTTTCTCCATGTTGAGTTTGAGAAAGCGGGAGGAGAGAAAGTAGGCTATGGCTGCTAGACATTCTGGAACTCTGGACAAAAGAGAGGTAATGTCTGGTCCAGAGAGATATATTTGGGTGTCATCAGCATAGCAATGGTAATGGAAATGTAAGTTATGTTGTAAGACTTGAAAGACCAGTTACCAACAAGGCATCATTTAGATACACGTTCTTATTTTTTTGTAATCACAGTTTACTAGCGGGATATTATTGCTCAGAAGAGGTTCACTGAGAGTGCTTTAATGGATCTGCTAGAAAGAAGTGCTGCCGTCACTTTCACAGCTTCCTGAAATGCTATAGTTCTTAACATTTAAAGGGGTTATCTGGTGGCCTAAAGTCCTTAAGTGGTTTGAAAATGTGCATAAATTAAACATACAAATATTTTTTAACTCTGAAAAATGTACAGATAACACGATTTCAGACTTCCTCACTTGAAACCAGAAGTGAAGTTTCTACTTTGGTAGCAATGATATTTCAACACAGGCAGGAAGTTTCTTCCCTCTCCCTGTGAGATGGTGACTTGATGAAGAGGCTTTAGACGTAATGGAGAAAGGAGCTGAACGGGGCTGCCTGTGTCAAAAATACATCACTTGCACAGCAAAAGCACAATTTCCAGGACCACATGAGAGGGCCTAAAATTGGGCCATCTGTACAGTTTTTTAAATTAAAGTAAATTAGAAGATTTTTTAAATTTATATTTGCAAACCACTGAAGGACTTTTTATGTTTTTGGACAGCCCTTTTAAACAAATAGGTAGAAGTACCCTTGAACAGCAACTAGTGCCACGTATTATATATAATACGCTATATATCCTATCCAATATGCTGTTTACATGGTACAATGACTGATGTATAGTATTTTCAGAAATGCGGTAAACACTTTCCTCATGACTACAGGACAACAGTCAACACAAAATATGTAAACTAAGATTTTATAAATTTCTCAGTGTCCTTAGTAGCCCCTTTCTATAAGTCAACTTGTGTTGATGTCTGGTGATCCTGCAAGTGACAGGTAATAGAATATCATTCTCCTTTCCCACACATATCACTTTCCACACACCCTGTCTACGGCTGTATTATCTCATTGTTTCCATATTTAAATTTCAGCATTTGGAAACATCATTTTAATGTAATTCGGAATGGTTGAACTTTTAATTGTTATGGGAAATAAGTTAGCTCACTCTTTTATCCTGAGGAGAGAGGATACAGTTTATTCTAAAGTCTCCACTACCTAATCGCCATTGAACACCCTTTTAAGCGCAGCTTGTGTATGAACTCAATGCTACGAGACAAATAAATTCTTTGGGAAATGCACATTTTTTATTTGGAAGTAACACCATCTCTTTGTTAGATTTGTGGCAATCCTATCTTCACTCTACTGTTTTTAAGTCGAAAATGAAAAATTGTATAGAAGATGTTTGTGCATCATATTGTGCTGAATGGTATGTAGGTCAGCAGGCTGCACCGTAGCAGATAAGGCGCCGCGAACAAGTGTTCTATGTACTTACAAGCAAATATCTGTCATAATAGAAGTAGACAGATCTACAAGAGCGTTTTGGCTTAGGAAATGTTTCTTGTCATTAGCATTTAAAAAAAGCTCTGAGATTCAGGCCTATCAGCACCGATTCACAGCAAAAGCCTGGCTTGAACAGGTTGTTATCTGTTCAGTACAGAGGTGCAGCTGGTTAGCTAATGGATTTGCAGATTTTTTTTTTTTATTTTTTATTTTTTTGGTAGGGATGAGTAAAAAGGCAAAAGAATCAGGTACTTACATGCCATTCAGAATGTAACAATTTTGTTTGTGTTATAAACCAAACCATTTTATTTGCAAACTGAGTTTTCAGGAACTGAATAAAAAAATGACAGATTATATATATAAAAAATGAAATTATAGAGAGAAAAATAGCCGAACAAAAACAAACAAATATAATTCTTTATTCTCAATATTCCCTACAGATTTTATTATGCATGCATTCATTCTGGAATAGGAACTTATTTCTATGCCTGCAAAAGCTATTATTTATTGATAACGATTATTAATATTTTATTATTATTATTTGTTATGCCCCTTCAGCCAAAGTACTTTTCGGGCATAATGTGTACATGCTAATACAAAACTATTTTACATTCTAAAAAAAAACATATTAAATTTAAATAAATCAGTTTGGTTTAAGGAGTATTGTAAATTACTGCAAGGCTCTTAAAGGTGCATAAGCACCTCACTTAAGTCATAGTGAATTTAGTGAGATTTCATTACTAACTTTTTCTAGATAAAAAGTGGAATAAAGTAAAGTAAAAGAAGAGGGTGTTGTCAAGCAGGGAGACAGCCCAACTACTATGGGAGATGAAGGAGTCCATTGGACTGTTAAATTCTTAAAGGGATTGTCAACTTTTTGTTAGAATATTAGATTAGATATTAGATATTAAGTTACACTGTCAGGATCTTCTGTTACAAACTTTTGGAAAGAAAAATTATGCTAGAGGGGAAATTAACATGTATTGGCCATTTCATCTATCATGCCCATGGGAGAAAGTTTGCAGTTCACATACAAATTAAATAAAGGGTCAGGTTTCTAAAAACTGTATAAACACAAAACTGGCTTAGTTGTCCATAGCAACCAATCACAGTGGAACATTCATTTTGTATTCTGCTCCTACAAATGAAAGCTACATTGTGATTGGTTGGGTAACTAAAACAAATTTTCTTTTAGACAATATAAAAAAATCTGCCCCATTTATGTGCTTTATTGCTGGTCCTAGCACCGGTCATGAGATATCCTGCCTGTAGTTGAATTTGGGGCTTTCACTGTCCTATGTAGTAAAGCTGGCCATACTCATTAGATTTTCATTGGCTAAAATGGCCAGAGAATGGCTGGAAACCTGACATTTAGTCTGCAGTAAACAGATCGGCCATGCTGGAAATTTTCAACCAGTTTTTGAGCAAAAATACTGGTGTTTGGCATAATTGGCTTCTTTTTTTTTTTTTTTTTTTTTTTTTACAGTGAAACCGTCTTCTAATCAGACTGTTTAGTTGTTAATATTGATGGTGGGGTTGTTTTATATGATGGTTATCTGAAATCTAATGTGTATGGGCAGCTTAAGAGTGGGAGGGGAGGGGAGAGCAGAGGGCTTGGAGCACACTATTTTTCAGACTGGGCCTGGAATTAGGGGAGTACTAGTGCCGGCATCCCAATGCAAACTTGGAACTGTAGTAAAGCTTAAACTGAGAATTGCTGCATTTGGAAGTCCTGGATGTAAACACCTAGGTTTGCAGTGGTGGCATTGGAAGCAATGGCCACCAACGCCTTTAATAACTTGTGTCCTGACACAATCTGACTCTGTTCAAAAAGAGAAAGAGAGTTTAGTGCAAGCCATATATTTCTTTTGAAGTGACAAAAATGTAGTAGTACGTATATACTTACACACGTGGACAAAATTATTGGTACCCCTCGTTTAATGGAAGAAAAACCCACAATGGTCACAGAAATAACTTGAATCTGACAAAAGTAATAATATATAAAAATTCTATGAAAATGAACAAATGAAAGTCAGACATTGATTTTCAACCATGCTTCTACAGAATTTTTTAAAAAAGAAAACTCATGAAACAGGCCTGGACAGAAATGATGGTTCCCTTAACTTAATATTTTGTTGCACAACCTTTTGAGGCAATCACTGCAATCAAACGATTCCTGTAACTGTCAATGAGACTTTTGCACCTCTCAACAGGTATTTTAGCCACTCCTCATGAGCAAACTGCTCTAGTTGTCTCAGGTTTGAAGGGTGCCTTTTCCAGACGGCATGTTTCAGCTCCTTCCAAAGATGCTCAATAGGATTTAGGTCAGGGCCACTTCAGAATAGTCCAATGTTTTCCTCTTAGCCATTCTTGGGTGTTTTTAGCTGTGTGTTTTGGGTCATTATCCTGTTGTAAGACCCATGACCTGTGACTGAGACCAAGCTTTCTGACACTGGGCAGCACATTTCTCTCTAGAATCCCTTGATAGTCTTGAGATTTCATTGTACTCCGCACAGATTCAAGACACCCTGTGGCAGATGCAGCAAAGCAGCCCCAGAACATAACAGAGCCTCCTCCATGTTTAACAGTAAGGACAGTGTTCTTTTCAGGATATGCTTCATTTTTCCATCTGTGAACATAGAGCTGATGTGCCTTGCCAAAAATTTCGATTTTTGTCTCATCTGTCCATAGAACATTCTCCCAGAAGCTTTGTGGCTTGTCAACATGTAGTTTGGCAAATTACTTTTGTCAGATTCAAGTTATTTCTGTGACCATTGTGGGTTTTTCTTTCATTAAACGAGGGGTACCAACAATTTTGTCCATGTGAGTATAATACATGGTTGAGCCGAGTTTTATAGAACGAGATATACTGTATGTTAGTGCTTCTTTACTCTAAGAAGAAGTGAAGTCTCCTTTTTGGGAACCTTTGTATAACATCTATATGCCATAATAGGGCATTATGTGTCTGTTTAGTAAATTTACTTTAGCTCTAAATGGCTCCTATTATTTGAGTATACTCAGTCCCATAGGTAGAATGGTGAATATGAGGGATGGCAAGTTATGCCCATGATTTGTGTATATACTACAGATTTTTTTCCTGTGGACTTGTGGGAAGAAAATTTGTCATACTTTACAAGTTTCAGCAAGGTGGATGAAATTTAAACAAATTTGCTGCAGAAACTGACATATGATGTGGATTTTAAATCTACAATATGTTACTTTATGCTACAGATCATAGTAAATGATAATAATTTTATATATTATTATTCTACAGCACTTTACAAATCAGAGGGTACATGAACAGACATTATCACACAGATCTTCACTGTGGATTTCAACCATTTTAATGCATAGGGCGAATTTCAACACCAAATAGATTGTGGATTTTGCTGCAATTTGTTGCAGAGAAGATTCCACTGCAGAAAATGTGGCCTATGTGGATGAATTCAGTGTCCAGTGTTTTTGTCTACCCTCTCATAAGAAAGGAGGGAGTCTTACAAAACCCTTATGTAAGCACCAGTTTTTATATATTGTATATAACAAAATAAAAATGAAAGGTCCTCTATAAACATCTGGCCTCATAGGTAATTGCTAGATTGTAAAATATATTTTATGGAGATTTTTCAAGCTAATATATGCAGGATGTTGTCTTGAATCTCAAATGTGTCTCTATTGTTAAGAAACCCAGAGCTATTTAAAGTAATTCAGTGGACTTGAAGTGTCAAATCTTTTCAATTATAATACAGTTTTGGTCTAATTAGGCTTATGTCACTTAAATAATAATGACTTATTAGTATAAAAGGAGCCCGGAATATTGATTAATTCTAACACACATATGCATATTAGAAATGACACTACCTTTAGAGTCTCTTAATTTGAAAGACAAATTTAATGAAATGTGCTGAAAGGGGGCATTCACGTAGTTAATTGAAAATATCAAGTATTTGGTGGTAAACTGGATAGAATCTAAATGTGTGAAGAAGTATCACAGTTCAATTTATAGAATTGACAGGCAAAAAGAACTTATGTGAAATATGCTAACACATTTTATGGTATGTATGTGTATATATGTGTATACATATGTATCTATAAATATACTATATGGCTAAAAGTATATGGACACCCCCACCTAATTATTGTGTGGATGTTTCAGCCATATTGCAAATAGGGGCAAAAAATCAAGCACATAGCCATGCAATCTTCACAAACATTGTTAGCGTGGGTTGTATTGAAGCGCTCATAACTAAATATGTGGCACTCTTATAGGATGTCATCTTTGCCACAATTGAATTCATGAACCTAATATTTGATAGATCTGCCCTTTTAGTCAACTGTAAGATAAACTGATCAAAAGGGCTTGCTCGGTAGTGGGCCACCAGGTTCATGGCTGGGATCTCAGTCTGCAAAAGAGGACCTTAAGGAAATTCCAAGCCATCATTGGCAGTTTGTAGCATTCTCTAAACAAAGTCCTTGTGAACCAATGTAGTTCTTTCAGGAAGAGCTTCATACAGTTGTGTTGTGGAAAGGAGAAGCTCAGAAGATCATTGATCCCTTCTGCGATCTCACTTTTAAACAGTACATTAAACAACTAGGTGTGGGCCTCTCCTTGCACTGAATTCCTGCACCACCACTGGTACTGACCGGCTATGAACTATGTAGCCAAATGATTATATAATATGGTTATCATGCTGTTGTAAGTGTAGTACATATGACTATGTAGCACGTTGCTGTATTAATATTATTATCACTACTATTATTACTGTTATAACTACTGTTATATGTCCCACAACTGTTGTGTTCACCAAGAAGCCGTCGAATATCCAATTTCCCTTTGGGGATGGATAAAATATTATTCTATACTATTCTATTCTATTATTATGAAGTGAATGGGTATAAAAGTAGCAAAAGCTCAGTGTTTTTATAACTTTTTTTATTTAGTATTTTTTGATATATAACAATAGGAAAAGAAACAAAGAGAGAAAAGGAAACTTGAGATAAGTGTGGCAAGCAGGACACAAATTATTGTCATACAGGATCACAAAAAATGATCTAACATTGTCCATCGATACAGATTGATAAACATTGAAGAAACACATTATGGGGATAATCAAAAGGTAACATAAAAGTATAATTAAAGAACAATAAAAAATATGTGATATGGGAGAAAAGGAGTGTGAGGTTGGTCTTACTGTGATCAGCTAGGTTAGTGATGATTGATTTATTGAGAAAGGTCATGGAGTGGACATGTATATAAGAGAAATTGTATCAAATCTGGGAAGTACTGTACGGAGCCATTTCTTATACACAATATGGGGCTGGAAGCAGAAAAGTTCTGTCTACTGTATAGGGCAGCAGACATCAGAGTGCTGGGGACAGATAAGTATGCTTTATTTTTTTATTTTTTTTTATTTTACACTTCCTGCCCGCCACATGGGTGGCTCAAATTCCTGGACAACCTCTGTAAAGGCTTTGTCCATCTTTCTAATATTGATGGCCTGTCCCTAGGATAGGCCATCAATATTATACCTGAAGGGGTCCAACAGCCAGGATCTCTGCAGATCAGCTTTTCCAGGACAGGTAATGGTAACAATTCCAGGAGCCACGCTGCTTGCTTGCAATACAGAGTGTAGAGATGGGTTTAGTTAGTGCAGTGGTACACATCATTTGGCTGGTGAGCAGCATGGCTCCCATTATGTTATTGCCTGTAGCCGCGCTGCCTCAGTACAGCTGATCTTCAGAGGTCCTGGCTATGGGTGGTGGGCCCTTAGAAACAATTCCACTGGTTGTCCCTAGACATCCCAGTCTGACACTGACCCTAAGCCACATGCACAATTCTGCTAAATGTTACACATATCATAGGAGGTTTTCTTTGAAACAGTTCCTTTTCTATTCATGGATTATTCCTTTTAGGTTGGTTTAAAGGAATTTCCCGGAATTATAGATCAATGGCTTATTTGTAGGCTAGCCTATCAATCTAGATTTCTTGGGTACCACATGCAGGATCCCAAAGATTAGAACAACTAAGAGGAGGCAATGCCTGCCTGTCTACAGCACCTGACACAGTGAGGTCCATACGTGCATAGCTGCACCTGGTATTGCACCTCAGCACTGCTCAGCTCAGTTCACTTATAGTACCCATTTAATCTATATAAAAAGTAGTTAACTTGTTGTAGATATGTGGTATAAGTAATATTTTTACAGCCCTGAGTATAACCTTTTTTTCTTATCTTTCAAACCATATTCAACTGTGTAGAGTGTTGAGAGCTGAAGTCTCCCAGCATTTCTTGCTTACTTACTAATTCAAATACTTGTATCTCAAATGTACATATGCCTATATTTTATATTGATGTATAATTGGTAATTGGAGTACCCACAGTAAAGCCACACATGAAGGTCAGGTAGGACCCAATTCTATAAATCACTAGTTATACTCCTGGAAATGATTACATGGAATGGGGTTGGCTTCCTGTTTAAAGCAACCCTCACATTAAGGGTAGCAGCACACGACCGTGTTTCACCCGTGAAACTCGGTCCGTGTGTTAGCCAGATTTACTGTTTTGAACTTGAATCCTGGCTCCCAGCGATATACTGTCCCGTACTGTAATTGGTATGGGATAGTATGCTACTGGGAGGCAGGGACTCCTAACATCAAAGATAATTAGGATGCTAGAGGTCCTGCTCCCAGCATGAAGTTCAGGCCGGTAAATCTGAGTAACACACGGACAGAGTTTCATGGGTGAAACACGGTCATGTGCTGCTACTCTAAATATGTATGCCACAACCCAGATGGAGGAGACTGAAGGATGCGAGTTGTAGTGGCGGAGGATGTGCCACCTACTAGGCCGAGCACACTCACCAACTGCTCCAGCCCCACTCCTGGACCGGACAGAGTCAAGGGGGGTCCTGCAGCACTACCGGATGGTGGTGGTAGTAGTTGTTTCCCCCGGGGCACTTTCAGTTGGAGAGGGGTGAGAAGGCTCTCTGAGCCGGTGTGATGGAATTAGGAAGGGCAATGATGGTAAGCAGGCATGGCTCAGGCAGCCAGATGGTAACTGTTGAACAAGGAACGATCTTTATTACTGCAACTGGAAAACAGGTATAACAGCAGCTTCCCAATGGGGGTAGTAGTACAGTGTACAATTCCCCAGCCTTGGTTCAAGAAGGGTGCCCAGGCATAACTATGACAGTCTTGTGCTCCACTACTCCTCCTCTTGTGCCTCTCCCAGATGTGGATGCTGGAGATAGTGGTGGTACAGGGAGTCCTGACAGGGTTCTGGTTACCTTCTGCTTAGGCCCGAGTGAGTACCTCCTGTCAGGGTCCTCTCCTGTTCCTCCTGGCATGGCACCGGTAATGTCCAATAGTCCAGACAGCAGAACTCCCTTCTCTGGGCTGTCTCTGGGGTTGATAATACACCTCCTGGAGGCTGTGAAGGCAACCGTTGGGCCCTAGTCCAGTTTCTGGGGACAGGGATACTCTGCACACCCTTCCTCACCAACTGCACTCACTAGCTCAACCATCGTCGTGGAGACTATAGTCTCCTACAACCCCGCCCAGTGGCCTGTCATAGGCCAGGACTGAACCAAGGCAAGTTTTTGAACACTGAGGGGGGAAAACAAGGGAAAAGATGCATAACAATGACATGTAACATAGAACGGGACATACCAACACAACCCAGAGGCACAAAAGACAAACAATTTAAAAAAGCAGCAGCCTCTGGGATGCTGCACGTATAATGCATAGATTAACTAACTGTCCCTCTTCTTTTTAATATTTCTAGTGTGGCTACACTGATTCCCAGTACCCTCTCCTCATTTGTGTAAAATGGCCTCCAACATCTCAGACTGCTGTGTGCACACTCCCTGCTGCTATTGGCTGGTTCATTCAAGGCCAGAAGGGGAGTGTCTCAGACTACAAAAGCACAGTGTGCATAGTGTAATCTGAGAAGCTGGTAGCCATTTTATGGTGATTAAATGAAAGATTAAATAATAGGGTACTGGGTATTTAAAACTATCCATTAGGTTGGGGCCCCATGAAAAAATGAAGTATTTTGGCTGTGGTGGAAACGCCATGGCTAAAAATGCTGCGTTTTACAGTACCTGCAAAGTGGATGGGATTCTGACTAATCCCATTCACACATTGCAGAGAAATTCTGCAGCAGAAAAGCAATGAAAAATGCAAGTCTAAAAAACTATGAGGCATTTCCGCCACGGTTTTTTCTGCAGCGTTTTTCTGCTGCATCTTGCTACATGGGGCCTTAGCCTTAGGCATTTATTGTGAAGTCTTTATAGAGAACCAGAGGAACACTTTAGGGATACCACTTTTTAAAATGTATCTTTTAGAAGAGTATTTTGAAGTTGAAGGCACCTTTAAATTTTGAGTGGAGCTCACCAAACCTGTAATGTAATGTGATTTCAGTGACTCTTGTATATATATATTTTTTTACTTTTTCACAGTTTTCTTAATAATTTCTCTTAGGTTTTATCTGTACATCTGTGTTACTGAGTACTTTTCTCACAAGTTTTTTCTCCACAGTATGTTGATTTATGAATGTTTATCAATTATGAATGAATGTTTAATTCTGAAAAGGGAACCATCTTCATCAACTTTGCTAGCATATAGTCTAAAACTGAACTCCTGAAATGGCATGCTGCAATAAAATATATCTACATCTTCTTGTTGATGTGTTTCAAATATTAAGCTCTTGCTTATGGTGCTTCCCCTTCCCCGCCAATGAATTGTACATTTCTTCTTTTCATTCTAATCTACAAGACAACTGGTCTAAAGATCAAATAAGAAGATGGTCCCATGAACAGAGGTAGGAAACCATGATGTGACCAAATAAAGCATAAGGATTTAAAGGGAGTCTGTCAGCAGGATCACCCATAGTAAACTAGTCACGCATCATCATAGGCACTTTACACTGATTAAAATTGTGCCTTTGTTATGGACACCAATGATGGCCAAGATATTGCCGTTTTTGTCAATTTGCAGCTATTTCAAGCAATGAGAACACCCATGTTGCTTCTAAGAGCTCATTTGTATATTGACAAAAAAAGGCGATATCTCAGCAAATAAGGCATTGATTCACAAGGGGAAAACACTGTGACTCTGGTGACCTTAACCTAATCTATCTGACTCCCTTTAAGCCTACAGTTACCTTGCCTTTGACTATTTCTGTCCTGTGGCCCTGTCAGTAGCTTGCTAATGGCTCGTGCCTTAATTCTTTCTTTTAGCTCTGAGAGTCAGGTATATGTGCTCAGAGAGTGGCAGGCCTTGGGCATGAGCAAGATACTGCAAGATAATCAGTGATTTGGGTCCCTGCAGTATGGAGGCTGAGCAGATACCTGTTGACTGACCTTTACACCTAGATGTCACTTCAGCCCCCGTTGTATCTATATGATAATAAACTTGGTAGCTTGTTAAATAGCCTACTCAGTTTATTATATGGATGCATAGGGTAGTTGAGATGTACTATGTGCTTTTTTTGTTTAGTACAGTGAGTATACAGTGTTGTTCAGGGGGGTAGGGGTTTAACCTTCCTTAGGGGCCTACGAGTGAGTTCACCCGCTCCCCTGTGAGTTAGTCTGAGCTTACCCACCTGCTGCATCCATTCATGAACAATTTCCTATCCTGCGCAGTGAGATTCATTATCTGCTCTCTATTTCAGGTAGACATGTAGGTCTGGCAAAAACAAAATTTATTCAGCTCATGAACATGATCAGCTGATACAGATGGACAGCCAAATCACTGAATTCATGACACCATTATTATTCATTTGTATAGCACTGACAAATTCTTCAGTGCCAGAGGCATAGCTAGGAGATGAGCATGGGGGGACATACACATCTGACTGTGCCCCCAACCCAGGTTTACCAATATTATCACTATACATGATCTATTGGTAAATACCAGCTCTATACAGGGCTCTTCTGACCATTTAGGTGAATACGCTGCCTGAAATAGTTTGTGTCTTACAGGTGACATCTTTGACTGTAATCGTTCACATTTCCCGTCTCTTCCATCTGGAATGGAAGGCCAAGCTGTGATTTGTCTCTGTAAGGCTAAGGCCCCACGTAGCATCCTGCAGCAAAAAAGCGTTGCAGGAAAAACTGCGGTGGGAATGCATTGTGGTTCTTCCCGCAGCGCTTTAGACAGAAAGTTCGCAGAGGTTTCCTCTGCGGGCTTTTTGTTTCAATTATACCTATGGGGAAACCGCCAGCATTTCCGTAGGTATAATTGACATGCTGCAACTCCTCCAAAGAGCCCAGGTACATCATGTACCTGGGCTCTTTGGAGGAATTTACAACTTATAAGTGTTTTGCACACTTGAAAAAGGGGTATTAAACACCCCGAAATGCGTCGTGTGGTTTTATTTTCTGGAATAAAAAGTTGGTTATTCAATAGTCTTGGATCTGCGCAATCCTTTGGTCCCTCTTGTTGTTAATCCACTTTGCTTGGACTGTAAAACACCGCGGTCAAATTGCGGTGTTTACGCCACGTGGGGCCTTGATCTAAAGTTTGCAACTCAGGCATCTTTGGTCCTTCACTTTTACAGGCACCTGATGCACATTTTCCTCACCTACACAAAGTCTCCATCCTGCTAATTTCCCAGTTATTTATTTTATAAGCGTCTCCTGGTAATAAATAATACCCCTGTGTGGATCTTTAACCACTTTAGGACCAGGCCATTTTCCCTGTTTCAGGATAGGACACATTTTTCTTCGTACATGCAGAGGTGTAGCTAGGGGTTCAGCACGGGGGGGGGGGGGGGGTGAACATGTCCAAATGGGCCCCAAACTTGGACATGTTCATATACCGATACTATCAGTATACGGTGAGTGTATAGTGGTATATAGCGGCTTTACACAGGGCTCGGCAGATGATTTAGGTGAATACAGGGCAGTAATATTTAGTAACTTACGGGTGACGTCTTTGACTAATCATTCACATTCCCCATCTCTTTCATCTGTACGGCCATGACCACTTCTTCCAGTCTCTGTAAAGTTTGCAACACAGACATCTTTGGCTCGTCACTTTTCCAGGCACTTGACCCACATTGTCCTCACCTACACAAAGCCCCCATCCTGCTGCTACCCCAATTATAAAATATATAATATAACCTCCCATAATGAATTATACCCCCAATTGCATCTTTAAATTAATAACTTCCCTGTGTACCCCTTTAAATAATGCCCCTTATTAATAATGCCCCAGATTATTCCTAATTAAAAAAGGGAAAAAAAATTATTGGGGTTCCAATACCCGGGACCCCCAGGATCAGCTGTTTGAATGAACCGAGGTACCTGTGTAAGCGCTGTGACCTCTTCTCTGTTTACATAGTGTCATTCACTTCATAGCGGCCATGTAATGTAACTACAGCCTCGTCTTCTACATGTCTATGTGACAAGACTGGAATGACATCACACGGTCACTATAAACAGACAGCGTGTGATATAAACAAGCGCCATAGCCCCTTCTTACAGCTGATCAGTGGGATTCGCTTATCTCTTACTGATGTTTTATTCTGAGGATAGATCATCAATAAAAATGAGATGGAAAACGCCTTAAGGCTAAGACCCTATGTGGCGTCTCACAGCAAAAAAAAACTGCGGGAAAAACCGCGGTGGCGACGCATTGCGGTTTTTCCTGCAGCACTTTGCACAGAAAATTTGCAGAGGTTTCCTCTGTGGACTTTCTGCTTCAATTATATCTATAGGGAATCCACTGGCATTTCCGTTGGTATAATTGACATGCTGCGATTTCCAAAACTGCAAAGTGGGGATGGGATGGGGGCCCCATGTGGCCAAAACCCACAGAAAAAAAACGTTGCATTCTAGCAAATCCCATCCACACAATATGGAAAAATATGTGAAGCAGATGCACTGTGATTTCCAAAACCGTTGCGGTTTTGGAAATTGCAGCATGTCAATTATACCTATGAAAACACCGGCGGTTTCCACATAGGTGTATTGAAACAGAAATTCCGCAGAGAAAACCTTTGCAGACCTTTTGTGAAAAGCGCTGCAGGAAAAACCACATTGTTACCGCCACGGTTTTTCCTGCAGCGCTTTTTTTTGCTGCAGCCAGCTACGTGGGGCCTTAGTCTTAATAAAGCCCAAGTGCCACTTTAATTAAATTAATTGCCCCCTCATATTATGCCCCTGATTCCCCCTGATATAACTACTGCACCTCTAATGACCCCTTATATCAATGACCACCCCCTTATGTTCATAATGCCTCCTAATATAAATGATGCCCCCTAATGGCCCCTTATATAAATAACCTCCCCCTTGTATTCATAATACCCCGTAATAACCCTTATATAAAGGACCCCCCATCGTCATAATGCCCCCTAATGAATCCTCCCTTTATAGTTATAATTCCCCCTCCTAACCACCCCTTATACTATTAATATACCCACAAATGCGCTAAAAAAAAAAAAAAAAAAAAAAGTCATACTCACCTACCTGCGATCCTGATGAATGGAGCCGCTGCTTCCTCCCTGTCCACGCACAGGATATCTGTGTCTGAACGCAGGTGGCATGATGTTGTGACATCATCGCGCCGCCTGTGCTGAGAAACAGACATCCGTCTGTGGTCTCGGCGTCTTGTAAACCGCAAGCCTGTTGGATACATACTGTAGCACTTATAGGCAGCGTGTAATGGAAGAGCAAGAATCTTACAATATATTGCAATACACTAGTATTGCAGTATATTATATGAGTGATCAATATCCATAGATTTCACAACCATAGAGGAATATAAGTAAAAAAAAGTTAAAATTTTTTAAATATAAAAAAATATAAAATTTTAAATCATCCCCCTTTTATCCAGATTATGTAAATAAATAAATATAAACATATTAGGTATGTGCGTGTTTGAAAATGCCTGAACTATAAAAATATTAAAATATGAATACTAATAAATTAACCATAAATTTTTATTTCTATAGCACCAATATAATCTGCAGTTCTTAACAAATCACAGGGTTCATGTACACACAAAATGAGACATTACAGTGTAATAAGTCAATTCACGCAGTAGGAGTGAGGGCCCTGCTCGCAAGAGCTTACAATCTATGAGACAATGACAATTTGTGATAAAAATATTTATCCTGTATAATGAACACTATAGCAGAGAAGAGTCAAACTAAAGAAAATTGAATTAAATGATTAAAACATAAATCATACATTCCCCAAAATAGTATCAATAAAAACTACAATTTGCTCTGCAAAAAAAAAGATGTCTTACACAGCACTGTACATAGAAGTGTAAAAAGTTAAAATGCAGGATTTGGCAATGGAGAGAATTTTTTTTTTAATCTTTAAAATTTTAAATTTGAGTTACAACATTAAAAAAACAATATACATTTGTGATTGCAGTGATTGTACTTACCGCAGAAGAAAGCTAACTTGCCATTTTACTGCACAGAGACTTGTCCCCCTGTTTAAAGATCTGGCTTCTGAATACATGTAAGATTGAGCAAGTAATAATCTCCTGTTAGATCCCTTGCAATTCCAGCCTGTTGCACCTGTAGTCCCCTGCTGGTGTCCATTTAAATTGCAGCAGTGATAAACCTCTCCAGCACATAATCACTATGACAATCACTGGTTCCAGTGTTCACATGCTGTACTTACTAGCATCACCACTGCAGCAACCAATGCATGGCATAGATGATGCCATAGAAGAATTGTAGAAACCTGCACACTTGACTGCTGTGCTGATCAGAGCAGGTGCAAATTCAATAGGTGGTATATGATGCCTTTGGTACTTGTAGTTCCACAGTGCTAGTTCTTATGTTTGCTACATAACTAGACACTGTTGGATATTGCAATTGCATCTTTGCTGAAAATGTATGATCCAGCTGGTACTTGTGGTTCCACTGTGCCGGTTCTTTTATTTGCTCTACAACCAAACTGATATTGAAATTGCACCTTTGCTGGAAAAAAACTAAATATATTGCAGCAGAGTCAGTAACTCATTCCACAGAAACTCTTTATTATACTCAAAGGATATATCATTTACCATTTGCTGACATTTTTCATTTTTGTTTTTAACTCCCTCCCTTCCATAACTTTTTTATTTTTCGTATTATGGCTTATATTTTTGTTAGACAATTTGTGTTTCCTAATGGCGACATTTAATATTACATACAATTTATAGGGAAGCTGGAATACATCAGAATGGATGAAATTGCAATTGCGCCATTGTCTTAACGACATGTTACAAATATTCAGTGGGTAGGTGTGAGCAGCCATTATGAAATTTCTTTGATTGCAAGCACTGCTGGCAAGTCCCTGCTGTGTAAAATGCTCACTCATGTTCACTTCTTTAAAACCAGATTTTGGGAAGGGGTTAAAAGAGCATATCATATATAAAATCAGCAGCAAACCAGGTTTTTCCTGCCCGACCTTGGGTATCATCTTTCTCACATCTTATGTGTGTTCCTGGGAATTAACTCCGAAATTTGCATTAAATAGCCACTCCCTTCATTTACACTTCATAATTATACAGACAAAGATCAGAACATTTAAAATATAAAAACATTGTAAGGCTAAGGCCTCAGGTAGCGAAACGCAGCAAAAAAAAAAAAAACTGCGGCGGAAACGCATCACATTTTTTTTCCGCAGTGTTTTCCATTGTGATTTCGCGGACTCTCTCTGCGGACTTTCTGCCCCTATTATACTTGTACAGATATCAACAGGGCTTCCGCAGGTATAATTGACAAGCTACGATTTTCAAAAACCAAAGTGGTGTTAGGGAATTGCCTGTTGAGAAATTCCCCAGTACTGGATGCTGTAACCTGGGAGGAAGGGAATGATAGAGACAATGAGCCCTAAAACTAGGCCCACCCTGTGTCCCTACCTATTTGCCGCAACTGTCCTAATCACAGGGACAACTGGATGACAAACCCTACTCTAGATAAGTGATACACAGAACAGGACAAGACAACACAACACAGGAGAGGAGTCAGCAAGCCAAGGGTCAAACCAGAGAGACAAAACAGTACCAAATCGCAATCCAAAAGAGTAGTCAAAAGTCAAAAAGCAGAGGTCAGTAAATACAATACAAGAGCAAGGGAAAACACTTAGCAAGGTCAGAGACACAATAGCCAGCAACCATGTGTGGGCTAATGGCCAGTATAAGGAAGTCCAGAACCCGCCCCAGGCTTAATTGGCAGATAAACTGTCAATCACAAGCATACAACAGTTAACCCTAACAGTGCCAACACAGAATGACAAGAGTCCGGGAACAGGAATCATGAGCGGACATGCCTCCTGCACTGTACAATGTGGCCAGAGGATGGCGCAGGAGTTTGAACAAGTGAGGACATAACAAGTGGTTTTGAAAACGCAGCTTTTCCACTGCAGATTTTTTTTCTGCAATGTGTGGATGGGATTAGCCAGAATTCCATTCACTTTGCAGGTACTGTAAAATGCAGTGTTTTTAGCTGCGGTTTTTCCACCATGGCCAAAACACTTCATTTTCACAACGTGGGGTCCTGGCCTTTACCTGGTCACCTTTACACTCTCATTTCTAACTACAAATAATGCTCTAAAAGCTTTTTTTCTAAATAGTCCATATACAATCTGTTCAGTATGTTCAATCTTTACAAATTACCCTCTGTCCATGTTACTTTAAGAGGACCTTTTAGCACCTCTGTCAAATCCATCTTTTTGCATCATTTAACAGGCATTGGTCCACTGATTTTGGCACAGTTGAATTTTTTCTCTAGTCCCCACTAGAGCAATAGTTTTGGCGCCTGATATGCTATTGAGGCTCTTTGCTGTCAAGTGGGTGTTGTTGTTTGATAGCAGCAAGAGATTATTGCTATTTTGAGGTATCTGTGTAGGTTTATATAGGTGGGTGGTGTCAGACATGAGCTGCAAGAACTGTGATTCTGAGCTCTGACACAGTCCAACTCTGACTGGAACTTTGAATCACGCCCCCTTGTTTTCTCCTGCCTGACACCACATAGCATATCAGGCACCAAAACTAACTGCACTGATTGCTTTGGAATGGTGGGAGCTACAGAAAAAAATCCAACTGTACCAGAATAAGTGTAATTGGTGGAGCTGGTGAAAGGTTGTCTTTAAAAAGGTTATGGCAACCTCTCCTATCATAAACAATGTGACAAATCAATATTTAGTATATTTACTCCCATCACTGAATATGACACATACAGTGGGGAAAAAAGTATTTAGTCAGCCACCAATTCTGCAAGTTCTCCCACTGAAAAAGATGAGGCCGGCCTGTAATTGTCATCATAGCTAGACCTCAACTATGAGAGACAAAATGAGAAAACAAATCCAGAAAATCACATTGTCTGATTTTTTAAGAATTTATTTGCAAATTATGGTGGAAAATAAGTATTTGGTCACCTACAAACAAGCAAGATTTCTGGCTCTCACAGACCTGTAACTTCTTCTTTAAGAGGCTCCTCTGTCCTCCACTCATTACCTGTAGTAATGGCTCCTGTTTGAAATTATTATCAGTATAAAAGACACCTGTCCACAACCTCAGTCACACTCCAAACTCCACTATGGTGAAGACCAAAGAGCTGTGGAAGGACACCAGAAACAAAATTGTAGACCTGCACCAGGCTGGGAAGACTGAATCTGCAATAGGCAAGCAGCTTGGGGTTAAGAAATCAACTGTGGGAGCAATAATTAGAAAATGGAAGACATAGAAGACCACTGATAATCTCCCTCAATCAGGGACTCCACGCAAGATCTCACCCCGTGGGGTCAAAATGATCACAAGAACGGTGAGCAAAAATCCCAGAACCACACATGGGGACCTTGTGAATGACCTTCAGCAAGCTGGGACTAACGTAACAAAGGCTACCGTCAGTAACACACTACGCTGCCAGGGACTCAGACCCTACAGTGCCAGACGTGTCCCCCTGCTTAAGCCAGTACATATCCGGGCCTGTCTGAAGTTTGCTAGAGAGTATTTGGATGTTCCAGAAGAGTATTGGGAGAATGTCATATGGTCAGATGAAACCAAAGTAGAACTGTTTGGTAGAAACACAACTCGTCGTGTTTGGAGGAGAGTGAATGCTGAGTTGCATCCAAAGAACACCATACCTACTGTGAAGCATGGGGGTGGCAACATCATGCTTTGGGGCTGCTTCTCTGCCAAGGGACCAGAACGACTGATCCGTGTACATGAAAGAATGAATGGGGCCATGTATCGTGAGATTTTGAGTGCAAACCTCCTTCCATCAGCAAGGGCATTGAAGATGAAACGTGGCTGGGTCTTACAGCATGACAATGATCCCAAGCACACTGCCAGGGCAACGAAGGAGTGGCTTCGTAAGAAGCATTTCAAGGTCCTGGAGTGGCCTAGCCAGTCTCCAGATCTCAACCCCACAGAAAACCTTTGGAGGGAGTTGAAAGTCCGTGTTGCCCAGCGACAGCCCCAAAACATCACTGCTCTAGAGGAGATCTGCATGGAGGAATGGGCCAACATACCAGCAACAGTGTGTGCCAACCTTGTGAAGACTTACAGAAAACGTTTGACCTTTGTCATTGCCAACAATGGATATATAACAAATTATTGAGATGAACTTTTGTTATTGACCAAATACTTATTTTCCACCATAATTTGCAAATAAATTCTTTAAAAATCAGACAATGTGATTTTCTGGATTTGTTTTCTCATTTTGTCTCTCATAGCTCAGGACTACCTATGATGACAATTACAGGCCGGTCTCATCTTTTTAAGTTGGAGAACTTGCACAATTGGTGGCTGACTAAATTCTTTTTTTCCCCACTGTATATCAACATGTTTAGTACATTTCTAAAATTCCCGCTGGGGTCTCTGATAGTATCATACTCATCATGTCAATGTTGGTAAAACATGTCATCAATGCAGTGATGGAAATAGGCAATAATTCTTGTTTTGTAATTTTAATACATATTCAGGAGCCAGATTTCTTCTTAGCTGGACAAACCCTTTAATATAATTTAAAAGCCATTTTGCTGGATGAAAAAGTCCTGCATGTGGGACTTTTTCGTCTGTGATTTTTGATTAAATCTGCAACGAAGGCTCCTAGCTTAATTTCTACTGTTCACGATTGATGATGGTGATAACCTTCTCGTCCTCATTTCTGTACTATTACAGTACCATTATCACAATTATCACAACACAGTGCCTGCTCTTAGCTCTCACCCATAGGAATCACTAGGTTGCTTTCTGGCTGTCGTTTCTTATATCCATGTGTCTACATTAAAGAAAACCTTTAAATTGCTGTTCACAGTTTAGGCAAAATGACTGTCCCCATAATAATGTAAAAATTATAATCATATTAGATCAGACTACTAAAATATCTATGTTTCAACATACATTTTAATTTAATACAATGTACCGTATTTTTTGGACTATAAGATGCACTTTTTTCACCAAAATTTGGGAGGAAAATGTGAGGTGTGTCTTATAGTCCGATTGTGGGGGGTGGTGGAGGATCGGGGTTGCGGCATCACACCACTCTTGCCGCCTCTGGCTTCCTGCAACTGCAGGAGTGGTGTGCTGCTGCGCACCCTGGGCAGCGGTGCGAACCCATCCTGACATCCGCCGTGCTATTACTATTAGTGCGGATGCCCGGTCGGTAAAGATAATGGCAGTCGCTCTGCAGCAGAGCAGTCACCATAGCTACCGGGTCTCCACTGTAATGTACAGCGGAGACCTGGAGCTAATGCCCGCAATCAGAGTGGGCATTACTACCAGTAAGGCCCCCCTCTCTCTCCCCCCAAAGATATTAAAACTGTCCCCGGGCCTGGTGGATACGTTATACGTTGCAGGCCGGCTCCTGCATGGCGAGATCGCAGGAGCCGACTTATTCTTGTGACAGCCGGGAGCCTAATGAAGACTCCCAGGCTTGTCATAGCAGCATTACTATGAACAGAATAACTATGCAGCATTACTATGAATCGCCCATAGACTGCAATACAGTGATTTAGATAAAAATTCTAAATCACCCCTTTTCCCTAGAATACATATAAAAGTAGAAAATTACTGTGAAACACATACACATTAGATATCCTTGTGTCCGAAAATGCCCAGTCTACAAACTTCTAAAAATATTTTTCCCGTAGGGTCAATGTCATAGCGATCAAAGCACTAGAGATTCCCCAAAATGGTATAACTAAAAAGTACACCTGGCCCCGCAAAAAAAGATGCCCTATACATCCCCGTACAGCTGCAGGGTCACCTGTCAATGTGACCTGGCAGCTGGTGCAAAAACACAACTTCCATATGTTATTAAATATTTTACCACATTTTTTGCTTCAAATTTTTTTTCCCTATTTTCCTCCTCTAAAACCTAGGTGCGTTTTATGGTCCAGTGTGTCTTATAGTCCGAAAAATACGGTATATAGGTAGTATATTTCTTTTAGGCTAAGGCCCCACGTTGCGGAAAAGCTGCTTTTTTTTTTACTGCAGATTTTGCTGTCTGACTCTGAGTGGGTAGTGTCTGAGAGATCAGAATCACACCCCCTTGCCTGTTCATGCCGGAGACCACCCGCCTGTCGAGCACTAAAGTTACCGGTACTGATTGCCTGGGGGGGGGGGGGTTACAGGAAGAAATACGACTACACTGAAATCAGTGGATAGGCACCTATTAAAAGCTGCAAAAAAAAGTGAAGTTGGTTGAGGTGGTGAAAGGTCTGCTTTAAATTTGATAATAGCCTGATGTCTGCAGTAGTCACTCTGCAGAACTTACCAAGGTCATAGCAATGTATATAGCATTGTGCTATATTGGCCCTGCACATAACTGGCATGTTAATAAGGAAAAATGACCATGAATTGTGCACAGTCATGAAAATGAATTATTGTGAGAAATGTATAGTTTGCTTCCAGCTTTAATTGACAGCAATGGAAAACAGCCAAATACCTTGAGGAGAGATAGTGTTAATACATTACAAATATATTAGCAGTGCCAGATTTATGTCAAAAGAAATACATACTTTACTAAGAAAGTTTGATATTTGTGACTCTGCACATATGAAATATTTATGAGATCACTTTTGCAATATATTTAAATAAGTTTTCAAGAGAAGTCTCTTCAGACAACTCTCGTGTTCAGTATTGAAAACTAATGATTTTCTGTTTTCAAGAGAATATAGAAAAACAATAAGTTACTATACAACAGACTTTAAGTGTAGCTTGCTTTTGGACATACACAACTGCATATACTAGGGAAGTGTATTATAAGCAATTCTCTTATATTCATAAATTCACTGAATAATTCTTACTGTAAAATGGAACAATCTGTAGTCTATGCCCAGTAGCCTAAAGTTTCTTAATAGGGTCCAGGGACAACTGCGAAAACCAGTGTCTATTGTATATACTTTACAGTTTATCCATGGAATTGCAGTATATGTCATTATTTGTTTCTGGAACCCTGTCTGTGTGAATCTCTCTGCTCAAAACAATAAACCAGCATTCTCTTTGGAGCATTGGATTGGGGACATAAATGAATAAAGTTGTCCAGGATTAGAAAACAAATTGAGGTGCAATGCCAAAAAGTACCCATTAATACTTGTAAGACTATGTCTCTTTCTGAATGGAGTCACTGCCATGTGTGCACACTGCTGCCCCTTCAAAGTCTTTAGGACTTCCGAGATTGCCGGGTGTTGTACTCAGTCCCATAGAGAATGATTAGAGTGACAGTATTCAGGTGTGTCACTGCATTTAACCAAGTGGCATGGACTGCTAGTTTGCTAGTTCTCAAGATTATTGAGGTCTAAGTGGTGGCACTCTCAAACATCTTTCACCAATCCTGTACATAAATAATAAGTTGCTATGGTGTGATTACGCTTTAACTTTCTTTCTGTACATGCTGTGTGTGAGGTTTTCCAACATTAGGATGGAGAAAGTATATATTTTTTGCATAATTTGCTAAATTATAGTATTGTATAGAGCTCACACTTGCTAGCATTCTGGCTGTATGGGATGTTTGTCTGGAATATTGTATACACATATATGGTAACATATAAGTTAATGGGGTTGTCTAGACAACCCATCTAATGTTTTAATCAGCCGGAGGCAGTGAAAAAGATGCCGGAGCAGAAGTACCGGACCGAGCTGGGTGGACACGGGTGCACTGGGGACAGGTGAGTATAATCTTTTATTATTTTTTCACCTCCCCCAGGATATTTAAAAAAAATAAATGCCTGGACAACCTCTTTAAGTATAGGACTGTGATCAGTTTTGCAGTGTGAAGAAGGAAGTGGTAAGTCAAAGGTTTCTATATTTGAAAGGTTGGGTCCCTTAAAATACTTATTTTTACAAAGTAAAAACGACATAGAGATGCGATCATATCCTGCATGCGGAAAAACAGAAATACTGCTACCCGTTTCCCAAGGGAGCAGTATATTGCTCCTTTGGAAAGATTTTTGGTAAATGGGACTACAATGATGTATGCCTATCTGTATTACGCATGAATTGATGAAAAAGGTGATATTTCAGGTCTGCCCTCAGGCCTTTACGGGTTGCTATACAATGGGGAAAAAAAAGTATTTAGTCAGCCACCGATTGTGCAAGTTCTCCCACTTAAAAAGATGAGGCCGGCCTTTAATTGACATCACAGGTAGACCGCAACTATGAGAGACAAAATGAGAAAACAAATCCAGAAAATCACATTGTCTGATTTTTAAAGAATTTATTTGCAAATTATGGTGGAAAATAAGTATTTGGTCAATAACAAAAGTTCATCTCAATACTTTGTTATATATCCTTTGTTGGCAATGACAGAGGTCAAACGTTTTCTGTAAGTCTTCACAAGGTTGGCACACACTGTTGCTGGTATGTTGGCCCATTCCTCCATGCAGATCTTCTCTTGAGCAGTGATGTTTTGGGGCTGTCGCTGGGCAACATGGACTTTTAACTCCCTCCAAAGGTTTTCTGTGGGGTTGAGATCTGGAGACTGGCTAGGCCACTCCAGGACCTTGTAATGCTTCTTACGAACCCACTCCTTTGTTGCCCTGGCAGTGTGCTTGGGATCATTGTCATGCTGAAAGACCCAGCCACGTTTCATCTTCAATGCCCTTGCTCATGGAAGGAGGTTTGTTTGCACTCAAAATCTCACGATACATGGCTCCATTCATTCTTTAATGTACACGGATCAGTTGTCCTGGTCCCTTTGCAGAGAAATAGCCCCAAAGCATGATGTTGCCACCCCCATGCTTCACAGTAGGTATGGTGTTCTTTGGATGAAACTCAGCATTCACTCTCCTCCAAACACGACGAGTCGTGTTTCTAACAAACAGTTCTACGGTGGTTTCATCTGACCATATGACATTCTCCCAATACTCTTCTGGAACATCCAAATGCTCTCTAGCAAACTTCAGATGGGTCCAGATATGTACTGGCTTAAGCAGGGGGATACGTTTGGCACTGCAGGATCTGAGTCCCTGGCGGCATAGTGTGATACTAATGGTAGCCTTTGTTACATTAGTCCCAGCTTTCTGCAGGTCATTCCCTAGGTTCCCCCATGTGGTTCTGGGATTTTTGCTCACCGTTCTTGTAATCATTTTGACCCCATGGGGTGAGATCTTGCGTGGAGCCCCTGATCAAGGGAGATTATCAGTGGTCTTGTATGTCTTCCATTTTCTAATTATTGCTCCCACAGTTGATTTCTTCACACCAAGCTGCTTGCCTATTGCAGATTCAGTCTTCCCAGCCTGGTGCAGGTCTACAATTTTGTTTCTGGTGTCCTTCCACAGCTCTTTGGTCTTCACCATAGTGGAGTTTGGAGTGTGACTGTTTGAGGTTGTGGACAGGTGTCTTTTATACTGATAACAATGTCAAACAGGTGCCATTACTACAGGTAATGAGTGGAGGACAGAGGAGCCTCTTAAAGAAGAAGTTACAGGTCTGTGAGAGCCAGAAATCTTGCTTGTTTGTAGGTGACCAAATACTTATTTTCCACCATAATTTGCAAATAAATTCTTTAAAAAAATCAGACAATGTGATTTTCTAGATATGTTTTCTCATTTTGTCTCTCATAGTTGAGGTCTACCTATGATGACAATTACAGGCCTCTCTCATCTTTTTAAGTGGGAGAACTTGCACAATTGGTGGGTGACTAAATACTTTTTTTTCCCCACTGTTATATATATATATATATATATATATATATATATATAAAACCCTCAAGTCAATTTTAGGGCCATATCAATCTGTCCAGTCAGGAGGCAAAAGCAATTGTGAATCAATTTCACCAGCTTTGGTGCAAATGAAAGTGACAGAACCTGGTTTTGCAGTTGGTGGCCATTGACAATTACTGTCTTCTTATTCTTCCTAACAGATGATTTTCTACTTTTGCATTTTGCTAGTCTCCTTGTCACTACAGGTACCATTAATGGAGGTACATGCAGCCCATGCATGTCTCACAGGTAGTCCAGCTCCTCCAGTATGTGCATATCCACATGTGTCATCATAAGAAGGTTTACTGTGTCTCTTAGCACAGTCTCTGGAGCATGGAGCAGACACCAGGATGTGGGATGTTACATGAGGAGAGCGGGACATGACCATAGAATGGCATCAACCCAGCAGCAGGACTGGCATCTGCTCCTTTGTGATAGGAGGAACAGGACATTCTCTGCCAGGGCCCTACAAAATGGTCTTCAATTTGGTACTGGTATGCATGTTTTTGACCAAATTGTCAAAAGCAGACCCCATTAGGGTGGGGTGAGTTAGACATCCTTTAGTGAGAGATGTGCTCACAGCCCAACATCATGCACCACAATTGGCATTCACCATAGAACCACAGAATTGGCAGGTCCACCACTGGCATCCTGTTTACTTTACAGATGAGAGCAGGTTCACACTGAGCATGTGTGACAGATCTGAAAGAGTCTGGAGACCCTGTGGCAAACATTATGCTCTCTGCAACATTATTCAGCATTTTGGTAGTGGGTCATTGTGATGGTATGGGGAAACATATCCTTAGAGGTTCGCACTACTCTCATGTCACCCGTGTGCCACCCTTTGCACTGGCTGTGCTTCCATGGCCCCATTCATTGGGGCAAGCAAGAACGGCCGCAAAGGTGGACCGGTGTCCTGAGTTTTCGTCAGGGGCTGTAGGCCTGCACACGGAATTGTGGAAATCTTGGTTGTGTGCATGGGCCCATACAAATGAATGAGTCAGTGTGCTATCTGGGAAAAACCTGGATAACACACTGAACTAGCACATGGTCATGTGCATGGACCCTAAAGATAATAAAATTCCTATTGTTTACCTGATAAATTCTCTCTCATTCCAGCACCACCACTCCCCACAGATCTTTGATTACTGTGCTGCAGCAGTGTAGTGCCTGACTATGCATATGACTGCAGCTAATTGCTCAGACAAGTTATTGGCTGCAGCAGTCACGTGGGTAGCCAAACACATTATCGTTGGAGCACATTAAACAAAGACTGTGGATAAAAAAAAAAACACTTTTAGGCTAAAGCCCCATGTTGTGGAAAAGCAGCTTTTTTTGTTGCAGATTTTGCTGCGGTTTTTTGAGCCAAATTCAGGAGTGGATTGAACAGAAGGTAGAAGTATAAGATCTTCCTATATATTTCCCATTCCTTTTGTAGATATTCTTGGCTTTGGCTCAAAAACCACAACAAAATCTGCAACAAAAAAAGCTGCGTTTCTGCAACGTGGGGCCTTAGCCTTAGACGGAAACGCATAGCGTTTTTTTCCACAGCGTTTTTTCATGGAAAGTCTGCAGAGTTTTCCTCTGCGGACTTGCTGCCTCTATTATACCTATATGGAAAACACAAGTGTTTCCATAGGTATAATTGACATGCTGCGATTTATAAAAACACAAGCATTTTTGAAATTGCAGCATTGGATTTTTTTCTGCAATGTCTGGATGTGATTAGCCAGAATCCAATCCACTTTGCATATAATGAAAAATGTAGCATTTTTTTGCTGCGCCCAAACCACTGCGTTTTCGCAATGTGGGGCCCCAGCCTTAAGTGGCAAAGTGGGCCTCCATTACTTAGGTCTTTTCAGCCCTTTTCAGCTAATTTACATAAGAATAAAACACAGATTTTCATTAAAATGAAGTTGAATGTCAGAATAAGAAATCTGCCTTACAAGGTACTGATACTGCTTTTCCTGATGAAAGACTCCCTTTAATTCCAGATTTGCAAACAACACAGGTAAATTTGTCTTACATAGTTACATACATAGTTAGTATAGTTGAAAAAAGATGTCTGTCTATCAATTGCCTTGTAAAACTACAGCAAGATATATAACCAGAAAAAGAAAAGCTAATTGTTTCAAATACTCACTTCTCATATATAGAATTATAAAGTCACATGTTTTCTGCACTTGAGGCCAAATGTCTAAATGAAATGACACTGTAAAATGTAAGCTTTGGTTGACTGAAGCTGTGAATAGCCCATAGTTAATCCATTTTTTTGTCGGATTAGCTCTTCAAGACCCACTTGTAAATGCTCTGCAGTTAACAGGCATAAGGAGAGTTTATGAAAAATGCTTCATGAAAAATATTGTTATAAATACAAACTTGACACCTTTCCTCCTGTTCCATATCATATTTATTAACACTGCAATGAAGATCAGATAGGCACAGATGGACTGTAACCTAAAATGTAGGAGCAACTGTATTTTTAAAACAGATTTCAATAATGCTTTGGTCGGAAAAGTAATTCATATCAACAGCGGGGTCCAAGATATTTACAGCATGTTAGCTTTTTATGAGAGCACTACATTATTTTTGTTTAATTCATTTGACACAAATGAATAGCCAACTTTGTAATTTGCAGCAGTTAGGACGAGCCAGAGGAAGTGTGTATGTATAGAACATTTTTACTATAGTTTTAATGAAGGACAAAAAAAAAGATGAAGTACAGTAGGGACAAATGTTGTGCTGTGGCTTCCCTGTGTAAGGATGTTTTCATTTGTTTAAATACAAAAATCCAGTTCCAAAGCAGATTGGCACATTCCTGTAACTGCAATGCTGCCTTGGCTCTACCCGAACCTATTCCTGGCAGTGTAGAACACAGAACCCTTTGTCCTCTCACTGCTGGTTCCAGTGGAGGAGCCAACCATTGTGGCTACTTATGAGGCAAGCTTGGCAGATGAGCTACCCAGATGCCAGGCTCTGGATTGTGCTTCTGTTCGATCTATGGCTGGTCTGATCTTTGGCATCTGCCCTGGCTTTGAAGCAGGCTGTCTAACCGTCTGCAAAGCAGGGTGCAGGTTTAGACTTTTGGTGGATTTTCAGGTCCTGAGGTCAGTTCATTTTATTTTTTTTTGTGTCTTTTGCATTTCATACTGTGGTAGCAATTAAGAAGATTTCATAGAAATGTTATTAATATTTAGCTAATTCCAAAAGAAAATGCATTTAGTTATTTCTGTCATATTTAAAATAATGAGTATTCTATATTCAATTATTCCCTGCCTATAAAGAAGAGGCAGACATTGTGCAGAAAATGCTGTCTGTACTAAGAGCACCATAGACTTTACGTGACTTTTGGCTGAACGGCTATCTTGTCTGACTTCCCCATACACATGCACACTCTGTTCAGCCAAGCAGTGCAAGTGTACTGAACTGGAAGAGAGGTGAAAACTCCTGCTAGACTCCTCTGACAGCGGCTCATCATCCTAAGAACAAAAGGGTAGTTAAAATACATCTGTCCAATCCTTGTCTCCCCCGTCAAGAGAGTCAGGAGACCCCCATATGCAGTAGATTTTTATCCAGTCCCTTCAAAATTGACAAGTTCAGCCTATACACATCTAATGCATATGACCACTGTTCGCCGCTAGTTTCTGTAATGTGATTGATATAATATGGAGGCAATGATGATAATATAATCTTTCATAGTATTTAATAGTCAACACTGACACGCGTACTAGTAAGGCTACATTTTATTCACACGACTATTCAGGGCTCTGTATCCTCCCTCACCAGTTCCGTCAGCTTTGACAGTAAGCATTGGGCAACATTACAGGGTGACAATTCAAGTAAAGGGCCATGCATATAATGCAAGGGCAATGTCAGAGTGGGAATCATTGATAAAAGTGTATTTCCATTTTAGACTTTATGACATTTTTGAAAGCATATGCCATAAATGCCCAATAGAATAATTTCCAGTAGGAGAATGACTGGAAAGATACCTGCATCTCAGCTTGTTACATTCTCTTCTATGGGGTCAAGGAACAGGCATGCTTTCTCTGTTAACTCCCATAGAAGTAAAGAGAGGAGAGAGCCTTGAATATGCGTGACAGCCAGCAGCCCTCACCAAGCAGAACAGCAATTGAGGGATTCCAGTTCTAGAGATGTAGGTCCCAGAGTTTGTTTTTAGAGATGTACGTAGGTCCCAGAATTTGTTGGCATATCCTATGGATATGCCTTAAAGGGGTTGTCCAGGAAAAATGGACAACCCTGTTAATGTTTAAATCACCTGGGGGCAGTGAAAAAAAAAAGCATACTCACCTGTCCCTGTTGATCAGGTGTGCTCCCGCACGTCCGGGTTATTCTGCTTCGGCGGCTTCTCCCGGAGTTCCGCTGAAGCCACTGATTGGCCTCAGCTGTCACATGACCGCCTAAGGCTAAGGACCCATGTAGTGAGCCGCAGCCAAAAAGCAATGCAGAAAAGATTGCGGCAGAAATGCCATCCACATGGTTTTTTTCTGCAGTGCCTGTTACCGAAAGTCCGCGGACTATCTGTCTATATTATACCTATACGGAAACCACCAGCTTTTCCGTAGGTATAAATGCATTTCAGCATTTCTGGATTTTTTTCTGCAATGCGTGGATGGGATTAGCCAGAATCCCATTCAGTTGGCAGGTAATGTAATACGCAGCATTTCTTTCAGCTGCATTTCCACTTCTGCCAAAGCTCCACATATTCACAACGTGGGGCCCTGGCCTAAAGGTGTTTTCCCATGTCATACATTTATGACATATCCACATCTTATGCCATAAAAGTCTTTTAAAAGGGGGTTCACACCTCTGGGAACCCCCTCGTAACCACTGTGAATGTAGTGATGGCTTTGCATGCGTGACTCTTTTCATTCATTTTTTAAGAGTTCTGAAAAAGTCAAGTAAGTGTGATTCACTGTTTTTGGAACTCCCAGAATTGAGACTAGATAGAGACAGAGATGTAGCATGAAGCTCCTGGACCCCAATGCAAAATCTGTAATGGGGCCCCAAACTATAATGAATTGTTTATAGTACTGGTCTCATTATATTGGGAAGAGACAACTTATGGGCCCCCCTAATGCTTCTGGGTCCTTGTGCAACTGCACCCTCTTTAACCCCTCAAGTTACTCCCCTGGATAGAGAGTTGAGGTCAGAGTTGGAGTCTGGAACAATTTTGGGTAGAATCGAAGTTGGAGTCAGGAAAAAGTTACCCATTCTAACTCCAGCTTCAAAATAAAATGATTATTTACTTTTAATTATATTACACAATTATTGATATTGTATAATTAATTAGATGCATAGTTTGTTGCATATTTACATTAATAGGAATTCAAGTTAATGAACTAGAAGATCTTTACTGCTTCTGACTGACCATGTAGGTGTAGGTTGCCTGGACAGCATCAAAAAGCCACTTTTATGTATTTAGATACAGAGTAAGGGCACTGAATAGAGCTTTTGCCTCAGGTGAAGGAAAGCCTATCTACAGCTCTTGAGGTCACTTTGCGTGTGCAGCCATCTTACCATTCAAGATAACTGCATCTCCTCTTCTTAAGATAGGTGAGGATCTTAGAGGTGGGACCCGCATCTATAACACATTTGTGCCATTTATTCCTTTTTATACCATCTTTCATCTGCACACCCCTTAAGTTCTGTTGAAACAGTTATAAAATGAAAAATATGTGACATCTTACTTAATATAGTGATTAGCAGAGACTGTTTCCTGCTTTGCATTCTCAGGAGTATACTCATGGGAAGGGCATAGGAGTAGGACGTCGGGCTCACAGTCATTGGTTGCCAGAGTGATATGATAGGAAGAGGAGGAGAAACTTTAGATACAACCTTAAACACAGACACAGAAGTTTGCATAATTGGATGCAGTTTCTTCTTGACCAAGTTTTCTTGTAGATATACATGCACTTATTTTTATGCACACATTTACATGTACAAATGTATAGTCACACGCTCTAAGGAATACCAGAAGCTTACACATTCATTTTTATTCAGTTAGTTGATGCAGGGGTTTTTGTCTTTAATGATGCATAGTCTGTCTCGTAGAGAAATCCTAGGCATAGAAGCTTAGTATTTTATTTCAATAATAATCATTTTGATACATGTACATATCTGTCGCTGTTATAGTTTTATGCAGCTGGTTTCTTTCAGCTTCAGTATTAGCTTTGGAAATCAAATATGTAAAACTAGATGTATTTAAAGCAGTTTTGATTGCTTATTTTACTAATAATTAAAAGGTATTACCGCCTTGAATTCATCTTAGCACGTTTCCAGTACCAGGCATTATTCACAAGGCTGAGCATCACATCATGTATTCTAATCTTTGCCAAATGTAGAGATTCCACTGCTGCGTATGCTGGTTGGAGTGTGTATGTAGTGTGGTTTGGGAGAATTATTTTAAAATGTTAACCATGAAGGCAAAGTATGCTTTTGATATGCAAAGGCACTTGCACTTGAAGGTGTAGAGATGAAAGGTTCTTAGGAGGCATCTGTTTTATCCTGGGAGTTACACATCATTGAAAGGTCTTTATTCCATTACTGCCCTCTCAGTATGGACTTTATCACTTAAATCATCAACGTTTTGCAAATGTGATTGATTTGCCCATATCAAGTGCAGAGGGCAATTACCGTGAAATGCATAAATACCTTGAACTCAAGGATATATACATTTTTGTGATTAGTCCAACGACTAAGAGGAGCGGAAATCACGGTAATTGTTTTTCTTTTTTTTTTAAAGAATACTTCATGGCAAGCTTCCCATATAATGAAACATAATATCCAAATTCCTATGTTGATATTTTCATAGATTTTCATTGCTACTAAACCATGTAATCTCTATGCAGTTTAGTATCACGGAGACCCCAGCATTTACAACCAACCTCATAAATCTCCTTCGTTTTTCTAATAAGACACGAAAGTCCTTAATTGGCCTTAATGAAATGCACTTAAAGGGCAATAAACGTGTTTAAGACCCGCTTTCAGGGTGAGCTACGGTACTCTCACTCTGCACTGTGTTAGCCTTTGTGGTAATTAATCACTTATTCATATGAGGCACATCAGTAACAAGATCAAGCTACTACTGCACTACTGCATGATAATAAGCTGCTTCTTAGATAGGAGCTAAAACGTAGCTATTTTTTCAGATCCTCAGTGAAAAAAACAAAATGAATAGAGAATTATAGAGATGATAATTTAACTTTGATTTATGTTTTACACAAAGAGAAACAATAAAAAAGAACACATCAGGTACTGACTGTAATTTACTGTTTAGGATGGAAATAGTTTTGCTTCATACTCACGTTTTAAAGGGATACTCCAGTTTCACTTTTCCCGTTAAGTCCCTTAGACATGTTGAATGATTATATTGGTGGGGATCTGCATTGTCTTGATAACTAACTTTATTAAATAGTGATTAATATCATGAAATGTTTTTTTTTTAAATGATTGCTACAGATGTTTCCTTCCTAACCTGTCCTCTTGGATAGACATGTCGATATATGAGTGTCATAATTTAAGCAGCTTTTCTAAAAACATGGTTTAGGCTACATTCTCATCCGTCACAGTGTCCGCCAAAAATTGGCAGAGGAAAAGGTCCAGCATGGAGGACTTATTCCTCCACTGGTTTCAGATTAAAAATGATGGAAACCTGACGCTCTCCGTTATAGTCAATGGGGTCCATTGGACTCCATGTTTTACTGCTGTTTTAGCAGTCCGCTTCTCCATTGTTTGGGACCCCTGATAGACATGAACAATGAAGCGACGATGCTAATGTGAACCTAGTGTTAATGACAAGTTATCAGTAAGTGATATTCTAATTATCCTGTAAGTATCTATGTGTAACCAACCAGTATGGGGGAGGATGAATTGAAGCCTTTCAAGGATTTAGTTAGCATGTGGTATTGTGTTGAATTAGTTTAATGAGAAATTGAAGTCCTTAACCAAGGTGAAAATGAGTTGAGTGTGTATACAGATAGACATACAGGTTTATGATACAGGTGCATCTCAATAAATTAGAATATCTTTGAAACGTTTATTTATTTCAGCAATTAAATTTAAAAAAGTGACCTATATTTTCTAGATTCTTTACACACAGAGTGTTCTATTTCAAGTGTTTTATTTCTGTAAATGTTGATTATGGATTACAGGTAATGAAAACCCAAATCTAAGAAAATTAGAATATTGTAAAAAGGTTCAGTATTGTAAATTCAGTGTGTCACCTGCCAAGGTTTCCTAAGCCTTTAAATGGTCCCTCAGTCTGGTTCAGTAGGACACACAATCATGGAAGACGCTGATTATGAATTGAGTTACTGAATCACTGAAATGAATGAATGGTTCAAAGATATTCTAATTTATTGAGATGCACTTATAGTCATTTGTCTCATGTACCCTAATAACTTCCTGTATGTTACAATTGCAGATAACTTTTTAAAATTGATGATTAGAATTCGATTAATAATTATTATTTGTATGTCAGGGGTCAAAATTATAAGAGGCCCAGAGGTTTTAGTCACACCTGAGCCCAAAAAACATCCTTCTGACCTGTCATATAAGCAGACCAATACTGCAAATGAGCTTTAAAGGTTGTGGTTCCCTGTTAAAGATTTTGCATTGGAATCCAGTAGCTTGAAGTTGTACTTGGTGTTTGTATTATATAAGACCGACAGTGTTTCAAAACTTACTGTAGCCACACACTGTAAAAAAAGAAGTCAAAAAGCATATGTTATTATGCAGAGAAAGTTGGACTTTGGAGAGAGTATCAGTTATGAAAAGATTAAGGGTTTGTCCAGTACTGTCCAACATTGTAAATTGCTAAGCCATACTTACCTTCCAGACCTCTGCTACCTCCATGTTGCTACTTCCTAGGTTTCCCACTGTTCTCTATCTCAATTACTCAGCTACTGGGTGCAGCAATAGCTTCAGTGGCTTCAGTGATGTGCTATCACATGTCTGTGCTGAAACATCTTTGTTGGAGGCCAGGAGACAGAAATGGAGTATCTAGGAAGTAGAGTTACAGGAGCAATGGTGGCCTGGAAGGTGAGTATCACCTTAGGGGCTGGTAACATCAAATCTTTAACATCCATCTAGTGGATTTATTTAACAGATGCAAAAATGAATGCTAAAAATAGACGCAAGGAGATGAGCATCCAATTACATAGAGTCAATGTTTAAAAAAATCTGTTTCTATTCATTTTTTGTCAGATCACTAGAACTGGGGTGTTTTGAATGGAGTGCAGGTTAGAATGTGCACTGCTGCTCCAATTATATTAATGGGTATCGCTGGAGATTGCAGAAGTACAGAGTTTGGCTTCAGTGGCTCCCATGGTGATGAGTGAATGTGCAATGTCAATTTCCAAACTGCTTCTCCATTCAAACTAGGGTGCAAAACACCCCAGTTCTCATGATCATGGGGTGCCCAGCATTAGACCCACACCAGTCAGCAAGGTACCACCTATCCTGTGGATTCATTTTGACTCTATATAAATGGATGGCCATCCATTTGCATCAGTTTTTATTCATTTTTTGCATCTGTTAAACAGATCCAGTAAAAGATGTTAAAATTTTATGTAAATGTCCCCTTAGTTTTTTATTTTACAGTATTACAGCTTTTAGTAATTTTTATGGTCTGGACAATCGCTTTAAGATCATGGAAACCATTAAATCTATAGTCTTTAAATGTGTGGAAATCTTTCTAAACCTTAATAATAACATCTCCTATGATGGTAACTGTTGTTTCTATTGGACTGATCTTGTGGTCAGACTGAATAGCCTTAGGAAAATGTTAGGTATACTGTACTGTATTGTGACTAGTGAAGAATTAAGAAAAAGCTTGTTCTGAGAAATAAAGTCCATCATTTACATGCTCTATTAAAGGGGTTTTCTGGGACTTTAGTATCAATGAACTATGATCAGAATAGGTTATCAATAGAAGACTGCTGGGGGTTCACTCGCCCTGGTCAGCTGAATTCAGGACTCTCCACATACCAGAACCAACTACACAGTGTACTGGCCACAGTGCCATATGCTGTGAAGTGTCCATTTCTGGACAGGAATTGGGCATACCCACTACACTGTGCTTTCAGAAAGTACATTGTGTGCTGAGTTGTGTCTGGTAAGAAAGCATGACGGACCCTGCAGTCAAGTAATTGGAATGCCAAAAGTCAGATTTCCTCTGATCTGCCTTTCATGACCTAGAATAGGTCATCAATGGTGAAGTCCTGGAAAATCTATTTAACAGTTTGGATACATTTTCTTAGAGGAAGAAGGTTGAACACCCGCCATCAGTTTTTAGCTGCAGGGGACCTTCAATGTGACTGCTCATTTTCCTTGCAGTGAAGCATGACGTGACCACATTGATATCAGAATTCGATAGAACTCCTGCAGCTCCTCTCCAGCTGTCAGTTTCAGCAGGAGATGTTCTCATTTCTTGGGCCTCTTTCATATGACTTTTTAGCAGAGCCACTCTTATGTAAATCCTTTTTTAAGAATGTTTCATCTGTTCCTGTTACGAGAAAGTGGACATATGAGAAAGTGGACCTCCTGAACATGATGTGTAAGGGACCTTAGCTAAACCATGACCATAGACGGGTTGAGGGCTTTGTGACCACCTATTTGGTTGAATTATTTCCCCTCATCCCCTTTTGGGAGAGCTTGGGTATTATTGATAGGGAAGTATATGAAGTTGACAAGAAAGATACTCATCTTCTACATGTAGTAGTGTCAGCTAGAAGGAAGGCAATCTTACAGGTATGAAACAGACTTCAAGGATCTCCACTGTTTTTACACAATCTATCATTCATAATGAAGATGGACTGGGTGGAGCCAGCACATCAAAAAGATGAAAAGGATAAACTGCAGACATGTTTTCAACTCACAACCTCAAGAGTGGCTAGTTGTTAGACAGTAGGGGTTGGGAGGGGTTCTTTATTTGGTTAATGCATTTGGCTCTGGTAGGGCATGTGGGGATGCCACGTCAAATGGGATAAACAGTGATCTTTTTATTCTTGTTTTTTTTTTTTTAAGTTCTATTTGTAATGATTATTCTCACTATCATTCCACATGATATATAGGCCTAAAACGCTATTGTTCACACTTGGGAATGGATGTGTGCAATCCCCTGGATATGTCAGCTAAAGCTACGGCAGCCACAACGGCATATCATATATGGACTCGCCAAGGATTAGTTCTATTGCTGTGTTGGTACTGTGATTGACCAATGCTTCTTATGGCGATTTGGACACTATTAAATTGCTAGCTCTGACATTATGCCTTGTTCTTCTCAATGATATGCTTATTGTGAACCGCAGTTGATGTTTTTGTATGTGATGATTAAATATGAAATCTTGTACTTGACTTGAAAAAGTTTAATAAGAACAGTAAAAAAAACCCCATGTCCATGGAAATTTCTCATTGCTTTATGTTCCATTGGAAGTGGAGAAACACACGGACTTAATACTTAGAAGCATAAGAGTTGTACTATGATATTGTAAGTACACCTTCTGATGCCACGTCTGCTGACGCTGAGAATAAATAATACTTATACGTTAACAAGCTTGACTCATTGGTATTGCATTCCAGTGCTCCAACTCTACGCAGACTCATATCCTTACCTCCCAGTGTTCTAGTGTGAGCATTTATATACAGTCGTGTCATATGTCTATTCTTTGTTTCATCCTGACTTTATTGTAACGTTTATATAAAATGGGTCTTATATCATATGCTTAATATGACTGCATGCTTTGTATGATATAATTAATAATGATAGCATATAGTAAACCCTCACCTATGAGGCGCCACAGCAAGGTTCCATCCTAGCAAGTTCTTCAAACATGTACTGTATGGTATGTAAACTAAACATTTTTCTAGCAATAAAATAAACAATATTGCTGAGTTCTGACCTAGTTTGAACAGTCGCAGAGCTTTTTTCGCTACTTGCTGTTCATTTACCCTGGGCAGCTGGACAATAGAATTTTGCCAGGGCCACAAACAATGAAATAAAACAGCAAGATGCACTATATTTTACGGAAACATTCTGTAAAGAGCACCAAGGGACTAGTCAATGCCCAGTATTCCGAGACAGTCATTTTTTTATCACTATTTTTTTTTTTTGTAAACCAAATGTTTTTGAGAATAAATACTAGATGGAAGCAAAGCTGTTCCTCATTTGTTGTATTAAATTTAAAGGTATACAGGGTACATTCCACAAGGATAACATTGATATGATGCACATAGATTTCCATTTCTAGGCTATTATTAGTATTATTTATGCCACAATAATAACTGCTTCACATTTACCAGTTCCTTGTGTCCTTTTTGGTTTTACTACTAATAAAATGTAATAGGTATAATAACTCAGGGAGTGTTTGCATATAAATGCAGTTTTGCTCTGGTATGTTGTTTACTCTCAGAAGGAGACATTCCAAAATATAAAACATAAGGAACATTTATGCAAATTGCAGGAGCAGCCTTTTTCCTTAGCGAGAGAAGGAGATATTTGCATATTTGAATAGGAATGACAAACCATACATGTGGTTCGGTATATACAGCATGTAATCTGTCTATCATTTTTATTGTCTTAAAATACATGATGGTGAGAGCTACTGTGGTGTATCATTAGCTCATTATTTTCATTAATGTTGGTGCTGTTTACGCACAAGGATCATGTATCTGTGATCAAGTATGTACATATTGTACATTTGGTTAATGTAAGCAGCACGGATTGAAGATTATCTTTATGCTTTCTTCATATATTTTGGTTCTTTTTCTAAAGTATAGGTTTATTACTCTCTTAGAAAATTGTTTATATAGAAACTCACTAGTAGAGGGTTATGGAATTAATCTCTTTAACAGCAAAATAACTCTCATATGAGCATGTGTAAATTAAGGAGATTTGGCGGCCACCAAAAAGCTTTTTAGAATAGTATAAACTAATAAAAAAAAAGTAATACTTTCCTTACCAATCCCCACTGTTTTCATTTCAGACTCTTACCGAATTCTCCACATTCTCTATATTTCCTAGTCCAGTGGTGTTGATACATAACCACTACAGCCGCCAATAATTAGCTGCAGCAGTCATAAGTCTGTATTGACACATCAAATGTGGAGCAGAAAGAACAGAGACTGGTAGAAGACTGGGGAAGCATTGGAATGAGAGCAGTGAAGGGACAGTATAATGCTAGGTTCACACTAGCATTCGGGTTTCCGTCCTTTGGGTCCGTTTGGAGACCCGAAAAATTGAAAGCGGTTACATGCGGAAATCCGTGGGCCTCATACCCTATAATGGAGTCCGCCAGGTTTCCACTGAAAATGGCGGAGAGAAAAGTCCTCCTTGCAGGACTTTTCTGTTCGCCGATTTTAAGTGGAATGAGGAATGGAGTCACGTACTGAGACTCAAACGCTAGTGTGAACCTAGCATTACTTGTTTTATTACTTAATACTATTCTTAGCATTTTTTTTTTAAATTAGGTGTCTAGGCAACCCCTTTAGGCTAAGGACCGTCATAGCAGGCCGTAGCAAAAAAGCGTTGCAGGAAAAACCGAGGCAGCATTGCATCACAGTTTTTCCCGCACCACTTTTTGCAGAAAGTTCTGCAGACTTTCTGCTTCCATTATGCATATAGGGAAACCACCACGGCAAAACCGCTCTGTTTACGCCACGTGGAGCCCCGACCTTAAGGGGATTTCAAGTAGCTCCCTGTTGCCCTGCAAAACTGTTAGCAGCATTCACCCTGATTTATGCTGACAGAATGATATGTAAATCATCAAGAATTTTAATTCTGTAGGCTGAGTTGCTTTATTTTCCTAATGCTGTCACAAAAAAGTGAACTATTCTGATAATGACCCTATATTACACAATGTATATATAGGGGTATTTCCATTTTAAGGCTCATATTCAGAGTTGTAATCAAACCTAACTGAATTGTTTTACCTATTACATTGCTTTATCTTGCTCTCATTGCCAGACACAGCTAAATTTCTCACCTCATTGTTTACAACTGGTTGCCTAGGTTGCAGTCTTGCTCACAAATCGGGATGATGACTTTTGTCCCTCCATATTCTCTTTCGCTCTCACTGTATACTACTTTCAGTTTTTAAGCACTGCGAAAGGGTAGATAAATTTCTTCAGCAGTGTCTCTGTTATCTTTGTATGTAAATCCAGGTATAACTGTGCTGTTTAAAGCAAGCAGGAACTCTGTGCAAGAATGAGCTGAAAACCAGGAAGTGGAAGGCGGAGAGGAGACAAGAGAGCAGCTGAAATCCTGAGATGAGAAAATCCCTTTAAAGGGAGTCTGCCACCTCCACCAAGCATACTGAGCTGCCACCACCATATTATAGAGTACATTACGTTGATAAACAATATACTTTTGTTACATATGTCACATTTGTAGATTTGGAGAAAAACAACTTTGAAGTCAGAGAACTATCTGCCCTGTGTTGAGAAGCCAAATGGTGGCTTGCAGAGTTCTAAAACTTATAGAGCAAACAGTGTAGCTTAGTCAGACGCCCCCCTGCAACACATCACATGATAATGGCGTGATGAGTAATGTGCATCAGAGTTAGTAACATTAAGCACTGGCTGAGCTCTGGGCAGGTGTCATCTATAGCTGTGGTACTGGCATGACTGGCATACTAGGCAGTATTTGTATCTGCCATCTGTCACAGGTGCCTTAAAGAGCATATGTGGCAGGCACTCTTTTGGGTCTCTGTAACAAGAACTCTAAAGGGCAGTATTCTCAATAAGGTGTGCTGCCTGCTGCATGTGTTACTGAATGCTCCCACTCAATGAGGATGAACACTTATGCATAACCATGAGCACCATCCTTACTCGAAACTTACATAAACTCTCTGCCTTAGCAGGCTCTCCTAGCAGTTTAGTGTATTGAGTACTAATGGAAGTGCTCATTTGCATTACATTGGTGAGTGAGCTGTGAAGTGGATTCATTACTCACCGCTCTGCTCCCTCTTCCACCTCTGAACAAGGCACTTAGTGCTGGCATCGCAGTAGACCATGAAGCAGAGCACTGAGTAATGAATCCAGCTCACCGCTCACTTTGATTACTGTGTATGGGGATATGGAGGGGACCATAATGTACTGTGAGTTGGGCCACTGAGAGGGCCATAATACTTTGTAGGGGGCCACTGATGGGGCCATAATACTGTGTGAGGGGAATAAGGGGGCATTATACTGTTTGAGTGTTATAAAAGAGGCAGTTTACTATGTTGGAGGCATAAGAGGTCATTATATTGCAGCATAAAGAGAGCACAGCATATTGATAGGTGGGGGGAGTCCCCTATAGCCAGGGGGCATAGCCTGCAAAAATCTTTCTGGCATTTTAAACCCACCATGGAAGGGATGTTGACCAGCTCCCTAATTGCTGCTGAGCCTAAGAGGCAACATTGTTAATGACATAGGTGATGGGCACTATTGTGGCATATAATCACTTAATAGTACATCTGTGGTTGGTACTTTTATGGACATCTGTAGCATCTTTCCACTGGGCTTATTAATGTGTTAAACTGAATAATTGAAGCGGCCATTTTATTTGTAATCTTACACTTTGCATAGTTTCTTTAAAAGTGAACATAGAACAATGGACAAAACTATTAAAGGGGCTCTCCAGGAATCATAGGAAACTCATAGGCGGCTGTCATGGCCCCAGTGGTCATGTGAGCCTCTCTACTTCCCATCCAGTGATTCCCAACATGTGAGCATTAGGGGGCCAGGACAGTATAACGGCTTGCTGGGAATAGGAGAGCTTTGCACCCTTCTCAGCCCCCCTGAGTTTCTTATGAGTCCTGAAGATTCTCTTTGATTTTTGTCCGCATCATCCACTTGTGTTTGGTCGGATAATTACTATAATATTACAGAAATATGTAGAAGAGTAAAAAAAAAGTGGGCAGTGGGAAAGGGGATACAGCAGTGTTGACTTGCATGGAAAGCCTATTTTTTCTGTATACTCTGTTCAGGCTGTAAGCAGAAGGTTGCATTAGCAGTAAAAACACATTTACAGATAATAAAAACATGATTGAGAATTAATCAACTCAACTATTCTCTATTGAGAGTGCAGGGAAATATGTATCAAGCACCAAGGAGTTATCTTGTAAGGATACTAAGTATGTGAAATTAGTTATTAGTGAAATTAAGTTGATTGATAGGATCAAATGTTTTGTAGGAAAATGAGTGTAAAGGTGCCATAAAGTTTAACACTATTTAGAAAATGTCAATTGAAATGTTGCTGTGATTGTAAAATTATAATGCTCCATCTTCACTTATTTAAATAACAAGTTAAATATACATCTTAATATTTCCCATAAACGCAATCTGAGTAGTATATAGGAGGAGATTTATGAACAGGAAACTGTCTTTGTTGCCTATAGCAACCAATCACAGAACTATATTTATTTCTGATGGTGCTCTTGGAAACTGCACTGTGATTGGTTTCTATGGGCAACAAAGACAGTTTTTATTTTGGACAGTTTTGTAAATTAGCCACATTGGGGCAAAGTTAGCACTCATTTTATGCCAGTTTCTGGCATAAAATGTACAAAACTGGCGGTATATATATCTGTTTTTGTGACAAAACTTGTAACCTTTGCCGCATGTCCATCAGAAATGACTTGATAAATCTTGCCTATTGTTTTTAAATCTGACCAAAACTAACTTTAAAGAGGACCTTCAGGTCCTCATGCACATGCAGTTTTATATACCGCTAGCGTACTGTCGGCTTTCCCGTTATGTGCCCGGGGGTTGGAACTATCGCTTCCGTTACCGATCTCATCCCACTGTCAGAAGGGCATTCCTCACAGTCTAGAGTCATCACTGGGCGGTAAGAAATGCCCTCCCTGACTGTACTCATCCATAACCCTGTACTGTCAGAGTGGGCGTTCCTTACTGCCCAGTGATGACGCTGAGCTATGAGGAACACCCCCCAGTACAAGTCTATGGACAAGTAAGGTCAGGGAGGGAGTTCCTCACAGCGCAGCTAGACTGTCAGGAACGCCCTTCTGATGGTGGACGGTGAAACTAAGACCACCGATAGCTCCAGCCCCAGGGCAAATAACGGGAAAGCCGTTCAGCGCACTGAATTCAGCGCACTGTCGACTTTCTAACAGTATGTAAAACGGCATATATATGAGGACATGAAAGGTCCTCTTTAATGGTTATTCTACATAAAATAAACCTAACACATTTAGGCTAAAGCCCCACATAGTGAGACGGAGCAAAAAAATGCTGCAAAAAAGACCACAACGGAAATGCTTCACGTTTTTTTCCCACAGCATTTTTCACAGAAAATCTGCAGTTTTCCTTTCTGCCCTATTATACGTATATGAAAAATGCCAACGTTGCTGCAGGTATAATTGACATGCTGTGATTTTCAAAAACACAAGCGTTTTTGAAAATCAAAGCAACTGCGATCCTGAGCATTGCTTTATTTTACAACAGTGCCACACCTGTCCATGTGGTGTATCTAATATTGTAGCCCAGCTCCACTGAAATGACTGGGACTGAGCTACAAAAGCACACATAATCTGGGTAAAAGTATGGCAGTTTTTGGAAGGAGATAATTACGTACATCCCCTTTAAGTACTTGTTTTGTAAATTTATTTATTTATTATGCTTACTTGTATAGCGCCATCATATTCCGCAGCGCTTTACAGACATTGGCAGTCACTATCCCATATAGGGTTCACAATCTACATTCCCTATCAGTATGTGTTTGGAGTGTGGAAGGAAACCCATGCAAACACGGGGAGAACATACAAACTCCTTGCAGATGTTGTCCCTGGCAGGATTCGAATCTAGGACTCCAGCGCTGCAAGGCTAACCACTCACCCACCATGCTGCCCGAAAAGCAACTCATCTATTGTGTAGGTCTGACATTGAATCTGATTCCTGGATCCAATGACTTTACTATAAGGGGCTCATTTTCCTTTGGTTATAGAAAGAAATTTTTACTTTTTTCAATGTTTGGAATTTTTGTAAAGGTTTTAAAACATAACAAAATTTCCAAACATTTGATATCACCATAATTAGACATTACTGAATGCTGCACGCCATAGAAATGAAACCTGTAAGAAAATGGCACAATTGCTCTTTTAAACAATTCCATCGCATTCTGATTTTTTTTTTCACCTTGCGAGTATATTGTACAGAATAATAAATGGTGCCATTTTGAAGTACAAGTTCTTCTGCAAAAGAAAAAAGCCTTCATACAACTCTGTGAATAGAAAAATAGAAGTCACGGCTTTTGGAAAGAGGGGAGGAAAAAACACAAAACTGGAAAATCACTGTGTCCTTGGGACTAAAGACCCATGTTTCGAAAAACACAGCGTTTTTTCTGGTGCGGAAAAACCACAGAAAAAAATGTTGCATTTTACAATACCTGCAAAGGGAATGAGATTCTGGCTAATCCCGTCCAAAACTTGCAGAAAAATATCTGCTGCGGAAAATCTGCATTTTCAAAAAACCCAGCGTTTTTGAAAATCGCAGCATGTCAATTATACCCACGGAACCGCTGGCATTTTCCTTATAGGTTTAATAAGGGAAAAAAATCTGCTGAGAAAAACTCAGCAAAAATGCTTTTTTTAGCTGCATTTTGCTACGTGGGCCTTAGCCTTAAAGGGTTTTTACAGGACATATTAATTGATAACCTATCCTTTGGTCATCAGTTAAACATTGGCAGGGGTCCAACACCCAACACCAATGTCCTCATTGCTCCAAAGAACTTGTTTGCATATTGACAAGAAGGGCAATATCCTGGCCACAGAGGCACCGATTCACAAGGGTAAAACATTGTTCTATTCAGGTGACTCTAAACCTATCTGCGAGGCTGGGATGATATGGAGGGTTCTGGTGAGACATTCCCTTTAATCACATATCCATTAAAAAGGAAATAAATGTTTGATTGGTAGAGTCTGACTACTAGAGACCCATTTATTTCCCCACTTTTCCTCCTTCTTCCTCCTTATTATGTTGGAGAGCTGTATGGACCAATGGTCAAACATGTGTGGCCCTCTCTACACACATCTATGGTAGATATAGAAACAGCTGAGTGAGCGCATTGATCTGAAGAGTTTTGCTGCTGGAAATCTTGCCTAGGAGTTTAAGGCTGCAGGGGCTACAATGATTATATACATTTCCCCTGCAGCAGTACAGAAAAAGCATAAAGCTTTGTATTGTAAAATCAAAGGATTTCCATGCCAGTCATTGTTTACAGTGAGCGATCCTGAAGTCTCCCTATGTTGAGTGAGGCTCTTGGCATTTGCAAATAGAAGTGTCCCAAACAGGGTTTCCCTTCTTATCCCCTAACAGGGCTTCAAATGGTTGTCAAAACCCATGGAACAAATTTAAGAACACAACAGAAATGAAATCAGTGGCTATTGCCCATGTGGTAAGAAGACCTATACGTCAAGTTAAATGTATTCCATTGTATCACTTCATGAGATAAAATTAATCCATCCAACTTGTGATACACAGGACATCTTCTGAACTGGCACATAACAACTTATAGAGTAGTAGCCTATCAAGATATATTAGTACAATGCGGAGTGAGCTCTAAGATGTCCAGAGTTAATGTCCAACACTCTTGTATGTACTTCTGTATTTAGTAGAAGTATTAGAGAAAAGTTAGAGAAAACAACTTGAAATGGAAGAAATGTCTTGACATTGACACAAATGACAATGGGCACATTTCAGACATGATTTACACTGGTGCTGATTCAGAGATATATTTGTGCCAAAATACTACAGTCAACACAAAATATTCTTTAGGCCTGGGGTTGTTTCCCCATGTTAATGAGGCCATAATGAGATGCAGAAGATATCTGCAGAGAATCCTGTCTGCACAATTCCCTTCAGAAATTCCCCTGTGGGGATGTAGTTGTTGTGAGTGACACCAATAAAAGGGGCCAGCTCAGTTTTTGACACATCAAAGTTAATATTATTTGCAGTCTAGTGACCATTTACAATTTGGTAGGTATCACAGTGAAGAAAATAGGTACAGTAGAAAAATGAGCAGAATATGGAAAGCTGTAAGGTCGCCAAATAATTGCTGAGTCTATTATGACCTTGCCTTATGAGAAAACTCTGATTATTACTCGTATGTAGATTATAAGCAGCATTAAAACAATTTTATGAGGAAAACTATGTTCCTAATGATATATAAACAATGTATAGATTTTATAGAACTGTATATTCTAAGTATAAACCCACATAAATACCTTATGTACTTTATGTGAAACATATTTGCTCCATATATCTCCAGTTATTGAATATTTGTCACTGGAAATTATATATATATATATATTTTTTTTATATATCTTCTTTTCTTTATCACTCATTATTATTATTTATTTATATAGCACCATTAATGCCATGGTGCTTTACAATTGAGGGTTTACATACGGTGCACAAGATATACAAAACAGATAATACTAACAGTGACCAACTGGCACAGTGGGATAGAGGGCCCTGCACGAAAGGGCTTATAATCCATGAGGGAAGAGGGATAGAGACAGAAGGTGGGAGTAGAGGCTGTTCAGGTGGTGTTATGGAGACAGTAGCGTTATTGGAGGTTGTAGGCCTTCCTGAATAGGTGAGTCTTCAGGGCCTTCTTGAAGCTTGTGATTGTGGGGGTCAGTCTTATGTGTCTTGGTATTGCGTTCCAGAGTATGGGAAATGCACGGGAGAAATCTTGGAGACGTTTGTGTGAAGAAGGGATAAGAGCAGAGCGGAGTAGGAGGTCTTTGAAGGATCGGAAGTTACGTGTGGGCAGGTAGTGGGAGATTAGGTCAGAGATATATGGAGGGGACAGGTTGTGGATGGCTTTGTATGTCAGCTTTAGCATTTTGAACTCTATTTGCTGGGCAACGGGTAACCAGTAAAGGGATTGGCAGAGGGGAGCGGCCGATGAAGAACAAGGGGAGAGGTGTATTAAGCGAGCAGCACAGTTTAAAGTGGACTGGAGGGGGGCAAGAGTGTTTGCTGGGAGGCCATGGAGAAGGGTGTTACAGTAGTCTAGGCGGGAGATTATGAGGGCGTGGACTAGCATCTTTGTAGTTTCAGGGGTGAAGAAGGAGTGGATTCGATGGATGTTCTTGAGTTGGAGGCGGCAGGAGGTGTTGAGGGTTTGGATGTGCGACTTGAAGGATAGGTCAGAGTCCAAGGTTATCCCAAGGCAATGGACTCATTGGAATAAGTTGTCCAGATAAATAAAAAAAATCAGGATTGTAACCGCATGGATGAAAGATGTGTCTGCTCCTTTTATATGTTTTTTTTTTTTTTTTTGCTGTATAACATACGCATTTAAGTTTACAGACAGATGACTGGATATATTTGCCGGGAATATTCTGGTACAATCCAGAATATCAAGTTATTGCAACACTAAAACTAAAGCATTTTCACAGCGTCACATTACCGCCACATTGTCTATAGGGATTCTGTCACCAGGAAACTCAATATCAGATCAGCCACAGTGCATTCTAGTGGACCTTATGCTGAGCACCATCATACTTTTAAGTAGTCCGAAAGCTCCATCATTTCCTTGAGAAAACCGTTTTCTAAATATGCAAATGAGGCTCAAGTACAATGGGATGTGCCTCTGTATTTCAAACCTAAATACTGGACCCTTGGAGACTTATCAAGATTTATAAAATTACTTTTTCAAGGACATGGTTCATCTATTAAACTATCTATGATGGTGCTCAGGATAATGTCCCCTTCAATGCATTTTGGCAGGTTTCATGAGTTTTTTTGGTGACAAACTTCCACTAAAACCTGGGGGGAGGGGGGGGGGGGGTAAAATAAAATAAAATGAAAATAAATTATACTAAAATTAAATCAAAATAAAAATAAATTATACTCACCTACTCATGGTCCTCCATTCTCATGGTTTCCCATTCCTCAGGAGTCACATGTTGGTTACTTGTGATATATTAGCAGTGACGTCACTGGTACTCAACATGTGATCGCCAATCACTAGCCTAGGTGGTCACATGTTGGGTACCAGTCCTGTCACTGCTAATACTTCACAGGTCACAGCAGTCACACGAGCCACTTCCTTCCAACCCAGTACCGACATGGGAAAGAAAGGGGTTCCTGACACTGAAATGGAGAACAAGGGGATAGTGAGTATTCTTTTTTTTTGGTTTTACCCCAACCCTGACATTCCAGGCTTTCCAGTTTGCCTGAAAAACCCCTTTAATGGTTTGTATGATGTTCTTCTTTGATGCCTTTGAGGTTTATTTGTGATCATGATTATCTTGGTGAATTGTCTCTGTGACATTTTATAGTGTACTTTGTTTGGAGATATGACTTTTCTTATGGTTAGAAACAGTACCTATGTATACAGGTACAGTACATATGTATCTTCTCCTTCTGGAGTCTTCTATGATCATGCTATAGTGATTTTGTAGAAATGCTGTGGTGGATCTTTCACTCATGATATATATCAGTACTTGATGCTAGAGGTATGTAGCTAGTGATATTTAAGACAGGCCTCGTGTCACAGTGTGTCTTCTAGTAAAAATGTCTCTGGAAATGTGGACTTTTACATCATATAAACAGGTTCTAATATAAATTGTAATATATGTATTTTATTGCCACTTCTACTCTTCCTGTCCTTGAAGAGAAAGCTATATAACCGTGTGTTAATATTTAAGTCCATCTAAAACATTTTCGCCAGTGTATAACCTACTTTTCTGGCTTACAAAAAGCTCCACTCAGTTGATGGTCCCTCAATAGAAAACTGTCTGGACGATGGAGTGGTTGTATCTAATGAGACAGTTGCTAGCATCTTTTACTGTCCAAGACCCATTTGCAGGAGATTGCTGCAGTTACAATTATCATGTAATCCCTAAAAAAAAAATTCTTGCAATAAAAATAAGTGTTACCAAGAACAGTCTTTACATATTTAATCCAGTGGAATACTGTCCTATATTGAGTTACCCTCTAGCAATCTGATGATTCTGTGGCCTAAGTGCCAGTGAATTCTCAGGCTAGCTCAGTAGTTGAAAGAGTTAGGGCTTATGCATACAGTGATAATATCATTCCATGTTATCCATGCACCAATACTGTTTGTGTCCCTATGTGATATTGCAATCCTATGTGACAGCAAATGGGGTGAATACCTACATAGTTAGAGATTTTAGGTACCTGCAGCCATATTTTCATGATTATTTGTGTTCTTTAATGGTAAGACTTTTTCTGTAAAAAGTAGAAAGAATGGTAGGCATAATAAACTTATAATTTTATGTTTTCATCTACTGGAACACTTTAAGGGACAGTATTGTTTTCAGTCATAGTGACAGCTCCCAAGAAATATCAAACCCAACTCTATGTAACTCTGTACTCCTTGTTAATTTCTATCAGATGAACCGCTTGGGCTTTGCAAATCGCCATGACCCTTATCCTGGACACACCTGGTCTCTCTATAGTCAGTAATAATTATCCCCCTCACAGTTGGCATAAGTCAGTTACTGCTTTTCAGGCTAGTAACCAACTTATGGCAACTGTGAGCATTATCAGAACTTATACTGTATGTGAAAACAAAAAAAATTATTAATAATAAATTAATTGAGCATTTGAATATGTTAAACCCTGTAATATATCTTATTAATGATTTATGTTTCCTCCACCACTTATTAAGCTGTTCTCCTGCTCCTTATCTTCAGTCTGACTGTTTGTTTACATTAGATCCTTATTCCGCCTTACACACACAGCTCTTTGGGGAAGGGAGGGGTTGAGTAGGAGTCTCCATCTGGCTAGTTAATTGATTTATTGCCCCATTCTGTGCACTGGTAGCCTCTTTTTTTTTCAATGCAGTTTTTATTAAAGTTTTCAGAAAAATAGGTACGACATCCTTCATACGCCCTAAAAGTTCAGTGCCCGTAGGAGGATTAACACAGAGTCTTAGCTGCCATGCACAGATAAACAAATAGTCTAAAATTCTTCTCATATAGTTGTCTAAGGGGTAGATTAAGCATATATGTAAGGGGATTTAGTGGGACACCTTGTAGAAAAAATGCATCAGTCAGCTATATCACCTCTGTCCAAAAACTCAGTATCAGAGGACAGTCCCAAAAGATGTGATATAGCGTACCTAAGACAGAATGACACTTCCAACATTCAGAGGAAATTGAGGGGTTCAAGAAATGCAGGAGTGTGTGGATCAAGATTTTATACTGTGTTTCCTTAAATGTCACACAGGTGGGTGGAGGACTTTGAGGCTCAGGACCATATAATCTTCCACTGATCGGGGAAATCGGCCTCTCAACCTCTTCTCATCTAGCCATATATCCGTTGGAAGGTGGGTCCATCCCTCTGGAGAGGAGAGGAGCAGGTAGACAGAGGTAATCAGACCTCTTGTGGAGGTGCCTACAAAAAGTTGTTAATAACTGGAGGTACGATTTAAGGATTAAATGAAGTCTATCACCTCCCAAAAAAATATAAAAATGGTGGAGTTGTTGAAATGGTCCAGTGTGGAGGAACTGAAGGAGGAAGATGGTTCCCTCCTGGTGTTAACACTAGGCCTACCCTGTACCTGTGAGGTGATGTCAGTACCAGAAAGCACCTGGCTATGTTTCCAGACTGTGTCAGCTGACGTTCAAAACATTGACCCAGTGGGCCATGAAAGCTATGTATTGCCCATAATTGCTATTCCACACGTTGACGGTGGCGTGCATTTTTCTCCACATGGCTGTATAGGAAGAAGTAAAAGAACAGAAGCGCACCCTGTTAAAGTTTAAAATAAAGCCCAATAACCAAATTCTTCCCCTTATGGTTTGAGGCTCACCTTTTTTGGTTGTGACCAGTCACAACCACTTAACGTGCATGTCATAGGATAACGGGGAAGGCTGCTTCGACTGGTCTCTCCTTGGAGGTCCTTGGGATTCCAAGTGTAGTTAATGGTAGAGTGAACTTCCAAATTAAGCACGGGTGCATATATGGAAGAATGATCGAGCCAGAATGTGTACCTGTGAGGTGATGTCAGTACCAGAACGCACCTGGCTGTGTTTCCAGACTGTGTCAGCTGATGTTCAAAACATTGACCCAGTGGGCCATGAAAGCTATGTATTGCCCATAATTTCTATTCCAAATGTGGACGGTGGCATGCATTTTTCCCCACATGGACATTTACAAAGAGAGGCTCATATGGCAATATCAAGCAGGCACAGCTATCTTAGAGAAATAATGGTGGCTAGGTAATCTCCAGCAAGACTCTGTGTATGCCATAGCTTAGTGAAATGCAGTGGATTCTACTAAGAGGCACAGCAGAGACTACACTGCCAGTAACTTGGCCAGGTGCAAGTTAAAGTTGTAGACCAGCCAGATGACTGGTGTGAAAGGATTAGCTTAGGGATCGTCGTCTCCTCAGATAGACAAGCACTTTTGGTAAAGCAATAACAGTTTAGCCCAGCCAAGTATGGTGCAACTGGCTGCAACCAGTTTTATTAGTGCTTTTCAGGCAACAAAACATAAACAATACAAAATTAAATCCTAGCCTTCTGGACACTACCTACAACACAGGTTTTTACCTACAGAGAGCTGGGCCTACGGCACAGCTTCCCAAATACAACACACAGCAGTTTTTACTTACAAGTACTTTACCCAGGAGTAGAGAGCCATCTACCATCAGAGTTCTGTCTCCTCTTATATACACACCAGGATTGCAGTGAATTAACCCCATCCTAAAACCTGAAGTGGCTGAATAGAGTAGAGACACACCCAAGACAAATATGATGATAACGATAATGACAATGACTATGTGCAAGGTGTGGATGATCAGGGCGAGAAGGAATAGAATGGTCGTGCTCACTTGGTGCCACTGCCAATTCTTTTTTTGACAAATGAACTGGTGATGCCATTTCATGTAAGTATGGAGAGACCTAGTCCCTACATGTGTGCCTGCATGCCCACGGTTAATTATCTTGCACCTTACCATAGATGTATCATTTGGTAATGTACAAAAAAATTCCCATATGGGAGATGACCACGCGTAGCTGCTCCCACAAAAACCAACAGCAGTGGAAAAGTGTTTGCCAGTGCCACCACCACCCAAGCTTGCCTTAGACCTATTCCCAGGCAGGTCTTTTGGATGTTAGGGCTGCACATTGGATGGAATTCTTACTATTGCAGCTGCCACCACCCTCTTCCTCTGATGTCACCCTGACACACCTGGTTACCAGGTCTTAACTGTAATAGAATCATCATCGAATACAGTAATATCTTCATCTTCCCGACTTTTCTGTGACACATCATGACAATGAGATTCCTCTATACCCTCACAATTCCTAACAGATTTTCCCCTGGTGCCCCTACCAGCACAACTATCGGTAGCACACCTCCTGTCACTACTACTTCCATCAATAGTCATTCCTTCCACATCTACCTCCTCTGCATCCAAAAAAAAAACACTGGATGTTCTCATCCAACTCATCAAGAAAAGGAAGAATAGAAAGTCTTGGGCTATGAGGAATATCTCTCTCAGCAGATGACACATAACTACCATAGAATGGAATCTGTATCAATGAAGAAGACATGGTTGACAGTACAGATAGACAGTGTGGTTAATTAAGTGTTACAACATAGGAGAAGAAACACACAGAACCCTGACTCAATATTTGTATTTCACTACTTTCAAAAATGTCTTTATTATCAGGAAGTATTACAACACTGTGGCTACTGATTGGACTGTCAAGACCAGAAGTAGTGTTGTTATTGTCACCCACATTCTTACTGTTAGTACTTGCACAAGTGTTTCCTCCATCACCTGCCGAGTTCCAGTCATTTTACTGAACACTGCTTAATTATAATAGTGATTGGCAACAATTAACATTGTGTGTGTCTTTTTTTTTTTTTTTAGAAAAAAAACGTTTTCAATAAAAATAGCTAAGCACTAAAAGGGTGAATTGGTCAGTCAGTATTAGACTAGAACTACATCAGTCAGCTTGGTTTTTTTGCCATTACATTGGCAACAGTTTCTATGTATATTTGGTAAACAAAAACAAAAAACTCTTAACAAATGGAGATTTTTTCAGATTAGCAGGCTGCAAGACTATTTATTGGTTGAGCAAAAAACACCCCCTTAACATACACAGATTTTTTTTTCAGATAAGCACACTGTTTATTGGGTGAACAAAATAAAGAACCCTTAAGATTTTTCAGGTTAGCACAGGCTGCAAGACTCTTTATTTTATAAAATAACCCCCTTAGCAGATGGAGATTTTTTTGGAGGCTGCATCACACTGTTTATTGGGTAAGCAGAAAAAACACTTAAGAATTAATAAAAAAATTCTCACAGGACTGACTTTGTCAGTAAAATATTATGTAAAACATTGTGTGGGCTCTCACAGATCAAAATGTTCTATTTCAAAACAAAAGACTTGGACAAAATTAGATTATTGGCAATGAAATGGTTAACTGCCCTTTGTCTGTCTGGATTACTGCAATGGTCTGGCTCACACAGCACAGATATTTTCCCACACTCATATCTATGATTTTTATCACTAATCCACCTGTAATTGATTAAATCTGACTAAATTTTGTTCTTCTCCTACTCCTAAGATTCTTTAGCTGTATTGCAAGCTTTGCTGCACTAAGTGCTGTGTATTGCTGGAGAAAATTAAGTAATTGCTTTGGATCATGCAGTAATGAATAACACATTCATCCTCTAGTTTCACCATCATTGAAATGCTTTGTGTTCCAGCCCACAGCATCTTATATAGTGTGTATTATATCAGCACTGTAAAGTGAACACCTAACACTGACTATTGACTGAATAGCTGTCCAGTGATGTCAGGTGACACCAGACCATCAGAGTGACTCACAGACATGTGTATTTTCTGTATTTTTACTGCACAATACATGTGGTGGAGGCCATTTTAGTTAATCTGATATGTATCACCATTTATTCGGTTTTGTTAGAAATCGAACAATGTGGAATATTTGGTTGAACACAGCTCGGAATCATTTTGCCCTTCTCTACTACTCAAGTAGGATGGGTGTTGGCAAAAGCAGTGGTCCAGGGAGCTGAAAGCTCATCCCAAGTACATCAACTGCCTCATTTGCATAAGACGTTAAGGCTGAGGCCCCACGTTACAAAATGCAGCTTTATTTGTTGCAGATTTTGCTGCAGTTTTTTGAGCCGAAGCCAGGAGTAGATAAGGCAGAAGCACTTCCTATATATTTCCCACTTCTTTTGTACCCATTCTTGACTTTGGCTCAAAAAACACAGCAAAATCTGTAACAAAAAAAGCTGCACTTACGCAACGTGGGGCCTTAGCCTAAAGTTGTTTTTCTACAAATCTACAAAAGTGACATACAGAACAGAGATATGATGTTTATCACTGTAATGTGCTCTGTAACATGGTGGTGGAAGTTAGATATGCTTGGGGAGGTTGTAGACTCCCTTTAAGGATTATTGCACACTGTCTGCTATAAAGTGAATAAGGAATACTCTTCTCTTTATATATTAGTAAACTGCCATCTAAACTTCCATTCTAGGCAACATATTTGGCTACAGTTCTAGCAAGAATTTAGCATCTATAAATGCATGGACCTTGTATAGTGGCATAAGGAATACTAAAAATCTATATGGTGGACTCCATTTGCCAACGGTATGATGGGGTTGCAAGGCATTGTATTCTTCACTAGAACCTCTACAATAAGGTGTGCAAAAGAGCAAGGTAGAATTTCTTTCTTATATATTCATGAACAATCTGTTATGAGACGGTATAAAATCAGAGACATGCTGGGTACAGTTTGGGCCTGTTGCAAGTATTATGGGATCGTAATACAGCTGTATGCACTAACACTGTGTTTGTGGTACTGCCAACAAAATTAGCATTTTTCTTTCCTGGGGATAGAATGATACATAAATGCCGTAAGCACCACAAATGAGAAATACCTTAAAATATACAAAAACAGACTGGATTGAGAGTTTAGCCCCACATTGTGGAAACTCAGCATTTTTTCCTTTCTTTTTGCTGTGGAAACGCAGCAGAAAAAATACGCAGCATTTTACAGTATCAGCAAAAAAAACTTTGCGGAAAAGCTGCATTTTCAAAAACTCAGCATTTCAATTATACCTGTGGAAATGCTTGCAGAGAAACCTGCAGCAGAAACGAAATGAGAAACGCTGTGTAAAAAACGTGATGTGTTTCTTCTGCTTTTTTTTTCTGCAGAGTTTTTTAGCTGCATTCCGCAACGTGGGGCCTTAACTTAAGAGAGACTTTAATAAAGGGAAGGAAAATTATATCAAAGGGGGTTTTCCAGGGATATGTAACTCCTAACACTCATGAGCGATCATCAATGCTTATGCATGTTCCTGGAGATGTCACATCATTTTCTGCATGCATAAAATGTCACACAATTATTATTGTATTTTGGGAAAATTGTCAGTGGAAATTGAGTCAAACTTTTTTTTTTTTTTTTGCTTGAAGCACAAATATATTTGCCAGTGTTAAGTAACAGTGTGATATATCCATTCTCCAACATTTTATACTCTGGCTCCTTGTTCGTGGCTTCCACACTGCTGATAACTCAAAATACAAGGGTATGTTCACACAAAATTTTTGGAGTAGATTTTGAACAGGCAGATTTTTTTTCTGCTCGTATGGAAACTCCCATTGAAATCAATAGGCAGAAAAAAAAATAGTTTTTTAGATGCTGACAACTGTAACCTGCAAATAGAAAAATGATGTAGCATTTAATATATCCACATACACGCAACATTGAAATTACAACAAGGACTGGCTGTAAGATTATGCAAATTGAGGACATGCTAGTTATCTCCACTTGTCACAAACTGAGAAGGACAGAATAAGAGAAGGACAGAGAGACCTTGGTTTATGGTTTATCACATCAGCTGATTGTCACCCAACTAGGCCGAGATCTTAGCACTGTTTAACGCTGTGTTCCAGTGATTAGGAGAAGAGCGAGGTGCATGGAGGTGAACCTCTGCATGGACGGATGGTCTGTATTGCAAGTGAAATTGGGCGTTACATCCCAAGCCTAGAGCAGCAAACAGTGTCAGCATAAACCATCAAAAGGCGTTTGCATGACATTGGGCTATAAGCCAGATGGCCAGCTACAGGTGTTCCATTGAACTCATGCTACTGCTCTCAAAGGTTATCATGGTGTGCAACAAAAGGCTGGAATTGAGGTCTATCCTCTTTAGCGATGAGTCCCACTTTTGTCTTGGACACAATGATAACCGGAGATTGGACTGAAGACTATGTGGGATACTCAATGCTGATCCTTTTTCCCTTTTTCAATATGTTGTGACTCTTATATGACAAAACTGTGGCATGCATATGGCTTACACTCAACCTCTGAACATAATGTATGGAGCTATAATACTACAGGGAGACTTTCTACACATGCTCTGTGCAGGGAAGGGGAGTAGACAAGCTTTAACATCATCTATTGTCAGTAGTGGATGCAATCATGAGTTAGTGATGTTTTCTATAGAAGGTGATATTTTCTATTGAAATAGTGTCTGTGATGTAAATGAGGTGACTGCTGCAAAACCCTAAAGAATTGACAAGTATTAGACTATTATTAGGTTTAGTGGCTATGGTATAAATTGCAGGATACAGTTATTTTAAAAAATTATAGATATGGAAAATTATTAATAAAATAATCAAAAATTAAAAAAAAAAAAAAACATTTTCTAGTGGTACATTCCTCTTAAGGGGTTATCTAACGCAGTATTGAAGAGAAGGACTGCTGTCTAATCACATGCATGAAACTTGTATACGCGCATACACAATATTGAAGACCATCCCTACTATTATATAAATAATGAACTGCTAGGTGAAAAGTGTAACTGACACTGTGACGGGGTCAGGGGGCTTCAAAACAGGAAGATTCTTTGCAAAACAGGGTAAATTCACACCTCTGCATCTATACTAGGAAATGGGGTGGGGACAATAAGGACTTAGAATCTAGACTAAGACACTATTAAGGAATGTAACCAGAGAAATTACTGGTTTGTATTTGTCGTTCTCTTTATCTATGTTTGTAGTTAATGGAGAACTACATTTTCCTATTTGCTTCAGTAGTGTTCATTTTATACAGTTTAACTTTACAATTCAAGAGTCGTTGATGTCAGGTCCTAAGGGCATGCTTTGGCTAGTACGACTGCCTAAATGAAGTATGGCACCCTTATTAAGTTGTCAGGGGAGGATGCAGCTGCATCATTTGCTCACCCATTTGCTTAACTTAAATAAAGGTTGGTGGTGAGGCTTCTGTGGCATTGTGCTCTCTAGCTAATTATCAGCGTATTTGTTTTACAGACAATTAGCCACCTGGTTCTTTCTCCCACTAAACTCAGGTCATCATCATGAGTTACATCTGCTTCTTCAGGCCCTAGACGGAAAAAAATCAAGATAATGCCGGCTTTGATTAGAAAAATCCCATCGACACCGCAAGAAGGTGTGCACAGCACATTAAATTCCCACAAAGGATGTTGTTACAGAGCCATTGACCTTCCTGTTTTCTGTAAGAACATGTGCATACAGTATATACTCATTGCAAGTCTTGATATTTTAGTACTAAATCAATTATAGTAATTATTGGATTATCATAATTTTTTATCATCGCCATTGATAATAAAGTATTGAATTATACTATAAAATATCATATTTATTGTACTTGTGACATGTGACAATGTTCAGACTAAGATGTTTAGTGTTCACACTGTAAACACTAACGTTTTTTACATATATACATATATACTGTATATATATATATATATATATATATATATATATATATAAAAAATTTTTTAGGTTGCTTGATTGGTAATTGCTAGAATTTTTTTTAATTCAGTGCTGAAATTAAAAACTATATTTTCACTGTAATTTCTTACTATTTTGTTTTAAAAGGGAGAAAAATTATAAAAATACCCTAGTCAGCTCATTTTTTTTTTTTTTTTAGCCCAATCAATATTAGGTGTGCAATTGTCTTCAATACAACTAATGTCTATATGTTTATATAGGCAATCCATATTTGTGTATTACTTTTTAATAAATTCTATATGTATTTACATATTTACAACTTCCCTCCAATCATAAGTAAATAACATATTATAGTCAAAAAGATGTATATAATTATAAAATGTGTGTCTTTAATGTATCTGTGGGGTATGTCTGGCATTGCAAAACAGCACAATTGACTTCATTGGGGAAGAGATGTAATACTTGGCACAATCCAAAAATAAGAGTGGTGGCCTTTTTGAGAAATAAACTCTTTTTCTGATCTTAGGCAACTTCATTAAAGGTCTATTTTAGTAAATACTTGTATTCCACATTTAATAACAATTCTGGTGTACTGCTCCTAGAGCTTTAAGAATAAAATTGACAACTGGGTCCTACTAGCTGGGGGTTTGTCCTTACAAAATCTCACACCACTTGGTTACAGCGATCATGTATCCATACACCCATGTCATCGTTGCAGCCAGTCGCTGGCTTCAATGGTATACAACACAAGACCATTGAAGGGGAAGATGCAGCTCCATAATTTGCTCACCCATTTGCTCATCCATTGACTGACTGCAGAGGTCACTTGGGGTATACAGGCGCATCATTCTTGCAAAGCTTGATGGGGAGGAATTTCTTTTGCAATTTATCACAATTCCTGTTTTTGGGCTAAGTTTTTATCTTATTTTTTGTCCTCGTTTCCAGTTAAAACAAAAATCATATCCCAAGAATATACTGTTCCTTACCATTTATGTTATGAAAGCTAATTCTTCGTGAAAGGTGTATAATAATAGGCAGTCATTTATCAGATTTCTCTCATCATAATAGCAAGCATAAAAGTGGTGAAAGGAGACAGAAGTGTATTTTGCGTGTTTTCTGAGAGAAAATACTGTACGTACTATTTATTAATGAGCATCTGTTTTCTTTGTACAAATCCAAAGTCTCTGAAACACACAGAAACAACAATATTTGTAAGTTTTGGCCTTTTGGGACTTTAAATTCTATCCATTTTTTTTAGCTTTTTTTCTGAAATTAATAATGTTTAGTAAGATGTTCTAAGGGGCCAAGGTTTTAACACAATACTGCCATTCACAATAGGATCAATTAGGTACAGAAGAGGACAATCCGATGAGCCTATCACATCATAAAGTTTCTGAAGAGTCGGTTGATATGGCTGCAAAGCAATAAAAAGAGACGATTTTCAATTACAATTTACTCATTACACATTTGTTATGTCATATATGCCTTCCTTTCTGACTTTTGTATGTGTGGTAAAAGTGGGTAATCTTGCCAAATAAGTCTCCAAGAGACAAGGCCACATTTTTATTACAGCTCAGTCCCATTGACTATAATGAGGATGAACTGTAATAGTAGACATAGGCAATAGACAATATACACACATATATATATATATATATATATATATATATAAAAAATACAGTATATAATGTATGTATTGGATGATCTCCACCATTTATATAGTGGAGATAAATGGAGGGCCAGAATTGTCCGGCAGAAGTTTACTCCCTCTCCCTATACAGAACACATTCATACTTGGTCTGAGTGTGCATGTTTGTGAGGAGATGGCGAGTAATAGCAGTTGGACGGTCAAGCTATTGAATGTATGTGGTCACTTCTAGGAATATTTGGAAAGATGTGTAGTCTAGCAAGCTTTCATAGACTATTGGCATACACGACATATTCAGAAACCGTATACAATCACATAGGAATACAAAGTCACAATAATTCTACATTGTATTAGAAAATTAGTATAACACAATATAAACCAAATGGTAATTACTCTAGAGTCCATAAAGAAGTTGCATTGTTGAATCTTCTCAATCACTTTTGAGCCCCCATACACATAAGAGGAAAGGTTAGTTAAACTCTTTGATTTTGGTGACACCCGTTGACCATCTAATGTGTATTTGTTATGGCTCTGGATGCTTCCCCCAACAGACAATATGAGGGGAAGGAAGGATTGGCCATCCATTTCTTATGTTATTCGGGTAGATTAGCTTCAGTCAGAAGTGTATAGTAATGACATACTCCCCTCTCCCCATTGTTAAGACATGCATGCTTGGCCTAACTAAGCTTTCATGTGTGTGAGAGTGAAAGGAATAGCTGTTGGATGAATAGCTGTTGGATTTGCTAAGTGCCCCCATCTGTGGTTAGTATTCTATGTAAGCCTCTACCAGTCTTTCTGGTTCACATCTTTATCAGACATAGCCACATTTATAAACAAAAATAGTTTTGTCTTGGTAAAACTTGTTATTCATCCATGAATGTGCAGTGAAATTGATATTTCTTTATCAGAACACAAGGCCACCTTCTTCAATCCACTAATTTCCTTAACTTGTATGCTTTCACAACTCATATAAATATGCTTTGAATCCAATGCAGCTTCATTGAGCCCATTACATTCCCATTGGAATCAATCCATGCACAGTCAAGCCAATACATGAATAGATTTTCTTTCAAGGCTGCAAATGCATGCTAAGCCCAACAGCTTTAAAAGAAGCCAATATTTTTCTTTCCAAAATAGCACATTTCAATTCATACTTATATACATTATACCCTACATTATTTCTTTTTCATAATTAAACTCATTGAACTAAACCATTGGGTGTATACAGAAAACAGAGAGTTTTCATAGAAACCATTCAAAGCGAGTTTAAACACATGAATTTTCTTTGCCTCAATGAGTGTCAACGGAACGAGACACATCTCTAAAAATGGATGTGTTACAGAAAAAGTAAAAGCCAGGCATTCCCCCAAAATATTTGCTTAACAGTTGACGGTTTTAGAGCTTCAAATGAATTTACAGAGGAAAAAAATAAAAGATGTTTGATTGGTCTGAAAATGTTCTTTATGATTTAGAACAAAAATGGAATATTAAGTAATATTGGGATAAAGATAATCTGCAGATGACTGTCTGTGTTGTCTATAAGTCATTGCAGATGCATTTTTAGGGCAAGAGCTTGCATGGTTGGGAGGCATTCCAGATTGTATTTTACAATATGATGTTTAATGCTCCCACAAAGGATAAATTAGCAGAAAAGTATGATATACATAGAACATTTATAGCATATATTATCAATAAATCTGAATTAGTATAGCCCACTGAGAAGTGCAACAGGCAGGCCTGATTTGCCTGCAGATAGCCAGAGGTGCTCTTAATGTCCTCGAATATTGCTGCCCAATTGTAACATCTTTGCCTGTGCGGGCCTCTGCGCCATCTTCCAGTCGCACGCTTCGGCGCAGGAGATGTGTTCAGTTGTGATCTTTTTCACTTGTTGTTAAAGCACAGCTGAGGATTCGTTGCTGTGTGTTAGTCTAGCCAGTACTTTACTTCCTTTGTTTACTATGGAGTTAACTTAGTAGCCTTTGATTGACATTCCTCCTAGCCAATCTAATCTAGGGCAGGTTCCTTTATATACTTTTACAGCCCACTCCCTTATACTTGCTATCGCCTTGTGCATACTGGTTGTATACTGTGTGATATCCATATTCATATTTCTGACCCTGGCTATTTCTCTGACTACTCTTTTGGATTCTGACTCTGTACTTCGCTGCTTGACTGGTTCCGACCCCTTGGCTAGCTGACCACCCGTTTGTTGTTGTTTGTCTTGTCTGAGTTCTGTGTTATCACTTGCATCCTAGGAAGGGACTGTCGCCCAGTTGTCCTCTACCGCTTAGGGTGGTTGAGGCAAATAGGCAGGAACTGGGGGCGGGTTCAGCATTAGAACTCACTATCTTGTCGTTCCCTACCTCCCAGGTTTCACCAGCAGCTACTGGGGAATTGCTCATCTAGCAACTCCCTAACACCAATGTTGCTCTTTTAGCAGTGGATGACATTTTCAGCCTCTACCTGTGCCACAATTGTAAATCTTGCAAAAGTGGGCCTCAACCTATTGTACCTGCAGGCTGTTTTCCATATCCACAAAATATCATTATCTCTGCATTGCTTCATCAGTTTTGGCCACAAAGGTATGTTTCTGCTCCCATTAAAGTATTTTGGACTTTAAACTAAGGTAAGAGTGGAAACTTCTGCACATCATTGTTTATTGGGTCATGTTTGGCTAGATTCCAGGGACATTTTAAAAAACACGATTTTGCGATACTCTATCATATCCAGTATGTGCCTATGTGTGGCTAACCAGTGGTTGTGTTGTGCATTGCAGCCTATCAAGTATTTTTTTAATATGTTGTGATATTGTATTCATTTCTTTAGTGAGAAAGGTATGAATGGTCCATGGCTGGCAGGTGTGAAGAAAAGTAGCACAGGTGGACCAAGCAAAAGCATAACATGAAGTTCCTGGCCTCAATGCAGTATCTGTACCAGACCCCCAACTATAATGTAATATTTATATATGTGTAGGTCTCCTTATATTGGGAAATGACACATTAATAGTCCCTAATGCTACTGAGCTAAGGTGTGACTGCACCCTCTGCTCCCCTTTAAGTTATGCCCCTGGGCCCAAACTGAATTTTGTCACCAGGCCAAGTAGTTCTTTAGCTATGCCCCTGTCATCTATGTTGTCTTAAACCTGTGTAAGGACAAGGAAGGTTCCGTAGAAAAAATTAATACTCTTAATATAAGCATACCCTTTGAGCTTTTTCACATTTTGACACCTTACAACCACAAACAAATGTATTTTATTGAGATTTTACGTGACAGACCAACACAAAGTAGCAGATAATTGTGAAGTGGAACGAAAATGATACATGATTTTCAAAATTTTAATCAAAAAAAAATCTGAAAAGTGTGACGTGCAAAAGTATTCAGCATCCTGTACTCTGATACCCCTAAATAAAATCTAGTGTGCACAACTGTCTTCAGAAGTCATTTAATTAGTTAATAGGGTCCAGTTGTGTGTAATTTATTCTCAATATAAATACACCTGTTCTGTGAAGGCCTCAGTGGTTTGTTAGAGAACACTAGTGAACAAACAGCATCATGAAGACCAAGGAACTCGTCAGACAGATCAGAGATAAAGTTGTGAAGAAGTTTAAAGCAGAGTTAGGTTATAAAAACATCTCCCAAGCTTTGAGCATCCCGAGGAGCAATCCCTGATCCAAAAATGGAAAAAGTATTCTACAACTGCAAACCTACCAAGACATGGCTGTCCACCTAAACTGACAGATTGAGCAAGGAGAGCACTGGTCAGAGAAGCAGCCAAGAGGCCCATGGTCACTCTGGAAGAGCTATAGAAATCCACAGCTCAGGTGGGAGAATCTGTCCACAACTATAAGTTGTGCACTCTACAAAGGGTCTTTATGGAAGAGTGGCAAGAAGAAAACCATTGTTGAAAGAAAGACATATGAAGTGTCATTTGCAGTTTGCCACAAGCCATATAGGGGACACAGCAAAATGTAGGAGAAGGTGCTTTGGTCATATGAGACCAAAGTTGAACTTTTTGGCCTAAATGCAAAGCGCTAAGTGTGGCGGAAAATTAACACTGCTAATCACCCTGAACACACCATCTCCACTGTGAAACATGTGGTGGCAGCATCATGCTGTGGGGAGGCTTTTCTTCAGCAGTGACAGGGAAGCTGGTCAGAGTTGATGGGAAGATGGATGGCGCTAAATACAGGGCAATCCTGGAAGAAAACCTGTTGGAGGCTGCAAAAGACTTGAGACTGGGAAGGAGATTCACCTTCCAGCAAGACAATGACCCTAAACATATAGCCAGAGCTACAGTGGAATGGTTTAGATCAAAGAATATTCATGTGTTAGAATGGCCCAGTCAAAGTCCAGACCTAAATCCCATTCAGCATCTGTGGCAAGATATGAAAATTACTGTTTACACTCTCCATCCAATCTGGCTGAGCTTGAGCTATTTTGCAAAGAAGAATGGGCAAAAATCTCAGTCTGTAGATGCACAAAGCTGGTAGAGACATACCCCAAAAGACTTGCAGCTGTAATTTCAGCAAAAAGTGGCTCTACAAAGTATTGAAATAGGGGGACTGAAGACTTTTGCACATCACACTTTTCAGATTTTTATTTGATTCAGATTTTGAAAACCATGTATCATTTCCTTCCACTTCACAATTATCGGCTACTTTGTGTTGGTCTATCGCTTAAAATATCAATAAAATACATTTAAGTTTGTGGTTGTAAGGTGACAAAACGTGAAAAAGTTCAAGTTCAATCTATGACATAATACATAAAAATGTTAATATTTTTTTTCATAGAGAAGAGCTGTAACAGTCTTTAAAACAGTCTGTAAAATTAGGAACCAGTCCCTCCTCAACTTCATCATGTATACGTGCAAGATATTCCTCAGGTGGAGTATACAAAATAAAGTTGCTTTTTTTTGTTTTTAGCCTATTTAGTGCTAGCGCATACAGGTATCTTTAGACATGCATGCATACACTTACCATACTGTATATTAACTTATACATATAATACACACACCAAACATTTACACACATCATACACTTAGGCTAGGTTTACACAGAGAAAACTGCCTTGGATTTGGGAACGGATTCCTCCCCCAAATCTATGGTAGATTCCATCCCAAATCTGCCTCCCATTGCTTTAAATGGGAGGCAGAGATCACAGCAGGACGTGAAAAAAATCAGCGTCCTGCTCAATCTTGCTGAGGATTATGCAGCTTGGGAGTCCCTGCTGATTAGGCCCATTCATCTAGGCCTAATCGGCAGAGGAAAGCCTCAACTCGGCAATCCCATGGCCAAATACGGCAGCGGAAAATGAAAAGGAATTTCTCTTCATTTTTCACCGTGTGAATTTTGCCTTAGCGTAAATTCCATAGGGAATCTGAGGCTGATTCCACCTCAAAATCAGCTCCAAATTCCACCTGCAGCCTGCCTCCCATTCATTTCTATGGGAAGCAGATGTTGATTTTTTCAGGCGGATTCTGCCTGATAACTCCCATTGAAGTGAATGAGAGGCACAAAAATTCTGCCCAGCTGGTGTGGAATTAATACCTCTGAACCCCCTGCTACACCTCTGCCCTTTAGCCTTGAGTCTTTTGCCATAGGGACATAATTGTATACAGCATACAGTTGCAATAAAGAGGCAATATTGCCTTTTTTCTCATTCCCGATTTCACATTCTAAGCACAAGCTTCTTACATCAAATACTTATTACTGGGTTTGGGCCACACAAATATCACTGACTGCAAATACAAGAAAAATGTGACAAAAGTCAAGAAATTAAATTGATTTATTGCAGGCCTGGGGGGACAGCAGGGAGCAGAACCTGTTACTACTCTTGTTTTGACAACTTTACTGGATTTTTTTTGCCTGGCTAATCATTCATTGCACATACTTATTGTAAAATATAATAATAGCTATTCAAGTCAGAGTTCGTTAAACAGACAAAAAAAAATTAAGTTAATAAAAATGTCTGTGCACGGTGCTCAAAAATCAAAACAATCTTTTCTGCGAGAAGAAACTGCAGTTCTGACAGTGCATTCCAAGTTGTCTGCCGCCTCTCAACTGGAATTGTTATTTAGTTTATGTCAAAACACTTCTGTGAAGGGATGCAAATAGCATATAACGTTTGACTTCTTTTGTTGTGTTGAACTGGAGCCAGACAAAGCATTCATATACAAACTTACTTCTGAAATTCATCACCTCCTCAATGTGAATTACAATTTTGTGGGTTGGAAGAAAATTCCAGCTGACTGACATTGACTTGCCACTTTTTTGACTGCTGGAAAGAATTATTTGTACCTGTATAAACAAATTCTAAATCATTCGTTCCTCTTTGTTATATTATGGATTTGTGTTAGTAGATAATAGACTTCTCTGGCAGTCTAAAAATACAATTACCTGCAAATTAACTTTTGTGGGACTTTGAAGGTAAATTCACATGCATGTTTTGTGGCATTTTACCAAAAAATGCAGCCAAAATGGTAGCTGTCAACATACTCTTTAGCTGGCCATATACTTCATGTAGCTATTGAACGCTTGTTCAGTCCTCAGCTCTTTGGCCGGGGACCCAAGTAGCAGTGGAAATACTGTGGCAAAAACCATGGCATTTTACAGTACCTGCAAAGTGGACGGGATTCTGGCTGAGCCCATCCACACATTGCAGAAAAATATCTGCATGCTGCAATTTGTAAATTGCAGGATGTCAATTATACCTATGGAAACGCTGGCATTTTCCGTATAGGTATAATTGAAGCAGAAAGTCCACATGGGAAAACTCTGTCGACTTTCTCTGAAAAGCTCTGCGGGAACACCACAATACGTTTCCACCTCAGTTTTTCCAGCAGTCCTTTTTTGGATGTAGCTTGCTACGTGGGGCCTTAGCCTTCCTCCCAATTATCCCCCTGTATACATACACAGATGACTCACTGAAGTAGAAAATGTAGTAAGCCATACTCCTCTAACTTCTTTGGTAGTGGGACATCTTCCCTGAGAACAAAAGGATTGGGCATGTTGAGATATTCAGCTTGATTCTTCTTTTCCCCATCATCTTCCATAGGGGAACAGTTGGGACATCCCTATACACATTCGATGGTTGTCTGGTCCTAACAAAATTGGTAGGTTCAGCAAAGATTAATCTATTATGTTTGGCCACTTTTACCTTTCCATTTTTAAAGGTTACACCTGTTGTCTTTACATCCTAATTAGCTCATTTTTGATGTTTGGTTAATCTGCTAATGTAATACAGTGTTCTTTCTTTGCATGTAGGTTGAGTAGACATTTATAGGATGTTCATGAGGTTAAAATCACATGTAGCAAATTAGTGATTGTCCCATTCATCTGAATAGGACTGGGGAAAATCCATGAACAAACCTATTATGTTCAGCTCAGTACAGTATGGAATTGACTTCAGTTGCAGAAATCTCTGCTGCATGTGAATATACCCTAAGGCAGCTAAATCAATAGCTAAAAACTAACCATCAAAGTAGACTGCTTTGTAGTATCCACACTGATTTAACTTCTTGCCAATATCCTCAGTACATGTTGATTTCTTAAACATGGTGCCCATTGAGGAACTGAGTTGGTGGCATAGCCTGGGGGTGTCTACTGTTTTACACAGCAGGAGCCAGTGTCCATGATTGGAGACAACTCTGAACACAGACAATTAGCTTCTGAGACACCGTAGTCAGATTTAACCACACCATCAGAGAGGTTACTTTCATTTTGGCAAAATTATTTATTCAATAAAAGAAAAATTATCAGGATGCCCAATTTGCCAATCAGATTTTTTTTGAGCTTCCCAGTACATCATCTGGCATATTAAATAGTGCCAATGTCAAATGTAAAAGCAAAAATGAAAAAGGGCTATAGTGGAAAGGATTAAAGATGGCCATACAGAATTAGATAGATGTAGGTTGATGGTTCATATTGGCCATCACAGTGCATCAAACTGGCCGTGCATGTTCAATGACACTGATAAATGGATGATCTTACTAATAATATTCTGTTCTTTCAAAGAAATAATGTTTGTGGACTAGTCACTATTGGACAAAACTTTTCAACACAGCCGACTTCTTTTCAGATGATGATGCTTTGTCACAAGTCAGCTAAGACAATGATTTGTTGTTAAATTCCACCAAACAAATGATCATTTTGGTTGAAATTATCTGCTTTTGATTAATTTTAGAACATTGAGTATGGCCACCTGAGGAATAGATAACAGCTTTGAACAATTAGAGTGCTAGGTCATCGCCATGGCACAACTTTTATATCCTTGATGATTTTAACTAAATTGAAGCTAAAAACATTTGGGATGATCCCATAGTTACTACCTTTAGGACCTTAATACCTTTCATGCTTCTCTTTTCTAGCCAGTTTCCAGGGCTATCCCTTTCTGTAATGTGTGGACTCGGGGGAAGGGGAGATATTTCCAAGTGTGTTGTTATGCGGTCCACTGGTATTCACCCACTCCTAACTTTGTCTTCGACTGGCTGTATCTCTGATTTTCTAATCTAGGTGGTGCAGATTCTGAGATATAGCCTTTGAATTCTCCTCCCATCTAGGTCAGTCTCTTAGGTTCCCTGTGTGCCCTATATCTGGGAGCATTCAGTGTATGCAGGTACTGCAGCACAGTCAATACACCGAGTACCTAGAAACAGTGCACATATTTCTCATGGCAACAGAGGAAATAGAGAAACAGTAAGAGAAACAGTAAGAAGTGGCTGAACTGCAGACACAATATTAAATAGGAAAGTGCCAAATTCTCTGATAAAATATATCACTTTTTAACGCTCTAAATGATGCAAAAAAGTCAGAAAAATTGTTTGAAAGTTTAGTTACTCCTTAAGGCTGTCTTACCATACCAACATGCCATTTAAAGACGTTGTCCAGCCAGTCAGCCCTCACTTTCACTGATTCCCCGCCACTCCTGTTCTGATGCTTGCCATGTCCCCACTGGTATTTGTGTTCTGCTTCCATGTCAACAGGAAATACAAGAAAATGTCCACTTATCTAATCACTGGCTCATGCAGGTCACCACTGAATTGGCATTTCCTGTCTGTTGGGTCAGATTAGGTGACAGAGAGCAGCAGGGACCAGTGGAGTATTGGAACATGAGTGGTGGGGAATTAGTGGAGATCAGTGACTTTTTTTTTTTGTTTGTTTGTTTTTATGCCAATCTAACTGCTTAAAACAATTGACCTGACCACCCCTTTAAGAACTTCTACATGGTACTTTTCAAACTCTTCAATGACAATATCACCTGCATTCTTTGAACACTGTGCAGTATCACCACCTCAGCTGTTTTGGTGCTCTGTCAACATCCCTGTGTTCACCACTGCAACCAGTAAATCCTTGTTGTGACGTATCCTTGGCAGGAGGCCAGGATACAGAGACTGGTGGGTGCTGGGGACAACCCCTTTAAATAGGCTCTATTTCGGCAACAAGTGTTTGTTTTTGTTTTTATCCTTGCTTTGTATACTTCCTTACCTATTAAAAAAAAAAGATAATTTGCGGCAAAATGCTTAAAATTCGAAATATATTGTGGTTTGATATTTTGGCCATATTGATATATTATTTTCCTTAAACATTTTAGTAGCCGCCTGTTCAAATGAAAAAGAGCCTATTATGTTTATAGCAGAGCCTCAGCATTCCAGATTACATTTAATGTAATTATTATGTGGACAGTTGATCCTGTTTGTTCCACGGCATCTACAGTAATTTGCTTAAATTGTTTCAGCCATTAATTTAGCCTAGATCTAGACATTAACTACCTGGGCACTATTCCTTGTACATTTCACGAAAAAGCAATAATTTCCTTTACAGCTTCTGTGTTTGCAGTTTAAAATATTGTATTAATAACTGCTGGGGCTATGACAATATCAAGCACATTGTTTTTCTGATTTCCAGATATAGCCCCGTACTTTGTGTGTATGTGGTTCTCTTGAGCGTCGTCTTGTTTTGGCCAGGTATCAGTTACAATATACAGTGCTCTCATTAGTCTTGCACTGCTCATGTATAATGGTAATTGCTGATAGATTTACAGCATATTTTGGCTTCTATGAATATTGATACATTCATTGTTTATTTGACCTTGAGGTAGTGTAACCTTGATTATTTGTCTAACTACAGTCTATATAGGCCGAAATATACACAGTATGCATTTATTTCCACATATAGAGATACCAAATGCAAATATTCTTAATGTTTTCATATATATAGCTAAAATGCACCATATTTGCCAAGGGACTACAACTGCATTTTATTGTTTAATGGAAATATTATTGAATGTTCTCTCCTTCAGCAAACGTATATCTGACTGATATTCCTAAGAATGCTTTCCCCTTTCTTAGTCTATCCATTATCTGATTATAACAATATTGCAACACAAAATTCAATCTCTTATGATATGTCATTCAGATGGGGGTATTGTACCTTGTGTTTAAGGCTAAGGTCCCACATTGCAGAAAAGCAGCTTTTTTGTTGCAGATTTTGTTATGTTTTTTTGAGCCAAAGCCAGGAGTGGATTGAGTAGAAGGGAGAAGTATAAGAGCTTCCTATATAGTTCCCATTCCTTTTGTAGCCATTCTTGGCTTTGGCTCAAAAAACTGCAACAAAATCTGCAACAAAAAAAGCTGCGTTTCCGCAACGTGGGGCCTCAGCCTAAGAGTTGGTACTCTGTATGCAACACCTGAAGCCTTTACAGTTTTACAAAACTGAATTTAAGAGATCCATAGCACTGTAAGTTTGGCTCAATGAGTCTGCAGAGGGGTTGGCCCTCTGCAAACTCACTGTGTACTATGCAGACCATGTGTGCTATATACATTCAACCACAAAGTATTAAATGGCTGGCAGCGATATTAAAAAAGCATTCCCATAAAACATTTTTATTCTGTCTCTGGAGAAAGGTACTGTACATGATGAAAATTATAGTGAAGGTAATCTTCTTACCTGTGGCTGTATTTGTGAGTGATCCACTCCCTCCTGGTCCTCAGCGGTGTCATGTGACCAGGAATCAGACTGTTCAATTGACATAATGGGGAAGATTTATTAAGCAAAATGTGCCAGATGTCTTACATGAGGGTAAGCTGATTCCCAGATAGCGAAGCGAGTGTTGACACCCTTGAAAGTCGTAGTTACTGCACAAGAGCTGTACAATCATTATGTACCTTTCTAATGGGCCAGAGAATAAAAAATTATTGTTGGAGTGCTAATTTAAGGGTATGTTCACATATGAAGATCTGCAGCAGAAATTTCTACGATGGAAAAACCTTACATTTGTTGTTTCTGCAGAATGTGCATGGATTTGTTTAAACCACATTGAGATAAATGAGATATTGCAAAAATTTTTGCAACAAATCTGCCATGTGTGATTATACTCTAGATATTTGTGCTTTTACAATGAACGACCATTCTTCTTATTTTCATCCTCTTTTTGAAATGAAAATGCAATTTAGCATGAAATGTTAAATGACTCTCTAATCTGCATTATTTTCCATAGTTTAAGATTTAGCTTTTTAGATAAAAAATAACTACAGTATATCCAAACACAAATAATTCATTTATTACGTACCATGTTTCCAAATAGACAGGTATAGTTTTTTCTATTGCAATTTTACAATAAATTTAGTTTTTCTTCAAATAGGTCTAACTTCAAACGCGATATCAATAAGTTGTGGGATATATATATATATATTAACTTTTGTGTACACAGTATGATCTGATCCTCTTAACCAGGTCTAATACGGAGACTATGGAATCATTTGTGATGAATTTTTTAAGGATTCTAATTGACCTTGATTTTATAATGTACATCTACATTTCCATCAGGTTTCTGCCTTTCTTGTACTACACAGAACAGTGCAACTTGCTATGTAATTCTAGCCATCAAAGAGCAATAGATACCTGTTGGGAAATGTGAACAAGGCCCAATATGTGAAAGATTCTACAACATAATAGCTAAGCACCAAAGAATAGCTAGGGGGTGGAGAATGCACTCCAGGTGTTGGAGAGAGAACCAAAGAACTGAATTTTAGGGACAGGTGAAGGTAAGCCGAGCGACACCTCTGGCCAAACACTGTCTAAAGACACTTTCTAAATGTCTACTTTTAGCCCAAATACTGGTCATTTCCTACTATATGTTTGGTCCTCATTCCCTGATATTTTTGATGTAACAATTTTTCATTTAGAGAAAATAAATGTAAATGTAAATATTCATAAAGCCTGACATTCAGTTATCCCATAGGGAATGTACTATTCCCTGGAACACAGTATTTAATTGCTAAGTATGTTATACTCTGTAGACATCCCGTGTTCAGCTCCTCCCACCCGCGCTTTGTGGTAAATCTACAACTGTTATATGTAGGTGGCACAGCTGTTTGTGTTGACGGGCTCAGTGGCTTGGGAATTTTGACAACACATTTAGTTGACATGAGTAAATCAAATCAGGTTTATGCTTGATGTTATTCCTTTTCTTCATTAGAGACAACATGTTGCCAATATTTTGCGTGAATCAAGCTGCATGAACCCAGTTAAGGATTTATGAAACGTAGGAAGAGAAAGAATGACATTCTAAATATGAGTTTGCAGTGATAGAGATAAACGGCTGCCATGTGGATCAATTTCAGTTAAAGGAGGCATTTTCTGATGACAGTATAATCATATACAAGTCTCCTTAACAGATACCCAATCTACTAGAAACATTTCGGTTATTAAGTGGTGATTGGCAGCAGAATCCAATCTGTAGAACTAATACAAATCTACCTACTTCAGACGGATAGAAACGAAACACCATATCTAATTGAATTAGTAAAGCACCCTACATAACCTCTATACTCAGATATAGAACCAAACTTTACAATAATAAAATGTACATCTAGTTTTAACTCAGCTGAAGTGTATTCAACTGGAAAATATTCTGGGGGAAAATGAAGCTGTGTATCTGGTGTAATTAGTTTTGTTGTTAACAATGTTGTATAGTCGTAGCTGTCAGTTCAATGATTGTTATATTGTATATATACAATATGTCTGTCTTGTAGGAGACCACACATGAGAAATAAGGACATAATATTTAGAGTAATAAGATTGAGATTACCTGTTTACTCATCAATCTAGAAAGAATGTTAATTTATTGTTTTATATAGATTAAGGAAACAAGCAGAGAGTATTATAGGGGAGCTTCCACCACTCTACTCCTGTGGACTTAGAAGGGCCTCCAACACCCAAATTCCCTGCCAGGTTTTTTCTTAAAATCACAACTGGATTGAGACAACCCCCAGTATGTTCTACTATAGTAGAGGCCCTACTATGAGCTTTTAGGCCAGGGCCCCACGTGGCATAAACATCGCGGTTTGGTCGCGGTGTAAACGCTGCAGGAAAAAACATGGCGTTTTACAGTCACTGCAAAGTGGATGGGATTCTAGCGAATCCCATTCATACATTGCGAAAAGATGCATGCAGCGGACACACTGCGATTTCCAAAACCGTTGCAGGATGTCAATTATACCTACGGAAACGCTGGTGGTTTCCCTATAGGTGTAATGGAAGCAGAAAGTCCACAGATGAAACCTCTGAGGCCTTTCTGTGAAAAGCACTGCAGAAAAAAGTGTGAACTACGGTTTTTCCCACATCTCTTTTTTGCTGCGGCCCACTACTTGGGACCTTAGCCTCACACAGTCTAAACAACGAATGCCAATAACATGGGTTAACTTGACTGATTTATCTGATCCTTCTCCATACCGCCTATTTGTGGTTGAAATAGGAGATACGGTGAAAGTCTTCCACCAACCTTAATCCAGAGCTGATGACAATGGCTTCAGCCAAACAACATTTATAATACCTAAAGACAGTCTATGACCTATATATATATATATATATATATATATATATATATATATATATATAAAGATATATATCTTTTGGGGTTCCTGAGTCCCATTCCATTGTATGAGACTAACAAAGCACTGTACTTTGCTATTCTCCTGAGTCCATTAGAAATAAATAAGATGTGATCATGTATATGCGCATACTTCATCCACAAAGGGGACTCATGGACCACCTTTCTCATGATTGCTGGGGGTCCTAATGGTTGGATCCCTAGTGAGCAGACATTTTTCTGTAGATAGGGAATAACTGTTACTAATGGGAAAATCAATTTAATTCTGTTTTCCATACATAATTAAGGGGATCGCCATCTTGTCTGAGCTGCTAATGGAATTCAGAGATATGCTCCACAGCAGTCACAGGGAACAGACAGACTGGAAATGTACATTGACTACGATATATTTTCAAAACTATGCTAAATAGAGCCAGTGTAAGATATATACCTTATGAGAATAAGTGGGCTAGAAATCATAGAAAACCAATGTGGCTAACTAAAGGAGTGCAATGAGGAATAAAAAGAAAGTGTTTAAAGTAATGAAACAAGAAGGTAGTGATGTGGCATTAAACAATTCTAAAGAGAAAAATAAACTGTGTAAGGGACAAAAAGGATGCAAAGATAGAGGCAGAAAAAAATAAAAATAATCCACAAATATGCTTCAACTACATAAATAACATGAAAAAAAAAACTGACAATGTGGGCCCTCTCAAAAATAATCTGGGGTGTAATGTTGGAGGAGGATGAGGAAAAGGCAGCTCTATTAAATGCCTTCTTCTCTACTATAATTACATAAGAAAGTCCAATGACCAATGACATGATTAGGGGTAATGTAAATTCTCCACTAAATATCACCTGTATCACCTGTTACCCAGGTAGAAGTGAGACACCACCTTCAAAACACTAAAATAGACAAATTGCTGGGTCCTGATGGCATACACCCCCTAGTTCTGAGGAAATTATGCATGGTGATAGACAGACCCTTATACTGTATCTGGCAAAAGGTTGAAAAGTTCAAGGGGGCCGAATACTTTCGCAAGGCACTGTAAGTGTTTATTGCAAGATTTAGGAAGTAGGCAGGTCAAGGTCAGTTAACAAGCCGAGATCAGTTGTAGGTAGTCAGAACAATGGAGGCAGCAGGTTGGGATAAGGTCAAGAAACAAGCCAAGGGCAAACACAGCAGAAGCAATCAGCATACATCTACACCTTTACACTTTTTTTAGCGTAATCCTATTTGTGCTGAGGAGATAACTGTTGAAATGGAAGTCTATTATGAGACTCGATCACTGCAATTTCTTAAAAATATGTTTACATATTCACCAAAAATTCTTAAAAATCTGCTTAACATAAAAACTTATTTTAAACAACAGGTATACATATCTGAAAAAGATAGTCTACGTGAATTTTGTCCTGGTCAATTGAACGGTGAACGGAGGTTTGGGGAGTTGCTCTGGCAGTATCCCAAACTGTCAAAGTTTGTTTTGTAAAGCTGGCACAGCTGGCAATGTCTTCTGAATACTGTAGTCCTTGATGTACAACTGTATTCAGTGTCTATCAGTTTTAGACCTTAGGGGGCGTTCACACTACCGTTGGTGACCGTCAGTAGTGTCCGTTGCTATTGTCCATTACAAGATTTTAGCATCGGACACTAGCTGAAACGTCAGAAATCCGTTAAAATTTCCATTCATTTCAATGGGTTTTTATATTGTGTCTATTAGTGTCTGTTTGTGTCCGTTTACACTAAATCCGTCAGAAGTCGGTTTTTTTTCGCGGACAAAAAATCCTACATGCAGGACTTTTTGTCCGTTTGAAAAAAACGTATTCTTGACGGACAGCGAGTGTCCGTTATTTTTTTAACATTGAAGTCTATGGGTCACGGACTTATAGCGGACAGTAACTGATAGCCATCAGTTACTGTCCGTTATTTTATGTCTGTTTTTTTCCTGCGCATGCTCAGAAAGGAGAAACAAAAAAAACCAAAAACGGACAGTGTTAAAAAACGGACACTAACTGATGTTAACGGACATTAATTGGATCAGTTAAAAAAACGAACACATTAACTTCAGTTAGTGTCCGTTATGATAGGTGTCCGTTTTTTTGTTTTTTTTAATGGCCACTTTCATAACGGACTCCAACGGTAGTGTAAACCCTGCCTTAGAGACACCAAGGTATATTAGCATGTTAATTGTGAATCAATTAGGGTGTAACCATGCTGAGGTTCAGGAGAAAATGTTAAATAAGGAACAAAATACATTAAAGAGCATTGAATATGGTACACATGTGATTGATACAACTCCCTAGACATGTTAGATTTTTTCTTTCTTCCTAAGGTCTTGTTCACACATCATTGTTTTGAATCAGTGTTTGCAAAGGAGCATGTTCAAAAAAATCCCAGAACAAATACAAAGGTTTCCTTTATATCTTATCTCTGCGTAGTCTGCCCTCCACTGGCTTTGGACTACAAACACTGATGAGTGAATAACCAATAAACCAAGTTTTTTCATAAAAATGGTAATTTTTTTAATCTCTTAGACATACACCTTTTCTTTTAAAAACAGTTGAGGCATTTGTAAAACTTTTTAAAAGCACATTATAAATTTGGTATCCACCCTGTCAATAAGATGAGGTTAGGGTTCATCAAATAACTGTTCTCTGGGCTGGTAGATTTAACATTATTTTTTCATATTTATGAGATGTACCATAAACATCTAACGAACGTCTATCACTACTATGGCTGCATCGATGTTCACAATACAGCTCTGGAGCCTGAATCTATCTCTTGATCCCCATCCTACCTGGCGAGGCAACTTCTGGCCATTATATCCAGCACATTGTAGGGTATATGGCAAAGTAAAATAGGATTACTGTTAGTAATGTAAGCACTGCTCAATGCCTGGGGGTCATTAATGCAGTAAATGTGTATCACCTGATACCAATGATACAGCCTGTACTTTGCCTCAATTTCCGCCATGTGAATAGGCTCTAAAAGTTCCCCCACAAGTAATAGTTCCCCCCCACATTGGAAAATAGTGCCCCCCCCCCCAAAGATAATAGTCCTTTTACTACATAAGTAATAGTTTTACTTATGTGGAGGGCTTTTACCTGGGTGGGGCATTATAACCTATGTGGTGGGGCTATTACCTGTGGGAGAACTATTACTGTAATAATGCCTTTATACTGCCCCCCACAGGTATTAGCCTTCCCACTTAACTTATGCCAATAAGGCCTAATGCTACCTGATAGTAATCAGCGAGCAAGGAGGGGAGCCAGCTCTGGCAATAAAATGGAGAGGAATCTGAGGCAGAAGTCCACCTCAATTCCATTTCATTTTCCGCCATGTGAAAAGACCCTAATATTTCCCCCACAAGTAATAGGCCACCCACAGGTAATATTCTTCACCCTAAATAATTAATAGCATTAATTATGTAGGGAGCATTACCTGGGGGGCACTATAACCTAAGTGGGGGGACTATTGCCTGTGAAAGGGCACTATTGCCTGTGGGAGAGCACTATTACTGTAATAGTGCCTCCTCATAGGTAATAGCCCCTCAACATAAGTAATGCAATTACATGTGTGTGGGGGGGGGGGGCACTATTACTGTAACAACATTCTAATATTGACCCCCCCACAGGTAATAATGCCCCCACACGTAATAGCTCCCTTATATATGCAATGCTATTACCTGTGAGGGGGCTACTTTTACTGCCTTAATAGTGTCCCCTCACAGGTAACAGCTTATTACCACATAAGTAATGATTTTACCTGTGAGGGGCAACATTACAGTAATTGTGCCCTAATAGTGCCTCCCACAGTTAATAGTATCTCCTCCCACCGCTTAATGTGCAGTCTATGTATAATTATATTGTACTTACACAACAGTAATGCAGTGGGTGGACAGGAGCTGCTGTGGTACCCAGGCTGTGTGCATCTTCTATTCTACTCCTGACTTCTAGCTCCTACTCTATGGTACCACTGGGAGATGGAAGGAAAATAGAAGATGCACACATCCTTTGTGCCAGATGAGGTAATGCCCGCCCACCACGTCACTGCTTGGCAAGTACAACATAATTGTACAGTCCAATAGCAAAGTACAGCATTTCAATAGTGAAGTACAGCAGCTGGCTATCTCCAGCACTCCTGTTGAAATGAATGAAGCGGTGTGCATACTGCTTGACAACCACTCCATTCAGAATGGGGGATGAAACCCTCCATTCTCCTGATCAGTGGAGGTCTGAGTAGTTGGACCTCCACTGATCTGCAAGTTATTCCCTATCCCATGAATAGGTAATACGTTGCTTTCATGGGAAAATCCCTTTTAGGTTAACTGATACTGTATTTATAGCTGATTTGTGTTTATAGCTGAGATAGGGTAAAACAGCAGGGCTGTGCTCATATCATATCAGTTGGCACTTTTACTTTTTCTTTAATTAGATTTTCCCATACATAATTTTAGATGATGAAATTCTTTTATAAGGAAAAGAGTTTTTTAAGCAAAGATTAACCCTATATAATAGACAATTTTCTGTTATTTCTTAATTCTGGAATGGTTTATGCTTCTTGCCTTTCGGTATCTAATCTAATTCTTGGTAAAAAAACAAACAAATGCAAGTTCAAACCAGTGTTAAGTGGGCCACAGTCATGTGTCGTAAAAAAGGACTTGCGTGAGACTCTTATAAATTCCCATTTTGTAGCATGCTGATTATTGTCTATTGTTAACAACATTATCGCCTGTGCAGTAAAACAACATGTCACAGTGTTCTGTTCTGTATTCAATATTCAGTGACATGGGAATTATCCCGAACAAATCACTTGTAAATCTGATTGGAATTTTCCGTACTAAACATACACACAAACACTTGCAATGTTTTTTTTATGTCCATAATTCAATTCAGCTATGCCACCACATTTCTTTGTATGACACCATGATGTTACACTGCAGATGCTAGAATTCAACATTTATGCTTCATACTTGAAATCCCATAGGTAGAAGCAGTAGAGGGATTCAAAGTCATAGCCTTTAGGATTCAATCCTTGCCAATTGAAATGCCAAAATCGTATGAAAAAATATTTTAAGAAATAATGTCGTCTTGGAGGCAAAACTGGAATGCATTGAAGGCAATGTCAGTATTTTGCATATAAACCAGACTTTTGATTTGCATAATTGAGCAGAGGGCTTCCTATGCATCTGTTCCCTGAAACAAGGTGGTGCTGAATAAAAAAAAAAAAAAAGTCAGAGAATAGTGAATATAATGGACTTTCCATAAACTAATTGTTAGGCGTTTGTGCAGGGGCTATGCTAATATGCAACAAATATAGATGTGCTATAAGGTGAACATTAAAATTATTGCTAATTGTAAGTAATTGGAAGAAATGTGAGTGAACACAGGTCTGGTCTAGCATCTTCAGGTAAAAGAAGTTGCAGAATTGCTATTGCAAGATGCAAGAGCTAAAAAGTTATACTATATCTGATATGCAAAACTGTGTTGTAAAAGCTGATGGCAAGGTTATAAAAGAGCAAGCTCGAGGTGGTGGAGATATTGGCTTACGGAAAAACTCCATCTGCTTCTCCCTTATGATAGTTTACATTGAATATTGTTGATCTTCAGGGCATGAATTTATTATCTGTTTATTATTCTATCTTGCTAGAGCAGTTATTATTGTGGCTGCTGAAATGAAATGTGCCCATGAACCATCCATTTCAGTACATTGTGCGTATTATTATTGCTAGGCTGCTGCTGATAATTTAACATTTTCAAGATATAAAACTTTGGAACTAAAAGGAAGTGAGGAGCTCAATTCTGTAGTGAATACTACAACCTGGGTATTGCACTACAGTATTGGTATGTTAATAGATTAAGAGCTATGATATGCTCCCAGATGTCTCCGATTAGTACGTATTTGTTACAATGCATGTTTTTGATCTTTATATAAAATATAGACAAAGGGAACCTGAGTAGCAAACGGGTTTTCAATTTTGACTGCATTTATTTAAATGGTTTCAACAAACTTTGAATAGATAAATAGGACAGGGGAATATAAGAAATGCCTCTTTCTCCACTTCCTGCCTCCTCCTACTAAATTATTTCCTCACTTTGAACTCTCTGCTAAATCTTTCTTGGTCTCCCAAGATCACTGAAGTATCAAATTATTGGCGCCTATTAAAGACTTTTGTGAGGTGGATGAAGAGGAGGAGGGAGGTACAGAGGCCCACAGAGACATGTTGCCCATAAAAGTCTATGGAAACAAGGGGAGTCCAGTAAGAGGGAATCAAAGTGACATGTACAGTTGAAACCATAAGTTTATATACACTATATAAAAAGACACATGGACATGTTTTTCTCACTTGACATGAAATCAGAATAAACCTTTCCCGTTTTAGGTCAATTAGGATTACCAAAATTATTTATATTTGCCAAATGCCAGAATTTTTAACGCATTTTTATTACTTTCTGCAAAGTCAAAAATTTACATACATTTCATTAGTATTTGGTACCATTGCCCATAAACTGTATGACTTGGGTCAAACGTTTTGGATATCCTTCCACAAGCTTCTCACAATAGTTGGTAGGAATTTGGGCCTATTCTTAATGACAGAACTGGTGTAACTGAGCCAGTATTGCTTCAGTATTGCCATATAATGTTCTTTCCTCATGATGCCATCTATTTTGTGAAGTGCACCAGTTCCTCCTGCAGCAAAACAACCCCACAACATGATGCTGCCACCCCTGTGTTTCACAGTTGCGATGCTGTTCTTAGGCTTGCAAGCTTCTCCCTTTTTCCTCCAAATGTAACAATGGTTATTATGGCCAAGCCTGAGAACACCATCCCAACTGTAAAACACAAGGGTGGCAGCATCATGTTGTGGGGTTGTTTTGCTGCAGGAGGGACTGGTGCACTTCACAAAATAGATGGCATCATGAGGAAAGAACATTATGTGGCAATACTGAAGCAACAACTCAAGACATCAGCCAGGAAGTTAAAGCTTGGGTGCAAATGGGTCTTCCAAATGGACAATGGCCTGAAGCATACTGCCAAACTGGTTACAAAATGGCTTAAGGATAACAAAGTCAATGTTTTGGAGTGACCATCACAAAACCCTGATCTCAATCATATTGAAAATTTATGGGCAAAGCTGAAAAGGCAGGTGCAAGCAAGGCGGCCTACAAACATGACTCAGTTACGCCAGTTCTGAGTGGTAGGAATGGGCCCAAATTCCTACCAACTATTGTGAGAAGCTTGTGAAAGGATATCCCAAACATTTGACCCAAGTCATACAGTTTAAGGGCAATGGTACCAAATACTAATGAAATGTATGTAAACTTTTGACTTTGCAGAAAGTAATAAAAATACCTTAAAAATTCTCTCTCTCATTATTCTGGCATTTAGCAAATATAAATAATCTTGGTAATCCTAATTGACCTAAAACGGAAAAGGTTTATTCTGATTACATGTCAGATAGTGAGAAAAAAATGTACGTGTCTTTTTATATAGCGTATGTAAACTTCTGGTTTCAACTGTACATACATGCTTCATATATGCATGGTAAATTTTCTAGTTCATAACAACTGTTTCAATCACTTCAGTACTGGTAAGTACTTCTCTATGGTGTCCAGTATGATGTTTTTACTGATTCAGAGTGAGAGATATGGCAAGCAGAATCTCCTGTGTTTTCCATTTATTGTCCATTGGAGAGCTCCAAGCTGCATAATCTCCACTTATTAGCTCAGGGACTGGAGAGAGTTAGAGATAGAGCCTGCAGAGAGAAAAATGCTGAATAATTGTAAACCAGAATGTTCCTCTCAACACCCGTGCCTGACATTACTGTCACCCATATCTAAATTGATGGAAATTTTGCAGCCATGTTGAAAAACTCCATATTAATGTTCATGTTTAAGAAATATGATGTTCAATACACACATATGGATTTGATTTTGGATTAAACCGGTCAGCATTAGATATGCACATTAGATATTACTCCAGTATATTCTAATAGCAGCTAGAATCTGTGTAGCCTCTACCTGGAGAAAACAAGACTTTCTATATCAGATATCATTTGAAAAGATTGTCATATTGTCTACAGCTCTAATTTTTGGATTAGGCTACGTGTTCTTCCTCTTTCCTCCTAGGCAGGGGTCCTCTCCCCCCCGACTCTCGTGCCACATCACTGCCCACTCCCCTCCCCTATATTTGTTTCTGGTTGTATACCTTTTGATCCTTATTATCCTGCAAGGTTTAACCTTTGTATTGTTCATTGTAATATTGTTTTGTAATAAGTGTGTTTTTGTTACTGCTCATCTCCATTGAAAGTTTTATATATTTTATGTTCCTTAGCTTATTCTACACACTGTTACTTCACTTTCTTGTTGTCTTTATGATGTAATTCAATAAATACCTTTGAAACTAAAAACAACGGACACCTGATGGACTCCATTATAGTCAATAGGGTCACCTGGGCTCTTTGTGTTCCTCCTGTTTTAGCAGTCTGCCTATCCGTTGTTTATGTCTCCTGACAGATGTGAACAATGGAGAGACTAGTGCTAGTGTGAATCTAGCATAAATATGGCTGAGGGGCTATACGCCCTGAAACGCGTAGGCTGTTTCATGGATCTTGCTTTTGTGTAACTATTGTTACTTTTTTAAACTATATGGATTAAAAGTTACATTTTATTCATCAACCATAATTGTTGGATGCTGGAACTTTTATTTCTCATCATTTTCACCACAACCATAAGGTACACCGCAGGCCCCCTCAACATTGCCCCAACTTGGGAGGTGGGCTGGATTTGTTGGTTGGATGTCCTTGGGCTACTGTTTTATTATTATTATTATTATTATTACTGCTACTATTCCCACCCTCCTGTTCCCTTCTGTGAATTGTATGTGGTAACTTTTCTCAGTGAATATCCTCTATAGAGTGCTGTATTATTAGTTTTTTATTTACATAATACTTAATCAGACACTTTTGACAGGGGTATTTTTAGTTCCCCAGCAATATAACACCACAGTCGCCGGTTATTGATCAAAAATGTAAATCAAAGTCACTTTAGCTAAAACCTTTTTTGCATTTGCCTAGCTTTAGATATTAGTAGATCTAATATTATGACAGTTAATTCTGATATACTGTATTTAATAAGGAGTAACATAGTTCAACCCAGGTCACACACAGGCTTTCTAGAGAAGTGACAGAGTAATTGTACTTGCTGCTGGGACTGCACTAATATCGCTGAGCCTCTGCGTGTTATTCTCATGGTTCAGGACAGCACTGTGATAATGCTAGTAGCTGTAGTGGGAACTAGTTAGGATGTGGGATCAGCTCTGATGAGGGACAACAATTCGCTGTCAGATAATCTGATAATTACATCATTTACTTGCTCCATAGAGGAGACATATATATGTTACACTTTTAGGCTATTTATATGTAGAGGGCAGAGCAATGGTAGGGAAAACAATGGAATAGATAGTGAAGCCTGTAGCAGGACTATTTGTAATTACAGCAGCTGTAATTATCCCAATTATCTGCTGTGTGTATGGAGCTGTGTACACAAATCTCCTTAGAATAAAAAGGTCTGAAAAAGGTTTAACATTGCTGGGAAGGGGCAACAACAAACAGATACATAGCAAGTATATTAGCTTAATATATTTTATAGATTGTATAAACTGAAAAAATAAATGATCTAAATAATCTTTCTCCAGGCTATCTTAGGTTACAGTATAATGCTTCTATTATAAGTACTGAAAATAATCAGTGAGAATATCATAAAAGACACTTTGACATGGCGGGGACATCGCCCAATCAGCTTTGCTCCTGATGATTGAACAGACATCTGCATGCGGCCATTATAATAAATGGGTTCAGATGCATTATATTAAAAGTGAATGCGTGATGTCTGTGTCCTTATATTGTGAAAGAAAATGTATTAAATCACATAACAACAAGAACTGATATAAAATGAACTTAAAAAAAAAAATCACATATTTCATTTTTGAAATTTTTGTAGACATGAAGGGCAGGTAAGGTGTAGGCAGAGACAAAGTATTTATCACTCCAGCATTCCAGTAACACAAAAATAGGATATACTATATATGAACAGATGTAGTGAACTTTAACTTGGTATTGAACCAAAAACCAATGAAAAAGTTGAGTTAGGCTAAGGCCCCCAAAAAAGCCTGCTTTTTACAGTATTAGCAAAATGAATTAGATTCTGACTAATCCCATCCACACATTGCGGAAAAAAAACGCTATGGAAAACGTATGTCAATTTTACCTGCGGAAATGCTCGCGTTTTCCCTAAAGGTTTAATAAGGTGGAAAAAAAAGCAGAGAAAAATACAGCAAAAACGTAATGAAAAACGCTGTGGAAAAAAAACATGAGTTTCCATTGTGATTTTTAGCTGTGGTTCGCTACGTGGGGTCTTCGCCTTAAATAGGTTACAAGGATAAATAAGGTTCAGGAAGGAACTGTTTTAAGCAAAAACTAAATACAAGAAATGGGGGAAATCTGAAATTAGGAGGTGGAGATTAGAAGCAATTTCAGAAAATATTATTTCATAAAAAGTAGTTGAGGCTTGGAGCAAACTTCCAGTAGATGTGGTTGGGATATCTACAGTAAGTGTAGCCGACGACGTCATTATGCATCGCGACGTTGGCCTGGCTCACGCGACGTCTGGTCCAACATTGAAAGTAGCGGGGAGTGCGCCGGAGCCAGGGAGAGGTAAGTAGTATTGGTTATATGTTTATATCCTCCCCTGGTCTCCGATCGTTATATTCTGGGTTCTGAAAAAACTCATGGGTGGACCACATGTGTGCAGGGGCCACTATGGTGCATAATAGTGTGTGCAGGGGCTACTATGGGGCATAATAGTGTGTGTAGGGGCAACTATGGTGCATAATAGTGTGCGCAGGAATGAAGTTTGTGCGGGGGAGTGTGTGGAGGGGTCAGTCCAGGGGGGGAGTTGGGGGCAGTGGTTCGGGGGGGGCCCCATGTCAAATGTTCGCCTTGGGGCCCAGCCATTCCTAGTTACGCCACTGGTCAGGGCCTTAACTAACTGTAATAATTGTCCTTTTCAGGGCAGTGCAGCGAAGTAGGGAGAGGAGCCGAATACTGTGAGGGGCAGTTAGCCTAGAAATAAGAATTGCCCTTTTCAGGGCAGTGACAGCAAACTGCGTGTGTATACTCATACCGTCTCTTAGCGCAGTATCAATAACTGCGTGTGTACCCATACCTTCTCCTAGCGCAGTAACAATAACTGCATGTGTACCCATACCGTCTCCTAGCACAGTAACAATAACTACGTGTGTACCCATACCTTCTCCTAGCGCAGTAACAATAACTGTGTGTGTACCCATATGTCTCCTAGTGCAGTAACAATAGCTGGGTGTGTACCCATACTGTCTCCTAGCACAGTATCAATAACTGCGTGTGTACCCATACCTTCTCCTAGCGCAGTAACAATAACTGCATGTGTACCCATACCGTCTCATAGCGCAGTAACAATAACTGCGTGTGTACCCATACCGTCTCCTAGCGCAGTAACAATAACTGTGTGTGTACCCATACGTCTCCTAGCGCAGTAACAATAACTGCGTGTGTACCCATACTGTCTACTGGCGCAGTAACAATAGCTGGGTGTGTACCCATACCGTCTCCTAGCGCAGTAACAATAACTGCGTGTGTACCCATACCGCCTCCTAGTGCAGTAACAATAACTGCGTGTGTACCCATACTGTCTCCTAGTGCAGTAACAATAACTGCGTCTGTACCCATACCGTCTCCTAGCACAGTAACAATAACTGCGTATTTACCCATACCGTCTGCTAGCGCAGTAACAATAACTGCGTCTGTATCCATACCTTCTCCTAGCGCAGTAACAATAACTGCGTGTGTACCCATATCGTCTCCTAGTGCAGTAACAATAACTGCGTCTGTACCCATACTGTCTCCTAGCGCAGTAACAATAGCTGGGTGTTTACCCATACCGTCTCCTAGCGCAGTAACAATAACTGCGTGTGTACCCATATTGTCTCCTAGCGCAGTAACAATAACTGCGTGTATACCCATACCGTCTCCTAGTGCAGTAACAATAACTGCATCTGTACCCATACTGTCTCCTAGCGCAGTAACAATAGCTGGGTGTGTACCCATACCGTCTCCTAGCGCAGTAACAATAACTGCGTGTGTACCCATACCGCCTCCTAGTGCAGTAACAATAACTGTGTGTGTACCCATACCGTCTCCTAGTGCAGTAACAATAACTGCGTCTGTACCCATACCGTCTCCTAGCGCAGTAACAATAACTGCGTATTTACCCATACCGTCTCCTAGCGCAGTAACAATAACTGCGTCTGTACCCATACCTTCTCCTAGCGCAGTAACAATAACTGCGTGTGTACCCATACCGTCTCCTAGCGCAGTAACAATAACTGCGTGTGTACCCATATCGTCTCCTAGTGCAGTAACAATAACTGCGTCTGTACCCATACGATCTCCTAGCGCAGTAACAATAGCTGGGTGTTTACCCATACCGTCTCCTAGCGCAGTAACAATAACTGCGTGTGTACCCATATTGTCTCCTAGCGCAGTAACAATAACTGCGTGTGTACCCATACCGTCTCCTAGTGCAGTAACAATAACTGCATCTGTACCCATACTGTCTCCTAGCGCAGTAACAATAGCTGGGTGTGTACCCATACCGTCTCCTAGCGCAGTAACAATAACTACGTGTGTACCCATACTGTCTCCTAGCGCAGTAACAATAACTGCGTGTGTACCCATACCGTCTCCTAGCGCAGTAACAATAACTGCATGTGTACCCATACCGTCTCCTAGCGCAGTAACAATAACTGCGTGTGTACCCATACCGTGTCCTAGCGCAGTAACAATAACTGCGTGTGTACCCATACCGTCTCCTAGCACAGTAACAATAACTGCGTGTGTACCCATACCGTCTCCTAGCACAGTAACAATAACTGCGTGTGTACCCATACCGTCTCCTAGCGCAGTAACAATAACTGCATGTGTACCCATACCGTCTCCTAGCGCAGTAACAATAACTGCGTGTGTACCCATACCGTCTCCTAGCGCAGTAACAATAACTGCGTGTGTACCCATACTGTCTCCTAGCGCAGTAACAATAACTGCATATTTACCCATACCATCTCCTAGCATAGTAACAATAACTGCGTGTGTACCCATACCGTCTCCTAGCGCAGTAACAATAGCTGGGTGTGTACCCATACGTCTCCTAGCGCAGTAACAATAGCTGGGTGTGTACCCATACTGTCTCCTAGCGCAGTAACAATAACTGCGTGTGAACCCATACTGTCTCCTAGCGCAGTAACAATAACTGCATATTTAACCATACCGTCTCCTAGCACAGTAACAATAACTGCGTATTTACCCATACTGTCTCCTAGCGCAGTAACAATAACTGCGTGTGTACCCATACTGTGTCCTAGCGCAGTAACAATAACTGCATATTTACCCATACCATCTCCTAGCATAGTAACAATAACTGCGTGTGTACCCATACCGTCTCCTAGCGCAGTAACAATAGCTGGGTGTGTACCCATATGTCTCCTAGCGCAGTAACAATAGCTGGGTGTGTACCCATACTGTCTCCTAGCGCAGTAACAATAACTACGTGTGTACCCATACCGTCTCCTAGCGCAGTAACAATAACTGCGTGTGAACCCATACTGTCTGCTAGCGCAGTAACAATAACTGCATATTTAACCATACCGTCTCCTAGCACAGTAACAATAACTGCGTATTTACCCATACCGTCTCCTAGCGCAGTAACAATAACTGCGTGTGTACCCATACTGTGTCCTAGCGCAGTAACAATAACTGCATATTTACCCATACCATCTCCTAGCATAGTAACAATAACTGCGTGTGTACCCATACCGTCTCCTAGCGCAGTAACAATAACTGCATATTTACCCATACCATCTCCTAGCATAGTAACAATAACTACGTGTGTACCCATACGTCTCCTAGCGCAGTAACAATAACTGCGTATGTACCCATACGTCTCCTAGCGCAGTAACAATAGCTGGGTGTGTACCCATACTGTCTCCTAGCGCAGTAACAATAACTACGTGTGTACCCATACCGTCTCCTAGCGCAGTAACAATAACTGCATATTTAACCATACCGTCTCCTAGCACAGTAACAATAACTGCGTATTTACCCATACCGTCTCCTAGCGCAGTAACAATAACTGCGTGTGTACCCATACTGTGTCCTAGCGCAGTAACAATAACTGCATATTTACCCATACCATCTCCTAGCATAGTAACAATAACTGCGTGTGTACCCATACCGTCTCCTAGCGCAGTAACAATAACTGCGTATGTACCCATACCGTCTCCTAGCGCAGTAACAATAACTGCGTGTGTACCCATACTGTGTCCTAGCGCAGTAACAATAACTGCATATTTACCCATACCATCTCCTAGCATAGTAACAATAACTGCGTGTGTACCCATACCGACTCCTAGCGCAGTAACAATAACTGCGTATGTACCCATACGTCTCCTAGCGCAGTAACAATAGCTGGGTGTGTACCCATACTGTCTCCTAGCACAGTAACAATAACTACGTGTGTACCCATACCGTCTCCTAGCGCAGTAACAATAACTGCGTGTGAACCCATACTGTCTCCTAGCGCAGTAACAATAACTGCGTGTGTACCCATACTGTCTCCTAGCGCAGTAACAATAACTGCGTGTGAACCCATACTGTCTCCTAGCGCAGTAACAATAACTGCATATTTAACCATACCGTCTCCAAGCACAGTAACAATAACTGCGTATTTACCCATACCGTCTCCTAGCGCAGTAACAATAACTGCGTGTGTACCCATACTGTGTCCTAGCGCAGTAACAATAACTGCGTTTATATTTGCATACTGTCTCCTAGAGCAGTAACAATAACTGTGTATATATACATACCATCTCCTAGCAGTAACAATAACTTTGACTCACATGATGGATGAGTATCTGTTGACACGTCTCCTGGTACTGAGCCATGGGTCCTCCCAGTTCTGGGTTGGTAAATTGGACACGTGGCCAGAGCTTGTGTTCAGCACCGCAGGGGGTGTCATTACTGTCAAGAGGATCCGCCTATCCACAGCCAACGTGGCCATATTTATGTTCATTAAGATGAACCAGGCATGGATCCCACAGGATTTGGCTGTGCCAGCGCCTGAGTGAGTGGTTAAAGTGTTGGTTACCTCCTCCTCCTCCACCTCACCCACTTACACCGCCACATCCACCTCCACCTCCTCCCCCTGGACCTCTACCACCTGTTTCAAAATTAGTATTTTATTTTATTTGGTTTTTATTTATTTATTTAATTATTTATTTATTTTATTTTTCTATTTTATGTTATTTTAAGTACTTTCCCTACCCCATTTTTTGCAGGGCAGTTGCCCTGTTATTATCCCCATTTTGCAGCCCTCTACCCCTTACTATCCCCATTTTACACCCATTTTTGGGTCACCAAGTTCGGGTCCACATTGATTTCAATGGGGTTCCGGTTCGATTTTGAGTTCGGGTCAAGTTCGGGTACCTGAACCGAACTTTCGGCAAAGTTCGGTTGAACTTGTCGAACCCAAACTGTGACGGGTTCACTCAACACTAATAAACTCATGTCTATCCTAACATAAAATGGTAATAATGGCAGACTAGATGATCCTATGGTCTTCTTCTGCTGTCAATGTTCTGTTTTTCTATATTTCCATATACATAGATATCTGACATGTACTGTAGATACTGGAAGCTTTTCCTCAGCATTTTTTTCTGCATAATGTGGATGGGAATAGCCAGATTCTCATTCACTTTGCAAGTAGAGTAAAACTCAACATTTTTTTCTACTGTCTTTCTGTAGCAGCCAAAAATGCTGCATTTCCACAATGTGCGTTCTTAGCCTAAAGATTTCAATCATGTTCCCCCCTTTCCCTTCTTTCCTCAAAACTATACAGATTAAGTTCTTTAACCACTTCCTGACATCCGCCGTAATAGTACTAATACAGTAGTACACAATAGGTTAATAGTAATAATACGTAATAGTTTAAATAAGGCAGCCTCCATAATCGCCGGGTCTCTGCTGTATTATTGAAGGCTCCAAGGCTTGTCTTACATTCATTGTATTTTGCAATGCAATTAAGGGGACTAATAAATAAAATATATAAAAAAAAAAAAATATATATAAAAAAATAAAAAGAGTTAAAAATTCAAATCACCTCCCTTTCCCTAGAATACGTATAAAAGGAGAAAATTACTGTGAGGATAAGGCCCCACGTGGAGTCCTGAAGCAAAAAAGCGCTGCGGTAAAAACCATGGCGGCAATGCATCGCAGTTCTTCCCGCAGCGCTTTAGACAGAAAGTTCACAGAGGTTTCCTCTCCGGACTTTCTGTTTCAATTATACCTATGGGGAAACCGCCTGCGTTTCCATAGGTATAATTGACATGCTGCGATTTCCAAAACCGCGCTGGTTTTGGAAATCTCCGTGTGTACACAGTGCGGTTTTTAACGCAAAGTGGGCATGGGATTCCCTAGAATCCCATCCACTTTTCTCTGACTGTAAAACGCCACGATTTTTTGAGATGATTCCGCCGCAGGCAAATCATGGCATTTATATACAGTGGGGCCCCAGCCTGAAACACATACATTTAAGGTATCCCTGTGTCCAATAACACCCAGTCCACAACCTTATAAAATGCTTTTCCCGTACGATGAACACTGTAGTGGGAAAAAAAAAAAATCTAAAGTGTCAAACCACCATTTTTTTGCTGTTTCGCTTTGGATAAAAATTTGAATAAAAAGAGATCAAAGCATTAGACTTTCTCCAAAATGGTATAACTAAAAAGTACACCTGGCCCAGCCAAAAAAAAAGACGCCCTATGCATTCCCATACATGGAAATATAAAAAAGTTACAGATGTCAGAATATGGCGACTTTAAGAAAATATTTTTTTTTTTGCAAAGTTTGGGATTTTTGTTAAGGGGTTAAAATGTAAATAAAACTGTATAAATTTGGTATCCCTGGAATCGTACCAAAACATAGAATACAGATGCCATGTCATTTTGGCTGCACAGTGAACGCCGTAAAAGACCATAAGAAAATCGCACAAATGCACTTTTTCTCCTATTCCACCCCATTCTGAATTTTTTTTCCAGCTTCTCAGTACATTGTACAGAATAATAAATGGTACCATTATGAAGAACAGTTTGTCCCGCAGACATTAATCCCTAATATAGCTCTGTGAACGGAAAAATAAAAAAAGTTATGGGGTTTGGAAAGCGAGGAGTCAAAAACGAAAATAGAATAATGCCACCAGCAGGAAGCGGTTAAGCCTTTCCTTACATGTTTTATGCTTCAGACCCTCTACCATTTTGGTAGCCCACCTTTGCACCCAATATTTTTATTATTTAAATTAATTATCTGCTACATACATCTTAATGGAGTTATTTCTGCAGAATGTGCCTGATTTTTACAAGCCTCACGCAGATGAATGGGATAGTGGCAGAAATTTTTTCAACAAATTTGCCACATAGAATTCCCCTTTGCATGGTGACTATACTAAATTTACCTGCTCAGACATAGCAGCGAAAGTCATCGAGAAACTGTTTTAGAACTATCAATGGAAAAGAACAACTACAGTACTGTGTGTGTTACAAAGGGGCTTTATTTAGTGGAACAATCAATGAGTGATATCTCTGGTGCTGCCATATGACCTACTTTAGCTCACTTCCTTCTTGCCTTCTTGGATTTTTTAGAAAGATAAAGCTCATGTACTGTAATTAGCATGTTTTCCTCCTTTCCTGTAGCGAGCTGCAATGTTCTCCTAATGAACAAGGGAAAGGTGTGCTTGTTAACGGATGCCTACTTGGCTTCACACTTACTGAAGAAGAAAAGCATTATTTCTCTGATATTTTCATTTGTTGGAAAAATGTCTCTATTAGCTGGAGTAGTAACAGAGAACAGTAATACACTACTCTGTTGATTGCGCAGTCTCTAGAGACTGTAAATTTGATTCCCGTTCGCAGCAGACAAACAGAGATTCAAATACGGAGATTCTCAGGGTTAAAGACCTTCTGCTGCTGCTTGACTGCCAGTCCCAAATGTCATTGGCACATGGGAATGGCTATTACTCCTGTATGTGCCACATTAATTATAAATATATATATATATATATATATATATATATATATATATGTATGTATGTATATTTTCCATTATGTGTTTGGAACAAACAGCAATAACAATGCTCTATTCAGAAGATGTGCTATAATGTTTATGCCCTGTTTGAAAACATAACCAGAATGTCTGAATTTCCCATTAAAGCAAAGTTCAGATACAGCTGATGAAAAGCAGCTGCCATCTTGATAGCTGCCATGGCAGATGGCACAAGCATTTATGTTTTTTATCAGTATTAGTATCAGAACATTTCTTTCTCTTCCAAGCTGAGATAAAATCATTGATGATCTACCTGGAAATAAAAAACTAATCTTCACTGGTGCATGCCCTGTAAAGATAAAACAACAAAAACAAACAACCAGACGCTTTTTCTGGTCTTTTATGAACATGGCTGACAACAATGTAGCTCTGCCACTCTTGTTGGATTGAGAGTATTGAAGAACAACTAAATGACCACTAGTTATCAAAACCTTATACATTATTTCTTGGGGTTTCTTTTTTTTACTTTAATATGCTTGCATCACTTCAGTGATAGTAAGATTTTTGTTTAAAAGGGTTGTGCCACTACAGACACTTATTGCCTATCAAGAGGGTAGGGGATAAGTGTTAGATCACTGGGGTTCTGCTTGGACCACCAGCGTTCAGGTGAACAGGGGCCCAAAGACCCCCTGCATTCTCCCTGTGAATGAAATGCCAGTGCACAGAGGCATAACATGAAATTCTTGGGCCTTGATGCAAAATCTGTACTACGCCCCCAACTATAATGTATCATTTATGGTACTGGTCTTCTCATATTGGAAAGAGAAACCTTTTCTGCCCCCTAAGGCTCCAGGGCCCGGGAGCGGCTGCACCCACATCCCCTCAAATTACATCACTGCTAGTGCACATGCGTGGCCAGTGCTTCATTCTCTTCTATGGAGCTGCTGGAGATTGCAGTCCCAGTATCCCTATGGAAGTGAATGGAGCTCAGGTCACACAAGCACTTTGGCATTTAAATCACAGGGAGGATACAGGGGGACATTCGGGCCCCTGCTCTCCTGATTGCTGAGGGTCTCAGTGGTCGGATGGGTGTAATGCATTAGTATTGTAGTATATTGTATGGGCCTAATAATAAATGTAAAAAAAATTAATAAAGTTTTAAAAAATATAAAAAACATAAAAATTCAAGATGACATATAAAAATAAATAAGCAAAATTAAACAGAAACATATCAGGAATACCCTTGTCTAAAAATGCTTGAAGTATAACAATATATCTCTATAGACTCCGAGTATAATACGTGGAGACCAAGGGGAGGTGTGGAATCATAACCAACGTTACACTCACCTTCCCTCACCTCTCCTGGGCATCCTTGCTTCATCCAGCCCACCCTTGGGGTCCTCTTTCAGTCTCCTAGGTAACATCATCCTTGGATTAAAGCATCATGATATTCACGTGCCCCATGTGACTGCTGAGACCCAATCCTAGGCCTCAGTGGTGGCTCCAGGGCGAATGGCGTCATCTAGGAGGCCAAAGGAGGACCCAGGGAGTGGGGCAGGGAGTGCTGGACACTGTGAAGATGCCCAGGAGAGGTGAAGGACAATGAGTCTAACTGTTTGCTGTGGTTGCACGTATTAAACTTTTGGTCTGAAGAGGCTCCAGAGTATAATAATTTCACTTCCGATTCGTGACAAACTTATTCAACCAGAAATGAACCATTCAGCCCAACACCCGACCTCGAAACAAAACGGATCTTCAGAGGTTCATCCATCTCTAATATGTATCTAAAAACAACAAATTTCTTCTGTAGTCTTCAGTCTTTGATAATGGAAGCTGTATACTTACATGGTTAGCTTTTGTGCTAATGTTTTTAACTATTGATAGGGAGTCTATTGTGTTATTCTAGAAGAAAAATCGTGGGATTAATATAAAGTTTGCTAAAATTAGCTCCCAATTAATTGTTTGACAGAGAAATTGAGAAGAAGATGTACATTTGTTTGCCATCTGCTTCTCATACCTTATTCGTAAATCAATCCCTTTCTTTGGCAGAATGGATCACGTCTAAATTCTGCTCAGTTAACAGTTTTAACTTCAGTCTTTTGTTTTCGTTGGGTCTGATATTAACAGTTTAGAGGGCAGTTTCTAGGGAATTTGGCAAACAGGAAAAATTTCAAAAAGCTACCTTCACTGAATATCAAATAATGCTGACAATGTTAATAATAATGGTGTATAATTATATAAATGCAAATGTTTCTGACCGTAAATTCATATTAACCATCTCAGCTGCTGCATAACTGGAGATGGGCAAATTGATTTGTAACAAGCTGGATTCGACCCGAATATTCAAAATTGTTTGGTTTGTAACAAGGAAGGACTTGAAACTGTGGGGGCAACCTGGAGGGGGACATGAAACAGTGGGGCGACTGGAGAGGGACATTATACTGTGGGGGCAACCTGGAGAGGGACATTATACTGTGGGTGCACCAGGAGAGGAACATTATACTGTGAGAGCAACTGGAGAGGGAACATTCGATTGTGATTGGCCACTAAGGAGGCATTATTCTGTTTATCTGTGACTGTCCACAGTGTCTTACATTGTTTTACTGACAAAGTCAGTCCTGTTAGTGTTAGTAAAAAATCCTTTGTTAAGGCTTTTTTGAGCAAGAGTTTATTTTTTTCATGAAATACATATAAAGTGCTGTTGTAAGCCTGTGCTAATTTGAAATGTCTCAGTTTCTTACACTATGTTTTAAGCCAGTTTAAACTGTGGTTCATACCAAATTGAACAAATCATGAGAGGTTCCCCCATCTTTATGCAAAACCTTATAATACATGCTGCATAACCTCATAACAACCACTTCAGGTGCTCTAGAATCTCATAATACACTTCTTAGATGCTGCACACCTTAGATGATGCAGAACCCCATACTACATGCCACAGATGCTATAGAACACAGGTGTCAAACACAAGGCCCGCGGGCAGAATCCGGCCCGCTGCCTTCTGTTATCCGGCCCGGCACTTATCTGTCCCGCAGGGCCGCGGCATTTTTTATTGTCTATGTAATGTAAACCAGCCCAGGACAGGCCGCTTAAAAAAACAAAAAAAACCCAAAGCTGCGCGATACCAGTCCTGGGCTGGTTTACAAGATCTCTGCATGTCAGCGCAGGCGGCGATACAATGACGTCATCGCGCCTCCTACGCTGACACGCAGACGTCGCGGACAAGAAGAAGAGGAGGCGGCGGCTGCATCAAGGCATCGCAGGTAGGTGAAATTATTTTTTTTATATATATATATAAATAGGCCGTTGCCTGCTGGAGTATCCCCTGCACGTAACGGCCTATTTACTTACCGATCCCCGCTGGTTGTGGCCGCCCCCGCTTCCCCTTCTGCTATGGGACGCAGAAGCGGCTGTGTGCAGGAGCGAGGATGGTAAGTGAGGCCGCGGCCGGCGAACCCCATCAAATACTACTATTATTATACTCCGGGGTCTTTTCAGACCCTGGAGTATAATAATCGGAGACCCAGGGGAAGGTGATAAACATAACCAGTGTTACTCACCTCTCCGGCGATCCGATGTTGCTCCCAGCAGGCTTCGGCCTTCTTTGGTGACGTCCCAGGCGTCACGTGAGCCAGGCCGACGTCATTATGTCGCGACGCCGGTCTGTGCGACATTGAAGAAGGCCGAATGCAGGGAGCGCAACGGAGCCCAGGTAAGTAACACTGGTTTTTATGTTTGTCACTACCTGGGTCTCCGATCATTATACTCTGGGTTCTGAAAAGACCCCAGAGTATAATAATAGTTCATGGGTGGGGGGGGTCACTATGGGGCATAATACCGTGTGCAGGGGCCACTATGGGGCATAATATCAATACAGGGGCCACTAAGGAGCATAATACCGATTGCAGGGGCCAATATGGAGCATAATAACGTGTGCAGGGGCCACTATTGAGCATAATACCATGTGCAGTGGCCACTGTGGAGCATAATACTGTGTGCAGGGGAAACTATTGAGCATAATACCGTGTGCAGGGGCAACTATTGAGCATAATACCGTGTGCAGGGGCAACTATGGAGCATAATACCGTGTGCAGGGGCCGCTGTGGGGCGTAATACCGTGTGCAGAGGCAACTATAGAGCATAATACCGTTTGCAGGGGTAAACAGTATTTATATAGTGCTTAATTTTTGATATATTCAGAAAAGGATGAGGATAGTATGTAACATGCCAATGTCTTAGGTTTTAACAATACATTATGTTCTTCCTGGTTGACCTCAAAGGGCTGATTGTAACAGTAGTAATGTACAAATGTAACTACTGCTTAATAGCTCGCTTATCTGTTAAGAAGTTACTTTTATACATGTGTAAAATAATCTTGTAAAAAAGTAAAAAGTAATGGGGCTCTAAGGAGACAAGGAAGAAAGCGCAGAAGGTGGCAATGGCAGTTTGGCCCACAAAGTAAAACATCCCCTATTGTTGCTCCCACAGTTGATTAACCCCCACACAGTATAATACCCCCTTTACTAGCCCCCACACAGTATAAGGATCCCTATACTGGCTCCCACATACTATACTGTCCCTTTTTTGGCCCCTACACAATATATTGTTCCTTTTAAGTCCCCAACACATAATACTACCGTCTTCTTTTTTGGCCCCCCCACACAGTATATTGTCCTTTTTAAGCCCCCACACATCATATTGCCTAATTGTTTTAGGCCTCCACACAGTACTTGGATCAAACCGGACTCAATCCAAATTTTCCAAAAGTTTCAGGATTGGCCCTTTTTGGGTTTGTCATCCTCAAAACACTATTATATTCTGGGGTCTCCTCAGCCCCCAGCGTATAATCAGTGGAAGCCTAGGGGAGGTGAGTAAAAATAACAAACAGTTATACATTGCCTCACATCTTCTGAGTATTCTTGTGGGATCAGGTGGTCCTGTGGAATCCTTGTCAGGCCTCTTTCAATCTCATATGCCCCTGGGGTCACTGTTATTGCGTCTCAGCAGTCGTGTGGTGTGTGTCAACGTCATGGCGCATCCTATATGACAAATGAGGCCCAATCACAGGCCTCAACGGTGACTGCCGGAGCACATGATGTCATCCAGAAGAAGAAGTGGAGGCCAAACTAGACAGGAGCGTGGAATTGATGAGTAAATTATCAGCCGCTACGTATTGGAATAATAGGTAGCAGACTTAAATTAAAATGCAGAATTTAAAAAAAATGGCGCCCCTCAGTCTATACCAGAAGGCCTTAGGTAACCTCATGGTGCCCCTGTAAAACCCAAAAACACCTCTTTTAAGGGAGTCAGCTCTTTTCCCCCTATTAAACTAATTCCATCACCAGTTGTACATTTATGTGCATAGACAGAGGTCCAATTGCCATGTTATATAGAAAAATCCAGCACATTGCAAATAAGTTTATTAGGAAATTGAGATTAATAGGCGTGACGTTATTTGTCACCAATAGACATTTTTCAAACAATTAGATTACAGATTTCTTACACACTGGTAGCGTGTGGCCACTCCATGGTTTGTAAAATGTCTATTGTCCACCAAAACATCACTCCTATTAATATGGATTGGCTAATAAATTTACTTGAAGTACAAGTGAAGTGCGTGATCCTAACTGGGAACCTACCTTTGGAGTGCCAGGTAGAATTCTTTAATACAGACTTCTAATTGGCAAGAAATTTATCTCTGATACTATATGCAAATTAATTTTGGACATATCTAGGTGGTTGTCCAGAGTCTGGTAAGTATTCAGACTTCACTAAACCCTGCCCCACAATGGCACTTTGGCTTTGATTGACAATTTGAAAATTGTTCAACATCAGAGCCTCCTGCACTTACATCTAGTACATGGGCTGTGCAATACTAGTGGTACAATTGGGTTAAGGATTCCTATTTTTCATGATACCACTTCTGCACAATATCATAAAATAATAAGCAAGTACTTACAAATAAAATTTACAGAACAAACAAATTACTTAATCTCATGATACAAATATCTGGACATGTTCAATCAAGAGGAAATGGGGGACACATTTTTAGTAATATGAACTGTTTGGTTGACCTAAAAAGGCTATAATTGAAACAACAGTGCAGACAGTGACAAGTGTTTGTCTTTTACTTATAGCATATTGGGAACACTGACAGGTAGTTTTTCCTGGGACACTAAAGGGGTTGTCTAGTATTAGAAAATAGGGTCTCTTTTTGTCTTTTGCATTGTTAACTTTATTAACATTAATGGGGCTGAATTGCAATGACAGACACATCCAATGGACAAGGGTGGCACTGTTTCTAGAAAAAAGGTGAACCTTCTTTTCCAATTTTGGACACCCATTTAAAGCTAAAAGCATAATTTGTTATATATAGGAATCTATACAGGAATTTCATCTGTAACATTTTTTCACCAGTTCAAGTTCAGAATGCACTGGTGGAACCATTTATTGAGTATGAGGTCTCCTTTTGATATAAAGTTATATATTACAATATAATAATGTTATAAAATATAAAAAATGTAAGTGAATCACCTCTCCAAATGTATTCTGTAGAATGACTTATCAGTGAATCAAGTTAGATGCTTCATGAATTACTTTTCACAAGACTCTACATGGCATATCTGATGGTTTACTTTACGGTTCTATAAAATTATGTACTCCGCATTGTTTAGCATGTGGAAGAATAAATGTGTTATAGCAGAAACATCATTACAGGAGTTATTCTTGCTTTTAACATCTGTGCATTAAGGGAATGGAAGGTCATAGTTTCTCCTTTTTTTCTAGTTAGATTTCGTGAAATATAAGATCCTGGGGAACTCAACAGAAGTGGCTGAAGTGGAATTGCCAGGCTGATAGGGCTGTTTTGGAAGTTAGCTATTTGCTGACTATTGGTTTATAGGTCAAAATTTCTAAAAAACTTTACTATCATCTTGTTCCCCTGACCACTCTACTTACAACAGAATATGACTAACAGACAGTTAATCTAGTGGTATTACATCACAGGATAGGAGATAAATGTAAGAATGCTGGAGGATAAGCCGCAGGGAACCCCAGAGATCATGAGAACAGAGGTCCCCTGGGTGAATGAAGTGTAGTGGTAATATGCATACTTGACTATTGCTCCATTCAAGTACAGCACTCCATCGATCCCATAGAAGTGAATACAGCATTGGTCATACATACACACTACCACTTCCCTAATAGAAGAGACTTTGGGATCCCATTGTCAAGATTGCTGAGGGTACTAGCAGAGTCACATTTCCATTGATCATACATTTATCACTTAATCCTGTGGATAAGTATGATAATAAATGTATGTTATGTTAAGCATTGTATTATACATAATTTGTCCTCTCTATGACAGTGTCATTTGAGTATTGTATCTCAGTATTATTTAGTCACTGTAGGGCAGGGGTCAGCAACCCCTGGCAAGTGCCCCAAGAGTGGCACATGTGGCACATTCTGCTGGCATGGTACCTGCAGGTATTAAATGAAGGGAGAGCGATCTTTCAGTGCTCTGCTAGAGCTGAGGTATAGGACGCTCCCCCTTCTCTCCCTGCCCACCAATGAGAGGGGTGAGGAAGTCCAGGAGGTGGAGCTCTCACTGTACAGCAAGGACCCTGCTGCAGAGATGAGCTCCTGCGCTGCATCCTGCCAAGGCTCCCTGAGGAGGAGAAGGAAGAGGAGGAAGAGAGGAGAGCACGGTCAGCAAAGTGAAAGCAAAAAAAAAAAACAACAGGTACATGCTGGGGTTACTATTTCTATTAATGTCAGGCATTTGGGGTTATTAATTTAGTTTTAGTAACTCCATGTGCCTCACATTAATAGCAATTAACCCCTTCATGTCCCTCACCTTAACCCCTGTGTGCCTCACATAAGGGTTACTGATATGTGAGACATATGGAGGTACTAATAAAGGACCTCAATAATGAAGATATTTACTTATAACCTCCATATGTCTCACATATCAGTAACCCTTATGTATAGCACACAGGGGTTAATGTGAGGGACATGATAGGGTTATCTTCTATTAATATGAGGCACATGGAGTTGCTAAACTGTAATGTACATGACTATACTTTATATCCACAACTGTGGATAAAAGTACGGACCTATACATTTCAATGGACCCATACACACAACCGTTGTTTTTGCGGCTGTGTGTCTGGGCCAAATTGAAGCTGCAAATTATGGAGCAGGTCCTATATCTGTCTGTATTTGCAGCCCTGACAATTCATTTTTAAAGTATAGGTCAGTGAAAAACCACATCCATGCCATTCATGTGCAGGAGGCCTAAGGCTGAGGTCCCACGTTGCAGAAACACAGCGGTTTTGTTGCAGATTTTGCAGTGGTTTTTTTGCTGTCACCTTGGGGTAAGTGTGACACCCATTAATTTCTGACTGTGGTTTTGCTGTTACCGCACCACCAGGAAATAAAAGTGGCTGAAATTAATCCGCTTTTCACTTACAGAAAAGTGAAAGTACCGGCAGCCGGGGATGCAGCATCCAGGTGCATAGTGTGACATCACCCTACAGGTGTTACCTCACTCTGCTCCAAGTCCTATACATTTACCACTAATTGTGGTTTACACATATACTTACATTGCTTCTAATGGGAAAGTACAGGTGTATCAAGGCAAATAGCAGTAAATGTTTGTGGCTGGGAGCACAGTATGACAGCACCCCTATGTTATGGTTTGTGCTATATGACTTTAGTGTAGGTGTCATCAGCCTTAAAATCATTGCACGGCACTCCGAGGACCTCATCTTTGATTTTTTAATTTAAATCGGCACACCGAACAAAAAAGGTTGCCTACCCCTGCTGTAGGGTATAATCGAATGTCCTCTTCGTATATAATTGTTTGAGAGTCTTTTAACTCTTCTCAGACAGCAGATATAAATGGAAAGAAGGATAGGGTATGTTGAATTTCATTATGCCCAATCCTGAGTTCCTTCAGGAAGTAACCCACGATTATTGAGAAATTGCTTAACTCCCTCCTGACTGGTCCATGTAAATATAATGCAGCCTTAAACATTAAAAAAAACTCAGCTCACTTTACTTGTGCATGTTCGATTTATTGGCTGTATTGACATGTATTTTGCTTTACTTTGCCTGTTTTTGTTGTACTTCTTGTGTTTGTTTTCTTTTTGAAAATTTCAGTAAAGGTGTATTTAAAAAAAAACAAAAAAAAAACTCAGCTCACTTCTAATCTTACAACATAAAAAAAATCCCTTTGTATCCTCATTAAAAAATACTGAGGATAAACTAAGAAATATGAAAAAAAAATTGCATTTAAAATACAGCATTCCAAAAGAATTTTATTCTGGGCATCAAAGCCCAAAACACCCCTTCTCCTGTAAGTGTTAAAAACATTCTCCAAAAGCTTTGAAGTGTAGGGATATGAAATATTGCTCATATGATCCTATCTGTAATTCTTTTGTATCAGTAAATATTTTTTAGGGTGTTGGAGACCGCAGCAACAATTGCTGCATTAGATGTGTGTCCTCCAGGCTCAGCAAAGAATTTGATTTCGTCTCATGAGCATTTTCTGTACGGTTATTTTAGTGCCTAATTTTATTGACCTTTATTAGTTTTTACAGGTATTATCTTAAAGTAGGTTTATAGCCAAGAGGTCTAATGAGCATAGATAAATTGACCTCTAGAGATTGTTTTATGAAATATTTTCAGTGCTTTTATTCTAATTATACAACTCCTACTTATTTTTGTTTGTATGAAAATCATGTCCACTAAAATTCATTTGCACTGACCACTTCTCTTCCAAACATATTAGGAACAGGCTGCGTTAAAAATACAGTACCACTTTGGAATAATGGCTGTTAATTCTGAGAAGCTCCATAGTGCAATGGAATTCCTATTGATTTAAGAATAGATTTGTACTCAGACTAAAATGAGTTCATCACAGATAACAATATTACAAAATGAATAATGATTAGATACTTATTATTGCTGCCAAAAGAAGAACAGCAAACAATGAATGTATTATGCTATATGTTCAATAATATTTGGATGGTCTCTTACACTTTTTCCATTATCTTTTTTTTTTCTTACATTGATAAAAAGTTCTTATCTAAAACGCAAAAATAGCATGAAAATGGCAGAATTATGATATCTCTGACCCTGCTTCCTCTTTGAGTGTAATTATTGTATTATTAGTACTGTTATTATTATTACTATTATTGATAATAATAATATTCTATAATAATTGGTGGTTTAGTATTCATTTTAATTTATGATGTTAAAGCGGTAAATAGAAATAATTATCCAAGTTTGTTTACCCGAGTTAGGGGCCAGTTCATATCATGTTTCGATTATCAGTTTAATTGATAAGTTTTGCGGATACAAAAAACTGATGCGAAAAACAGATAACTCTCTAATTCCATTTACATAGAGTCAATGTTAAATAAAAACGGATCAGTTTCTGTTCATTCTTTTTTGGGACAAAAAAGTGTGGTTTATCTTACTTTTCTGCCCTACAGTAACTGATCTGTTTTTAATTAACACTGACTCTATGTAAATGGATGGTCATCAGTTTCCATCCTGTTTTCGCATCAGTTTTTTGTATCTGTAAAACTGATCAGTTAAACTGTTGATCAAAACGTGATGTGAATGACCCCTGAAGTGGTTAATGTACATGACGAACATAGATAGTAAAGGATTAAGTGGCAATATTTAGGGTGGTCTAGGGTAGAAAAGAGGTTAATGGTAAAGTGGTTGTCCAAATGTTTTAAAATCTAAGTGCAGTAAAGGTTATAAAAAAAAAATAAGATGAAGGTTACTTTCTTGTTAATGGGATCTTGTCAGGTGATTTGTCCTTAAAGTAAAACTCCCACAAAACATTTTATTTTCTGGCCTGTGAAATTGTAGTGCAGGTAACCTTATTTATGGAGGTTGTATTTGTGAGTTATCTGCTATTTTCTGGGCCACAGCTGTGTTATGTGACCAGCAATGAGACTTTCCAACTGACACACAACTTCTCATGTGTGGACAGGAAGTCAGATTCTCCATTCATTTCTATGACAGCCTAGATGTGAGTCTCATAGGAATGAATGGAGAAACTGACTTCCTGTCCACACTTCCTGTGTCAATTGGAAAGTCTCATTGCATGTCACATGACACAGTTGTGGCCCAGAAAATAGTAGATAACTCACAAATACAGCCTCAATAAATAAAGTTACCTGCACTACAATTTACATTGTATGCTTTTCTCACAGGCCAGAAAATAAAAAGTATTGTGGGAGTTTTAGTTTATCTCAGAATAGTTTAAAGCAGAGGGATAGAAGCTAAGCTCTGCGATATGTAGCTTCATATGGCATGAAACAGAAGGATTTCTGAGTTAAAAAAACAGAGTAAGGCTAAGGCCCCCAAATGGCAAAATGAAGCTAAGAAACACCATGGAAAAAACGCAGCAAAATCACATTGTGTTATTTTTCTGCAGTGTTTTACACTGAGTTTTTGCTTTGTTTTCCTCTTTGTTTTTAATTCCCCTATTAATTTTATAGGGAAAACTCTTGCGATTACGCATCTAAAATTATCATTAACATTAAATTAATTCTGTGATTTTCAAAAACACATGAACTTTTGAAAATGCAGCTTTTCTGCCGCCTTTTTCATCGCAATATGTATATGTATTTTATATAACAGCAAAGTGAAAGAGACTGTAGTTAATCTCACCCTCACATTGCAGAAAAAAAAGCCGTGCAAAAGCTGCTTTTTCAAAAATATGTGTTTTTAAAAAATACAGCATGTTAATTTTAATTGCAGAATCACGTTTTCCCTATAAATTTAATAGGGGAAGAAAAAAACGCAGAAGAAAATGCAGCAAATGAAACACGCTGGGGTATGTTTTCACTGTGTTTTTTTACATAGTATTTTTTTGTTCTGTTTTGCTACATGGAGCCTTAGACTTCTTTTCAGTTTGACCCTCGCTACCACAAATCCTTCATGCAGTGTTATATCTTTCCAAGCTATATAAAAAGCCAATGTTTTGGTTGTCACCAAGCTTGGACTGGCCCACAGGTGACTAGTTGAATTCCTCGTTGCGCCCCTGAGCCAGGATGGCCCCCAACTCACCTTGGCATGGCACAGTACACTCATAGATAGTCATCATACAGCATCTCAAGCAGGCTATGTGCCAGTATGATATATTTGGGATTATGTAAGGAACTACTCAGGTTATTTTTATATACTGTAAACACACTTGGTGGATAAGATAACATCTAGGTGCAGAGTCAGCCCAACTAGTATCCTTCCACCCTGGGTCGTATCAAAGTGAAGGGGCCCCAAGAACCAGTCATATTGTAGTGTCTGTCTGCTGCCTAAGGCTTGGTGCTGTGTGGACATATCTTCACATCTCCCAGAGCTAAGAAGGCCCTAGTTCAAGGCAAGAGCCAGGCAGAAAGCTACTGACAGGAGCCCAGGACAGAAACAATCAGTGACAAGAGACTGGCAGCAGACTACTGACAGGACCGCAGGATAGAAACAATCAGCGATAATGGCTAGGCAGCAGACTACTGACAGGACCCCAGGATAGAAACAATCAGCGACAAAGGCTAGGCAGCAGACTACTGACAGGTCCCCAGGATAGAAACAATCAGCAACAAAGGCTAGGCAGCAGACTACTGACAGGAGCCCAGGACAGAAACAATCAGTGACAAGAGACTGGCAGCAGACTACTGACAGGACCGCAGGATAGAAACAATCAGCGATAAAGGCTAGGCAGCAGACTACTGACAGGACCCCAGGATAGAAACAATCAGCGACAAAGGCTAGGCAGCAGACTACTGACAGGTCCCCAGGATAGAAACAATCAGCAACAAAGGCTAGGCAGCAGACTACTGACAGGACGCCAGGATATAAACAATCAGTGACTAGAGACTGGCAGCAGACTATTGACAGGACCCCAGGATAGAAACAATCAGCAACAAAGGCTAGGCAGCAGATTACTGACAGGACTCCAGGATAGAAACAATAAGCGACAAAGGCTAGACAGCAGACTACTGACAGGACACCAGGATAGAAACAATCAGCGACAAAGGCTAGACAGAAGACTACTGACAGGAGCCCACGATAGAAACAATCAGTGGAAAGAGACTGGCATTAGACTACTGACAGGACCCCAGGATAGAAACAATCAGCGACAAAGGCTAGGCAACAGACTACTGATAGGACCCCAGGATAGAAACAATCAGTGGCAAGAGACTGGCAACAGACTACTGACAGGACCGCAGGATAGAAACAATCAGTGGTAAGAGACTGGCATTAGACTACTGACAGGACCCCAGGCTAGAAACAATCAGCGACAAAGGCTAGACAGAAGACTACTGACAGGAGCCCACGATAGAAACAATCAGTGGAAAGAGACTGGCATTAGACTACTGACAGGACCCCAGGATAGAAACAATCAGTGGTAAGAGACTGGCATTAGACTACTGCCAGGACCCCAGGATAGAAACAATCAGCGACAAAGGCTAGGCAACAGACTACTGATAGGACCACAGGATAGAAACAATCAGTGGCAAGAGACTGGCAGCAGACTATTGACAGGACCGCAGGATAGAAACAATCAGTGACAAGAGACTGGCAGCAGACTATTGACAGGACCCCCGGATAGAAACGATCAATGACAGGAGACTGGCAGCAGACTATTGACAGGACCCCAGGATAGAAACAATCAGCGACAAAGGCTAGGCAACAGACTACTGATAGGACCCCAGGATAGAAACAATCAGTGGCAAGAGACTGGCAGCAGACTACTGACAGGACCGCAGGATAGAAACAATCAGTGGTAAGAGACTGGCATTAGACTACTGACAGGACCCCAGGCTAGAAACAATCAGCGACAAAGGCTAGACAGAAGACTACTGACAGGAGCCCACGATAGAAACAATCAGTGGAAAGAGACTGGCATTAGACTACTGACAGGACCCCAGGATAGAAACAATCAGTGGTAAGAGACTGGCATTAGACTACTGCCAGGACCCCAGGATAGAAACAATCAGCGACAAAGGCTAGGCAACAGACTACTGATAGGACCCCAGGATAGAAACAATCAGTGGCAAGAGACTGGCAGCAGACTATTGACAGGACCGCAGGATAGAAACAATCAGTGACAAGAGACTGGCAGCAGACTATTGACAGGACCCCCGGATAGAAACGATCAATGACAGGAGACTGGCAGCAGACTATTGACAGGACCCCAGGATAGAAACAATCAGCGACAAAGGCTAGGCAACAGACTACTGATAGGACCCCAGGATAGAAACAATCAGTGGCAAGAGACTGGCAGCAGACTACTGACAGGACCGCAGGATAGAAACAATCAGTGGTAAGAGACTGGCATTAGACTACTGACAGGACCCCAGGCTAGAAACAATCAGCGACAAAGGCTAGACAGAAGACTACTGACAGGAGCCCACGATAGAAACAATCAGTGGAAAGAGACTGGCATTAGACTACTGACAGGACCCCAGGCTAGAAACAATCAACGACAAAGGCTAGACAGAAGACTACTGACAGGAGCCCACGATAGAAACAATCAGTGGAAAGAGACTGGCATTAGACTACTGACAGGACCCCAGGATAGAAACAATCAGTGGTAAGAGACTGGCATTAGACTACTGCCAGGACCCCAGGATAGAAACAATCAGCGACAAAGGCTAGGCAACAGACTACTGATAGGACCCCAGGATAGAAACAATCAGTGGCAAGAGACTGGCAGCAGACCATTGACAGGACCCCAGGATAGAAACGATCAGTGACAAGAGACTGGCAGCAGACTATTGACAGGACCCCAGGATAGAAACAATCAGCGACAAGGGCTAGGCAGCTATTACTGCAAAATATAAGTTGGTGACATTTTAGGAATTTTTGAATGAGCGTCAGTTAATATTTTTATGTACAATAGCTGTATAGCAGACCTCCAGAATGAATTCCACTGGTGGGCCCTAGGCCCCCAGTCCAAAACTGGTTGTCACTATGAATGTTGTGTATAAAGCAAAAGCTGATGAGTATTGATGAAATACTGTTTAGTAATTTGTATGTACATCTTTGTACAATATGTGTGGTATAATCTTCTATATGTAATTGTGTGTACTATTTGTCTTACATGGTTTCCATGTGAATAGTTTTGAGCATGCATCCTCTGTATAGCATATTAATCTCTTAATAATGTCTATTTATCTCAGCATTCTATCTCTGTATATATGTACAGTGTGTAATTGTGCTCATGAGACTCAGTCTGCCAATCTGTGTTTTAATATAGATATTTTCAAACCAAGAAAGGGGGATATATTAGGGGGGCCAGATTTATGTTGGATTCTGCGGCCCAGGGGCCTCTAGCTACATCACTGGATTGTTAAAAATGTATAATCTAAATTAGAAAAAGCAATTCTCCGCAGCACCAAAAGTCATTCAAGGACAACATTAAAACTATTAAATCAATTTATTAAGATACAAATAATGGTTATATATTGAAGACAGGCAGACAATTATTTCTAATGAGCTGTATGAAAAATACAATAAGATATTGTTTAATATTTAAAATAAAAGTATATTAGCATACGCATACAAAAGCACATTACTACGTGAGACAATACATTTGTTAACCCCTTACTGCCACATTGAGACTTAGCCTATTTTCATTTTTTTCATTAATGCCTTCCAAAAACTATAACTTTTTCTGTTAATGAATATACAGTATTAAGGGCTATTTTTGTGGGGCTATTTATGTTTTTAATGGCACCATTTTGTGGTGTATAGAAAGTATTAAAACAATTTGCATTTTATAAGGGGAGGAATTAAAAACGGAATTTCTGCTATTTTTAGGGTTCTGAGGTATATAATAATAATAACTCTGTCTTTACATATTATGTACAAAAAACACTTTTAAAAAAATCACATTTGTTTTTGGGTCTCCATACTCTAAGAGCCATAACTTTTTATTTTAGTTTTTTTTTCTGTCAATGAAGCTGTATGAGCGCTTGTTTCTTGAATGATGAGCTGGATACAATTTAGGATACATACAGCTTTCTCTTTTATCACATTTATTATATGTTTGGAGAGGATATTTGACAGCCATCAATTCTGGCATTGTTTATTTATTTATTTTTGCTTTTATAGTGTTCACCATGCAGGTAATGATAATTTTATATCTTGGGGCATTACAGACACATAAATACTAGTCATGTAGAGTTTTTTAAATTTTGTTTTGATAATAAACAATTCAAAAACTTAAATCATAATCTAAAGCCATTTTTTTAAGCTCATTATACAGAACTGACAGCCAAGCTATTATTCGTGTACTAACATGGAAGACCCATTGGCACTCTGATCATATCTCATATGGCATATGTTAGTAAGTATGGAGGATGCAGCAAACACCATCAGTAATAGAATGGGGAAAGAAGTATCAAATTTACCTCTTTCTCCATTCCATCAATGATGGTGGTCTGCTACAGGAGTGTATTGCGGCACAGTACATAAGCATGTCCAGGTGGCCATTTTCCGGTGGTCTGATACACAGTACGCTCCTGTAGCAGACCACCGGAAAATGGCCGTTCAGACATTGACATGCGCAGTCCGAATCCTGCGAAAGGCAGAAGTTCTGGCGAAGAGGAGGAGGGGAGTGAACATAAGCATCTAAGGGGCGGTGGAGAGTTATGACGCGGAGGGTGCTCGGGGCACAGGGGGCACGTGATCCTAATTTGCATAACAGAAGAAACCGATTTCATCAGAAACAGCGAGGAGAAGCTTAGAATGGAAGGTAAGAGTAGAATGGCCTTTTTAAAGGCTATTCCAACGTGCCATTAGGTAAAAATGTGTTTTTCTAATGATAGACTCCCTTTAAGTCTTTCAAGTCTACAATGTCCACGCTGTGGGGTTCAGGTCATCAAAGGGTGTGCAGTGTGGCTTGAGGTTCATAGGCTGTATTTTAGCTATGAGCTCTATCCAACAATGCCCTTCACAGTCATCTTTGTGCACACAAGTCCACAAAATGACCACTACTGTGGCGGATCTCATGATGGCAGAATGATACTGGGACCGACTTGAAGTGAAAAAGGGGGCTACCCAACTAGGACTCCAGCTTCCTCTTTCTCCCTGACTAGGGAGGAAGGAACTACACATATTCCTACTAACCGGGGAGGAAGAAAGCTCGTCACAATTCTTCATCCTAACTCAGGAAGGAAGAGATTCCCAGTTACCTTTCCCTCACTCAGTTTCACTGTTGGTATGATGTTCCTTTTCTGAAATGCTGTGTTGCATCTATGCCAGATGTAATGGGACACCTTCCAAAAAGATCAACTAGGAAGGTTCACTAAAGTTCCATGTTTTCTCCATTTGTGGATAATGGATCTCACTGTGGTTCTCTTGAGTCACAAAGCTTTAGAGATGGCTTTATAACCTTTTCCAGACTAATAGATCTCAATTACTTTGTTTCTCATTTGTTCCTGAATTTCTTTGGCTCTCCCCATGATGTCTAGCTTCTGATGATCTTTTGGTCTACTTCACTTTGTCGGGCAGGTCCTATTTAAGTGCTTCCTTGCTTGAGAACAGGTGTGACAGTAAGCAGGCCTGGGTGAGGTGAGGGAAATTGAACTCAGCTTCCCAAACATGTGAGAAAACAGGGCGGGGGGACTTTTTCATACAGGGCCCTGTAGGTTTTGATGACTTTATCCCTTAATAATAATAATTTAAAAACTAACTGCATTTTGTGTTCACTTGTGTTATGTTTGTCTAATATTTACATTTGGTGATCTGAAACATTTAAGTGTGACAAACATCCAAAAGATTAAGAAATCAGGAAGGGGGCAAATACTTTTTCACACCACTGCATGCCTTAAAATATGATAATTTTGAGCACATAAAAAAATTAAAAAGTTGAGATCATTAACTGACCAATGTGTAAAATCACTCTAAAATGTATTATCAATGATGGCTAAAACACTCTAAACACTAGTGGTTAAACTGTAAGTTAACTAGAAGACATCACTTCACTTATAATGTACAGTACATATAGAAAGATGATGAATTTTGACTTCATCACAATGTAGAAAGGCCGCTTTAGAACATTACTTTTCAATGATCAGACATTCTCCTTGGATAGTCACTCTAAATGACATCTGAAAGCCATAGATAATTTTTATAATGCTTACAAGACAAAGGAGGTGGAGCAGGATTTTATAGCTAGTTTTATAGCTAGTTTTCTCAGGAACAGAATGTGTGTTAATTCAATTGCAATTACTTTTACTTACATCGTACAGTTAATATTAGATCTTTGAACTTGGCATGACAGTAGCTCTTTTAGAGTTACTTCGACTAAGAATATAGTAGACCAAGTGTGTTAGGACATAATATTTTGTTAACTGTTATGACCATATGCTTAATTTATGTTTGGTTTCTCGTTAGTATTTATTTGCTTTGTATCTTTATGCTGAGATGCTACAATGTGGTGAGCAGGAATTTGGAAAAAAAAATGTAATTTTAGACATTTGCAATATTTTAAAAACCCCTGAATACCCTTTCTATTAGTAGGAAACTCCTACGCTAATACAAAAAACCCAAAAAGTTGTCTCTAGGACAGGGTGACTACGACCCCAATATTATATGTTCCTCCATGAGTATGGTAGGACATGTCAAACAAGCAGATACTGTACAACAAGGAGGGGGAGAACTAAGGGAGCAGTGACAACAGAAACAGTGTTAGTTTGCGGCCACACAGCCATGTTGTTGTGTAACACTTCCATTAATACATGTGAAAGAGATCACATTGACCACTGTGCTGATGCGACTGCAACTCTGAGGGCAACCATTGCTATGTTGCCAATGCCTCATACTATCCATTTCCATTCGCATGACTCCCTTATTTCTCCCCTTCCTTGTTGTACAATATCTACTTGTTTGACATGTCCACAAGAGTCATACTCACCATGTCTTAAAGTCAAATTTTGCCTCAGCCTTGCCTCAGAGTACTGTGTAAGGGTTACAGAAGCAGTAGCAGCAGTACAGTATAAAAAATGATGGACAAGGCATGAGATATTCAGTTGTGTAAGGATAGCAGAAGTGGCAGCAGCAGTAGCAGCAGTACAGTATGGAATATGATGGATAAGGCAGGAGGTATCCAGTTGTGTAAGGGTAGCAGAAGCGGCAGCAGCAATAGCAGCAGTACAGTATGGAATATGATGGATAAGGCAGGAGATATCCAGTTGTGTAAGGGTAGCAGAAGCGGCAGCAGCAATAGCAGCAGTACAGTATGGAATATGATGGATAAGGCATGAGATATCCAGTTGTGTAAGGGTAGCAGAAGCGGCAGCAGCAATAGCAGCAGTACAGTATGGAATATGATGGATAAGGCATGAGATATTCAGTTGTGTAAGGGTAGCAGAAGCGGCAGCAGCAATAGCAGCAGTACAGTATGGAATATGATGGATAAGGCAGGAGATATTCAGTTGTGTAAGGGTAGCAGAAGCGGCAGCAGCAATAGCAGCAGTACAGTATGGAATATGATGGATAAGGCAGGAGATATCCAGTTGTGTAAGGGTAGCTGAAGTGACAGCAGTAGTAGCAGCAGTACTGTATGGAATATGATGGACAAGGCATGAGATATTCAGTTGTGTAAGGGTAGCTGAAGTGACAGCAGTAGTAGCAGCAGTACTGTATGGAATATGATGGACAAGGCATGAGATATTCAGTTGTGTAAGGATAGCAGAAGTGGCAGCAGCAGTAGCAGCAGTACTGTATGGAATATGATGGACAAGGCATGAGATATCCAGTTGTGTAAGGGTAGCAGAAGCGGCAGCAGCAGTATAGTATAGAATATGATAGATAAGGCAGGAGATATCCAGTTGTGTAAGGGTAGCTGAAGTGACAGCAGTAGTAGCAGCAGTACTGTATGGAATATGATGGACAAGGCATGAGATATCCAGTTGTGTAAGGGTAGCAGAAGCGGCAGCAGCAATAGCAGCAGTACTGTATGGAATATGATGGACAAGGCATGAGATATTCAGTTGTGTAAGGATAGCAGAAGTGGCAGCAGCAGTATAGTATAGAATATGATAGATAAGGCAGGAGATATCCAGTTGTGTAAGGGTAGCTGAAGTGACAGCAGTAGTAGCAGCAGTACTGTATGGAATATGATGGAAAAGGCATGAGATATTCAGTTGTGTAAGGATAGCAGAAGTGGCAGCAGCAGTAGCAGCAGTACTGTATGGAATATGATGGACAAGGCATGAGATATCCAGTTGTGTAAGGGTAGCAGAAGCGGCAGCAGCAGTATAGTATAGAATATGATAGATAAGGCAGGAGATATCCAGTTGTGTAAGGGTAGCAGAAGTGGCAGCAGCAATAGCAGCAGTACAGTATGGAACAGGGGTAGGCAACCTTTTTTGTTCGGTGTGCCAATTTAAATTAAAAAATCAAAGATGAGGTCCTCAGAGTGCCGTGCAATAATTTTAAGGCTGACGACACCTACACTAAAGTCATATAGCACAAACTGTAACATAGGGGTGCTGTCATACTGTGCTCCCAGCCACAAACATTTACCGCTATTTGCCTTGATACACCTGTACTTTCCCATTAGAAGCAATGTAAGTATATGTGTAACCCACAATTAGTGGTAAATGTATAGGACTTGGAGCAGAATGAGGTAACACCTGTACAGTATGGAATGACACACTATGTACCTGGATGCTGCATACCCGGCCGCCGGTACTTTCACTTTTCTGTAAGTGAAACGCGGATTAATTTCAGCCACTTTTAATTCCTGGCGGTGCGGTAACAACAAAACCACAGCCAGGAATTAATGACTGTCACACTTACCCCAAAGTGACAGCACTGCTGTAGCCGCACAGAGGGTATCACCACCTGAAAAGAAACAATCTAACGCTGTGGCCCCATGTTGCGGAAATGCAGTTTTTTTTGGTGCAGATTTTGCTGCGTTTCTTTTCAGCCAAAGCCAAGAATGGATACAAAAGGAATGGGAAATATATAGAAAGCTCTTATACTTCTATTTTCTGCTGAAGCCAGTCCTGGCTTTAGCTCAAAAACCACAGCAAAATCTGCAACAAAACCGCTGCGTTTCCGCAACATGGGGCCTCAGCCTTAGGCCTCCTGCACACAAATGGCACAGATGTGGTTTTCACTGACCTATACTTTAACCCCTTAACGACCTTGGACGTACTATTACGTCCTGGGCGCTAGGTACTTCGCGCACCAGGACGTAATACTACGCCCGAGGCCGGCCGCCCGCTCACTATCTGAGCGGGCGGTATCGGAACCGGGTGTTAGCTGTATCTGACAGCTAACACCCTGCTCCATAACCCCCGGTCGGCCATAACTTCCGATCGGCGGTTTTAACCCCTTGGATGCCGCAGTCAAACATGACCGCGGCATCCAAGGGGTTCCGCCGTCTTGCCGACCCCCCGGCACCCCCCGCGGCGAGATCGGGGGGTGCTGATATCTCTAATGTGCAGCCCGGGGTCTGCCAAGTGACCCCAGGCTGCCTGGAGCCCCCAGTACCTGGTTGATCCTGCCGATACATCAGGAAGTCAGCGCTGTGTTTCCATAGCGCTGACTTCCTGTATAGGCTGTAAGACACGAGTATGCTCGTGTCTTGCAGTCTATAGTGCTGAGCCAGCAATCAAAGCATTGCTGGCTCAGGTGTCCTAATGGGACACAAGAAAAAGTAAAAAAAAAGTGAAAAAAAAATAATAAAGTATGTGAAAAAAATTAATAAAAGAATAAAGCCCCCAAAATTCCCTTTTCCTATATAAAATGAATTATATAAAAAATAAACCTAAAAATTAATAAAAACAATACATATTTGGTATCGTTGCGTCCGTAACAACCTGTACAATAAAACTGAAACCATATTTAATGTACACGGTGAAAGTCGGGGAAAAAAAAACGGAAAAAACCCGCCAAAAGTAACGATTTTTCGCCATCTCACCTTACAAAATATGCCATAAAAAGTGATCAAAAAGTCATATGTACCCCAAAACAGTACCAATAAAAAGCACAGGTTGTACCGCAAAAAATAAGCCCTAAACGAACTCTCTAAACTGAAAAATAAAAATGCTACGCATCTTAGAAGATGGCGATGCAAAAAAAATTAATTTATGTCCCCAAATGGGTTTTTGTTCTGCAAAATTGGTATTGCATAAAAAAACATTATAAATGAGGTATCGCCGTAATTGTACCGACCCGCAGAATAAAGATAACATGTTACTTATGCTTTACGCTGCATGGTGAAAAATTTAAAAGATAAAACGCAGTGCCAGAATTGATGGGGTTGTTTTTTAATCCACCAAGAAAGAGTTAATAAAATTTATTTAATAAGTTGTAATCACCTAAAAATGATGTAATTAAAAAATACATCTCACCCTGAAAACAACAAGCCCTCATATGGCTACATCACCAGAGAAATAAAGAAAATATAACTCGTATAATGTGAAGACAAAAACCCCAAAAATCGCCAAATCATTAGAGCATAACTGGCTGCGGCAGGAAGGGAATGTATAAGCTGTGCGAGCATATATTAGGGTACACCCCAGATTTAGAGCTTACGAGGGATAATAAACCAGAAGTGACCCCCAGAGTGACCCCCCAATAATAGGAACTACTGGGGAAATAGTAGGGAATTTAGTGTACCCAATGTACTACGCACAGCTTACATATTCATTCACTTTTCCCCATCCGCTGTGCAGTCACGTCTGGGATACTAATGCTCGCTACACCCCTTGATAAATTCTTTGAGGGGTGCACTTTTCAAAATGGGGTCATTCCCTAGGGGATTCCACTTTACTGGTACTTTAGAGGCTCTGCAAACATGACATGGCATCCAGATCCCAAACATCTGAATCTGCGCTCCAAAAGCCACATAGCGCTCCTTCCCTTCTGTGCCCTACTGTGTGCCCAAACCGCAGTTTATACCCACATGTATGACACTGGTGTACCCAGGATAAGGTACTTAATGTGATATGTGGGTATAAACTCCTGTTTGGGCACAGCCGGGCACAGAAGGGAAGGAGCGCTATTTGGTTTTTGGACGCCATTGCACTTTTGCAGAGCTGAAATGCCAGTACAGTGGAATCCCCTGACATGTCACCCCATTTTGGAAACTGCACCCCTGAAGGAATTTATCCAGGGGTACAGTGAGCATTTTTAACCCCCAAGTGTTGCTATAATTTATTATCCGTAAATGAATAGACAGCTGATGATGAAAGGTGAAAATGACAATTATTCCAGGAATACGACATTTCTGTGCGTAATATGTTGTGCCCGGCTTGTATCAGAGATGAACGCTCCAAAAGCTGTTGTGCCCGGGATCCCCGATCACCAGTTTTTGGAGTGTGTGTCTGTGCAGACATAAGCTGGGCACAACATATCGGGCACTGAAATGGCGTATCTATAGAAAAATTTCATTTTTAACTTTTCATTATCAGCTGTGCATTCATTTTTGGAAATTAAAAGAATGCAACACTTAAGGGTTAATAATGCTTGCTACCCCACTTGATAAATCCCTTGAAGGGTATAGTTTCCAAAATGGGGTGACATGTCTGCGGATTCCACTTTACTGACAATTCATGGTCTCTGCAAAAGTGATATGGTGTCCAAAAAGCAAACTGTGCTCTAAAAACCAAAATAGCGCTCTTTCCCTTCTGTGCCCGGCTGTGCCCAAACAGCAGTTTATACCCAATATGGCATTGTTAAGTACGTTATCCTGGGTACACCAGTGTCATACGTGTGGGCATAAACTGTCATTTGGGCACACAGCAGGGCGCAAATGTGAAGGAGCGCTATGTGCTTTTGGAGCGCATATTTAGATTGTTGTTTTTTTGGACGCCATGTCACATTTGCAGAGACCCTAAAATTGCCCCTACAAAATGGGGGTCACTTCTTGGGGAATTCCAATTTACTGGCACCTCCAGGGCTCTGTAAAAATAACATGGCGACCAGAAAGTCCCTCTAAATCTGTACTCCAAAAGCTAAAAAAAAACCACAGTGCTCCTTCCCTTCTGAGCCCTGCTGTGTGCCCAAGCAGCAGTTTATACCCACATATATAATTTTTTTGTCCCCGGGATAGCCCACTTAATAGTTTTAGGAGTGCATGTCTCTGATGCCACAAAGTGGCCGCAACGTATTAGGCACTGAAATTGGATATTTCTTTAAAAACTTTAATTTTCACTTTGTACATTAATTTTTGGGAAGCATTTTTAGGCTCTAAATGATAATACCCCTTGATACATTCCTTGAGGGGTGTAGTTTCTAAAATGGGGTCACTTTTGAGAGGTTTCCATTATATTGGTACTTTAGGGGTTCTGCAAATGCGACATGGCATCCAAAAACTATTCCAGCAAAATCTGCCCTCCAAAAGCTAAATAGCGCTCTTTCCATTTTGAGCCCTGCCATGTACCCATGCAGCAGATTACAACCACATATGGGGCATTTCTGTGTTCAGGAGAAATTGTGTAACGAACTTTGGGGTGCTTTTTCTCCTTTGTCCTCTTGTGAAAATGAAAAATTTGGGGCTAAATTGACGGTTTATTGGAAAAAAAGTAATTTTTCATTTTAATGTCCCAATGTTAATAAAATCTGTGAAACAGCTGTGAGGTCAAAATGTTCACCATACCCCTAGATAAATTCTACAAGGGGTGTAGTTTCCAAAATGGGGTCACTTTTTGGGGGTTTGTATTATATTGGTACTTTAGGGGCTCTGCAAATGCGACATGGCATCCGAAAACTATTCCAGCAAAATCTGCCCTCCAAAAGCTAAATAGCGCTCTTTCCATTTTGAGCCCTGCCATGTACCCATGCAGCAGATTACAACCACATATGGGGCATTTCTGTGTTCAGGAGAAATTGTGTAACGAACTTTGGGGTGTTTTTTCTCCTTTGTCCTCTTGTGAAAATGAAAAATTTGGGGCTAAATTGACGGTTTATTGGAAAAAAAGTAATTTTTCATTTTAATGTCCCAATGTTAATAAAATCTGTGAAACAGCTGTAGGGTCAAAATGCTCATTATGTCCCTTGATATGTTCTGTGAGGGGTGTAGTTTCCAAAATGGGGTCACTTTTAGGGGGCTTCCACTGTATTGGTACTTTGGGGGCTCTGCAAATACGACATGGTACCTGAAAACTATTCCAGCAAAATCTGCTCTCCAAAAGCTAAATAGCGCTCTTTCCATTCTGAGCCCTGCCATGTACCCATACAGCAGATTACGACCACATATGGGGTATTGCTGTGTTTAGGAGCAATTATTTTGCAAACTGTGGGGTGCTTTTTCTCCTTTAACCCATTGTGAAAATGAAAACTTTGGGGATAAAGTGACATTTTAGTAATGTTTCATTTATACATCCCAGTGTTAGCAAAATCTGTGAAACGAATGTAAGGTCAAAATGCTCACTATACCCCTATATGAATTCTGTGAGGGGTGTAGTTTGCAAAATGGGGTCACTTTTTGGGGTTTTCCTTTGTATTGGTACTCTAGGGGCTTTGCAAATGAGACATGGCACCTGAAAACTATTCCAGCAAAATCTGCTTTTCAGACGCCCAGTGTCGCTCCTTCCCTTCCGTGCGCTGCCATTCGCCCAAACATCAGTTTACACCCACTTGTGGGGTATTTCCGTGCTCGGGAGAAATTGCATAACAAACTGTGAGATGCATTTTTTCCTTTAACCCTTTGTGAATGTGTTAATTTTAGGGCTAAATTAAGGAATTAGTGGGAAAAAATTAAATGTCTAAATTTCACCTCCATATTGTTTTAATTCCAGTGAAATTCTTAAAGGGTTAACAAACTTCCCAAATGTTATTTTGAATTATTTGAGGGGTGCAGTTTTGAAAATGGGGTGATTTATGGGGGTTTCTAATATATAGACCTTTATAATCCTCTTCAGAACTGAAGTGGTCCCTAAAAAATTAGTTTGGGAAATTTTCTTGTAAATCTGCAAAATCGCTGTTACACTTGTAAGCCTTCTAACATCCAAAATAAATTACAGGACGATTAAAAGATGATGCCGATATAAAGCAGAGATATGGTAGATAATATGTATTAATGTATTTGGGTGGTATGACTATCTATCTGAAAAGCAGAGCATTTCACATTTTGAAAATTGCGATTTTTTTCAAAATTTCCATCAAATTTCCTATTTTTCTATAAATAAATACAAAAATATTCATTAGTGTTTACCACTAACATGAAGTACAATGTGTCACGAAAAAACAATCTCAAAATCACTTGTGTAAGTTAAGACGTCTCAAAGTTATTTCCATATAAAGTGACACATGTCAGTTTTGAAAAACGAGGCCTGGTCCTTAACGCACTTTTGGGCTGGGTCCTTAAGGGGTTAAAAATAAATTGACAGGGCTGCAAATACAGGCAGATATAGGACCTGCTCCATAATTTGCAGCTTCAATTTGGCCCAGACACACAGCCGCAAAAACAACAGTTGTGTGTATGGGCCCATTGAAATGTTTAGGTCTGTACTTTTATCCACATTACAGTTTAGCAACTCCATGTGCCTCATATTAATAGAAGTTAACCCTATCATGTCCCTCACATTAACCCTTGTGTGCTATACATAAGGGTTACTGATATGTGAGACATATTGAGGTTATAAGTAAATATCTTCATTATTGAGGTCCTTTATTAGTACCTCCATATGTCTCACATATCAGTAACCCTTATGTAAAACACACAGGGGTTAAGGTGAGGGACATGAAGGGGTTAATTGCTATTAATGTGAAGCACATGGAGTTACTAAAACTAAATTAAAAACCCCAAATGCCTAATATTAATAGAAATAGTAAGCATATACCTGTTGTTTTTTTTTTTACTTTCACTTTGCTGCTCTCTTCTCTTCCTCCTCTTCCTTCTCCTCCTTGGGGGAGCCTTTTGCAGGATGCAGAGCAGGAGCTCATCTCCTGGACTTCCTCACCCCTATCATTGGTGGGCAGGGAGGGCAGTGAGAGAAGGAGAGAAGGATCTTATACCTCAGCTCTAGCAGAGCACTGGAAGATCGCTCCCCCTTCATTTAATACCTGCAGGTGCCGTGCCAGCAGAATATGCCGAATATGCAGAATGTTGCCGACCCCTGGTATGGAACATAATGGATAGGCAGACAACAGTAGTGGCGTCATTGATCTGGTGATAAATAGCCAGTCCCTCATCTATTTCAGAAATGGCAGATCTATTCATTGACATTAGCTGGAGATGTGTGAAAATTGTAACAGATCCATGCCTGATTCATTTTCACGAAAGTAATGTTTTCCACACCTGTGGGGGACAATTTTGTATGTTTCGGTGTGACCACGCCCCCTGCTGTGCTGAATACCCTCTCAAATAGTACACTGGAGGCTGAAAAATACAGAACACCCATCGCAACCTCCGCTATTTTCTGCCTTTGGTCCAATTTGTTGGCCCAAAAGTCTGTGGGTTCAGGGCTCAGAGTATCTGCTAGATAAAGGGCACAGTCGAGGTATGACTAAACCTGGTTTTTTAGGCAGTTGCTCATGTGTGTCAGGTTGGTGCAGAGGACAAAAATCTCTTCCATCATGTAAAGACTAGCATACTATTTAAGTTTGTGTGACAAATTGTCACTTGGACGACGAGGCTACTTTCTGATTCTACTCTTCAGGCTTACACATTCCACTGTTCATACAAAAGGTCCAGCATGTACAAGGAGAAATTCCAGTGAGTTGGAATGATATAGACCCGTGTTGGTGAACCTATGGCAAACGTGCCAGAGAGGGCACGCAGAGTCCTCTCAGTTGGCATGCGCGCTGTCGCCATGATCGCTCACTAACGTGGAATCCGGTACAGGATTCCCCATTAGTGAGTGATCGCTTCTTTCAGCTATATGCAGGGCCGCTTTAACCATAGGGCCAACGAAGCACTTGCACCGGGCCCTATGGTACTGGGGCCCCCGTTGGGCATACCTTCCAACCGTCTGGGATTCCAGGTCCTGTCCCAGTTGGCGGAAGGTATGTCCCAGTATCAACTCATCTGCGTTAAATATAGTGATGAAGCAGGAGCCATCCGCGGACAGTCCCTCCTTCACCATTGTGTGTGAAGCACATCCTTGTGTGCTCCGGTTCCTGGAGCTGCAGGCGCGATCTGATGACCTCACTCACATTGCGCTTGCAGTTCCCTGAACAGTCCAGAAGAAGAGACCTCACAGAGTGGCAGTGGAGTGAGGAGAGGTGAGTATCAGTGTTTTATTATGTTAAACTGGTGGCAGATGAAGGGGGACATAAAACTAGGGGGGGGGGAGATGAAGGGGAACATTAAACTGGGTGCAGATGAAGGAGGGGCATTAAATTGGGGGAGATGGAGGATGACATTAAACTGGGGGCAAGTTGTAAGGCGGAATTAAACTGGGGGGCAACTGGAGGAGGACATTAAACCGTGGGGGTAGCTGAAGGGGGACATGTCTGACCCTAGTTGACTCCAGTTTAATGTCCCCCTCTAGTTGCTCCAGGTTAATGTCCCCCTCCAGCTACCCCAGTTTAATGTCCTTCTCTAGTTTCCCTCACTTTAGAGGAGACTTCATACTGTGGGGCAATTGGAGGGGAACATTATAAAATGGATGAGAATGTGCGGAGTCCAGAGAAACCTTTGCACTGAGCCCACCAATGTATTAAAACGGCTCTGGCTATATGTGCAAATGCGGACCGCGGCTTACACTGATTGCAGAATGTAACCTCTGCCCCGACGCAAGTCATCAGAGCCTGTGATCAGAAGAAGAAGGAGGGCGCTCTTCATGGGACTGCAGCCATACTGGGAAAGTAGCATAAACTACTGTGTGGGGGCCCACTGTGGAGCATATAATACTGTGGGGGGGGGACCAAAGTGGAGCATATAATACTGTGTGGGGGGCCTACTGTAGAGCATATACTACTGTGTGGGGGCCTACTGTGGAGCATATAATACTGTGTGGGGGCCCCCTGTGGAGCATATAATACTGTGCGGGGGCCACTGTGGAGCATATAATACTGTGCGGGAGCCACTGTGGGCATATAATACTGTATGGGGGCCACTCTGGAGCATATAATACTGTCTGGGGACCACTGTGGAGCGCATTGTACTGTGTGGGGGCCCTTCACTATTTATATCACACAGTATCTGTTTTATAGCAGACATGTGATATTATTACAGGCTGTAATAACATTGCACAGTCACTATAAAACAGATCCTGGTTAATTTAAGGTTAAATTGCCGTGTTGGCACTTTGCGATAATTTAGTGGGTTTTGGGTTGCAGTTTGGGCACTCGGTCTCTAAAAGGTTCGCCATCACTGATATAGAACCTGCTGTGCAAAGATAGATATGAAAAGCTGAAATCTAGACTCTTCTGGCCATGAGAAGTATCTTTTTCAAGTCACTATAAAACAGCACACCACATAGTGACAATGGGGGGAATATTCTAATCCATTTACCCCAGTTTTCTGGCGTAGATGGGTGTAAATGAGGTACATATTTGGCATGCTGTACTTTCTTTCTCAACACTTGCACTTTTTGAAAGTGGATGGAGACCAATGTGGGCTGGGGCAGAGACACCTCAGCCTGACAAATTTACTATAACTTATGTGGTGACCAGATGGAAGGTAACGCTGCAGTTGGGATTGCGGGGTGCAAACAGTGCAGACTTGTCACGGTCTCTGGGCACGAGGGCGCAGCGCTGGTGCTGTCCCACGTTACCACCACTGGTACCGGTGATGAGGGGGCTGCACAAATGTTGGTGGTGATTGTTCCCCCGGGGCGCTTCCCCTATACTGTGCCGACTGGTGGTGTTTGGGGCGCCCTGATGTTGTCGGTGCAGAGTCAGACACAGAAACGGTTGTAAAGTTGAACTTTTACTTCCATGGGTGTGGAGGCACAAATGCTTAAACAGTTTCTTCAATACAAAACAACGGGGTACGCCTGGTGACACAGCAAAGTCCTGGGGTGCAGGGTAGACCTGATGAAAGGTGTTCCTAGCCCCTTATACTTCAGTGTTACAGCCCTGAGGTGCGTCTGGGCTCCTATTTGGCTCATAGGAGGATGCCCACCATGATACTAGTACATAATATTCCCCACTCACGTTATGTGGTCCTGATAGCTCAGAGTTTCGGGGTGCAATAGTCAGGGTGGCAGGATATTCCACAGGTCTGGCCTTGGCCCCTGGATCCTGTGATACTTGCTATGGAGCACGTGTTCCAGAATGTTCTCTCCACAGTCTCAGGCTGACAAGATAATGATGCTTGACTTCCTTCAGGGCGATGGCTAGGCAGACAGGGGACAGGATCTTCTGAATAGCTGGAGTATGTCAGCTCTCCAACCTTCCTGGGCCTGTCTAGGACTTGAGATTCCTGCACTAAACTCACTGCTTTCTTCACAGGACATCACACTTATCTCCTCACCTCCTCCTCCTAACACTCCACACTTCTAACTCCTCACATGCAGGACCTTCCTGCAGGGGTGTTACCATGGGGACCCAGTGATCAGCTGACTCCTCCCCTTTTCCCAGGCGATGTCCTCCCATTGGACATTTGGTTACTATTCAATCCTATGGGAGGTGTAATGCATGTGTGAGGCTCACTAGGAGGCGCTGTGTTGTGTGAGACTCAGGACCCCCTGCTATGTCACACAGGCTATGAAGCAACAGGAAATAATACAATGCACAGAGATCACCCTCAGCCCAGCCATAGCCAGCTCTGGGATGCCACACTTACACCAGAAATCTGGCGTGGTTATACCTGAAATCTTTGTGGGTTCCTGACTGGAGTAGATTTCAAATCTGGTCTACAGGAATATGCCAGAATTATTAAAAGGTAGGAGCCTGTTAATGAGTCAGGTGCATATTGCACCAATCGAGGACTCAATAAATCCCCCCCAGTGTGTTATATTCCCTAACTGCAGTGCATTTCTATGTTCCTGACATTGTGACCCACTCCATTGGGTAGTTGTAGTTGGCAGGGAGACATCCAGTGGGAAATACAGAGTTAACCAAGCTTCTGCAATTGGTTAAACTGCTGCAGCATGATATCTTATCACAGAAGACAATAAAAACATATGAGAAGTCATTGAAAAACACATTTTTCAATGACTTGTATCATGCTGCAGTAGTTTAACCAATTGCAGAAGTTTGGCTTACTTCTGCTACATCTGTATGTGCTAGATATAAAGGAGCAACTCCTCTGCTGTGTGGCTTCTCTCACTCAGGCTCCTCAGCTATAAGACAAAATGGCAGCCCTTTAGCTCACACACATGAAAAGAGGGAAGAGAAGGAAGTGGAGGAGGCAGCTAAGTAACTGGTGTAGAAATCTGACTTGCACAATCATGGAGGTGTTAGCACCCAGCCTTGGAGTTGGTCTAAGAAGCAGACAGCAATTATGAGTGACATAATGACTATGTACTAACATCACTCATGCCTCACTTACAGAAGGCTAAAGGGAGAAGCAGAGGCGGCTGTGGGTAGGATCGGTAAGTAGGGTTGCGGCAATTAGAATTAGGCGAACCTCACAAGATTTGCCTGGTGGTTTCGTTGGGAGTGGGACTGAACATGTCCGAAACAAAACTGCTATTATACTCTGGAATCTTAAGAAATTTTTACAATAATTTTAATGAACACTGTAGAAGCCACTATGTAACATTATACTGTGTGGAGGAGCCACTGTGGGACATTATATTGCATGGAGGCCACTGTGGAACATTATACTGTGTGTAGGGGCCACTGTGGGACATTATGCTGCATGGAGAGGCCACTATGGGACATAAGACTGTATGGGGGCCGTTATTGCACATTATACTTTGTGGAGGGGCCACTATGGGACATTATACTGTGTGGAGGGGCCACTGTGGGACATTATATTATATTGAGGTCACTGTGGGACATTATACAGAATGGAGGGGCCACTCTGGGGCATTATATTGTATGGAGGCCACTGTGGGGCATTATATGGTGTGAAAGGGCCACTGTGGACATTATATTGTATGGAGGCCACTATGGGACATTATACTGTGTGGAGAGGCCACTGTGGGACATTATATTGTATGAAGGCCACTATGGGACATTATCCTGTGTAGATGGGCCACTGTGGGACATTATGCTGCATGGAGAGGCCACTATGGGACATAAGACTGTATGGGGGCCTCTATTGCACATTATACTTTGTGGAGGGGCTACTATGGGACATTATACTGTATGGCTGCCACTATGAAACATTACACTGTGTGGATGGGTATTGAGGTCACTGTGCGACATTATATTGTATGAAGGCCACTATGAATTTATCTATCACCGTGCATAATTCCCTCAGAACTCGGAGGTATATGCCATCAAGACCTGGAGATTTGTCTATTTTAGTGTTTTGAAAGCGGCGTCACACTTCCTCCTGGGTTAAACAAGGAAGATTTAATTGAGAGTTAACATTACTCCTAATCATGTATACTGTATGGAGGACACTGTGGGACATTATACTATATGGCCGCCACTATGGGACATTATACTGTGTGGAGGGGCCACTATGGGACATTGTATTGTATGGAGGCCACTGTGGGACATTATATTGCGTGGAGGATCACTGTGGGACATAACATCGTATGGAGGCCACTATGGAACATTATATTGTGTGGAGGGGCTGCTATGGGAAATTATACTGTGTGGAGGGCCCACTGTGGGACATTATACTTGGTGAAGGGGCCACTGTGGGACATTAAACTGCTCCAGAAAAGGGAGCAGTTTGCTATGTGGGGGCCAGGAAAGGAGGTGATATGCTGTGTGGGGGTGGGGGAGGCTAGTTACGCCTCTGGATGTATACTGTATAATTTTTTGCAACTAAACACTGAATTGCAGGGTAATTAATGGTGGTGTTAAACTGTTGCTTGACTTAGAAAATATGCTAATTTACTGTAAATTTTTTCATAACTAAACATTTAATTGCAGTGCAATTAATGGTGGTGTTTAACTGTTCCTTTGCCACAGAAAATACACCAATTTACCATATAATTTTTGCAGTGTAATTCACAGTGATGTTTAACTGTTTAATTGGCATAGAAAATACAGTAATCCAGTTTTTGCAACTAAACACCAGAGTTGGACGAATCGGTTCGCAATGAACTGAATTTGACTTGAATAGTCCAAATTGTTCAGTTTTTAACAAAGCAATATGAGATTAGTTTCAAACAAACAAAAATGGCCGTTACGACAAGCATTACGGTAAATTATATTATTATTATTATTATTATTATCTCTTCAGATCCCAGAGTATAATAGGTGGAGGCTCAGGGTAGGTGGCAAAAATAAAAAAAACATTTATACTCTCCTTCTGTTAGCTCTTTTGGATAAGAGACTGAAAAGACGCCAGAGTATAATAATTTCACTTCCAGTTCTATCAGAACAAGTTTAGACTAAAACGAACTGGAGGATTGCTTTGCCCAAACACGGAATAAAACAAATCTTTACTAAACACTGAATTGCAGTGTAAATAATGGTGGGTCACTAAAATGTCTCTTCTCTTGGACACAGACAGACTGTAATGACTGCTGTCCCTCCCTGCCTAACAGTGTGACACTGGCTCCTATCTCTCCCTAAAATCTATGTATCAATTAAATCTATCTATTCCCTTCTCTTCACACAGAAATCATCACACTATTATCCATGTGTTTATTCTTACGCTAGGTTTACACTAATGCCTAGGTCTCTGTGACTACTAAAACAGTGGTTACACACAGACACCTGCAGACCCCATTGACTATAATGGGGTCCACTGGATGTCCATCGTTTTCAGTTTTGCAGAACTCCATGCAGAGCTTTTCTCTCCGCCAGGGGCGTAACTTGCAAAGACTGGGCCCCATAGCAAACTTTTGACTTTGCCCCCCCCAACAGCATAGCTCCCCCTTTCCTGGCCCCAAACAGTATAATGCCCCATTTACACACACTATAATGTCCCAAAATGGTCTCCACACAGTATAATGTCCCATAGTGGCCCCTGCATACAGTATAATGTCCCATAGCGGCCCCTGCACACAGTATAATGTCCCATAGCGGCCCCTGCACACAATATAATGTCCCACAGTGCCCCTCCACAAAGTATTACATAGCACAGTGGCCCCTGCACACAGTATAATGTTCCTGTTATGAACCAAATGCAGTATAGACAGATAGTTAGTTCCAGAAACCAGGCACCCCTGCACACCATGGTAAACAGCGCTGAGCAAACCAAGCCGAAACCAGCCTCCAGAGGTTTTCACCAGAGCCCCTGATGGTGGGGATGGACTTCCTTCGGCCGGAGTAGCAGCAGTCCAGAGAGCGCAGGACGCACTGTGCACCACAAGTCACAGCAGGCCCAGAAATCCTAAATCCCTCACCTGAGCATGTGTAGAGGTTGCAGGAGGATCAGAAACAGAAGAGGATGCAGTAGCAAGCAGGTTCCAGGTGGTGGCAGAAGGTCAATAATCGCGTAGTCATACAGTCCAGTCGGCAACAGGAGGTAGCGCAATACAGAGGGATGAGACGGAAGAGTAGTCAGCAGGCCAGGTCGTTATCAAGAGGTCAAGGCAGTACAAAAACGGAGATCAACGAGGAGTGGTCTAGAAGGCAAGCGGTGGTCACAACAGGAGCGAGCGGAGGTACAGAGTCGGCAGGCAGAAAAACAAAGTCAGAGAGCGGAAGCTAGAAGTCAAAACACCAACAATCACCAGTAATGCAGATCAGAATCTAACACCCAGAGAAAACTGAATAGCCAGCGGAGCAGGAGCAGCGGAAGTACGTACAAATAGATTCAGGAGTGAAAGACAGTTAACCCCTTGAGAGACGAGTGCGCTGCCGGCACGTGTAAGGACAGGAACGACACCTCACAGTGCAACTGCAGAGGTGCAGGCTCCAGTCCTAACAGTTCCATAGCAGCCTCCACACAGTATAATGTCCCACAGTGTCTCCTCCGCACAGTATTATGTCCCATAGTAGCCCCTCCGCACAGTATTATGTCCCACAGTGGCCCCTCCGCACAGTATTATGTCCCATAGTGGCCCCTCCACACAATATTATGTCCCAAAGTGGCACCTCCACACAGGATTATGTTCCATAGTGGCCCCTCTACACAGTATTATGTCCCACCATGGCCCCTCCACACCATATTATGTCCCATAGTGGCCCTTGCACACAGTATTATGTCCCATAATTGCCCCTGCACACATTATTATGGCTCATAGTGGTCCTTCCAACAGTATTATCGTAGTACCATTGTGGCCCCAACGGTGTTTGTTGCAAATATTGCAAAAATTTTGGGTTCAGCAGAACCTGAAATTTTTGGGGTACACCACCCATGAACTATTATTATACTCTGGGGTCTTTTCAGATCCTAGAGTATAATGATCGAAGGCCCAAGGGAAGTGACAAACATAAATACCAGTGGTACTCACCTCTCCTGCGTTTCACTGGCATCTCCTGCTGTTTTCAGCCCTCTTGACTGTCACAAACGTGGGTTATGCTGGCGTCATTATGCGTCGTGACGCTGGCCTGACCACGTGATGTCTGTGATGTCACTACAGAGGCGAGTCACACCCGATTCCAGGAGAGGTGAGGAATACTGATTTTTATGTTTCCTCACCTCTCCTTGGCCTCCGATTTAAAGAGGCCCCAGAGTTTAATAATAGCAGTATTTGTTGGGGTTCGCCCAACAATTACTCTTGCCACGGGCCCGTGGCCTTACTTACTGATCTCCACTTCTGCCCACAGCTGCCTCCGCTTCCCCTTCTTCCCTCCAGGGGGCCCCAATGACATGATATGGGATCCACGGGGCCACCAAGAGGGCAGAAGGGGAAGCAGATACAGCAGTGAGCTGGAACGAGGATCAATAAGTAAATAGGTCCCGTTACCTGCTGCGGATCTCCAGCAGGTAATGACCTATTAAAAAATAAGCAGCAGGGGTCCACCGGGCCCCCTAATGTCGTGGGCCCTGTGGCAGCCGCTACAGCAGTATTACGCCACTGCTCTCCATCATTTTTCAGCTGTTTCTGCGATGGAGCTTTCAACGGAGACTCTGGTGCAGATGTCAACCCAGCCTTACCATTTCAACTGTTTTGAGATATGCTAAGTTAAATAGCACAAGATGAACAGCTTTGAAAAAACACAATGTATAGTTTTACTCTGTTGGCTGTTGTGAACAACACAAGAGTTTTCTTTTTTCAAAACTGATCATTTAATGCCACTTACTGTATCTTGGCTTATCTCTAAACAGTTGAAAATGTAAGGATAGAAACACCTGTATCTGTGTTCATTCTTTGATTTTTCACTGTCTTTGCTGGATGAGCTCTAATCTTCTCCTTTCTCTCCTCTATATCCACAAAATGGGTTATGCCCTTATACGATGGCTATGACATCATCATTGACCTCTCACACCCACAATCCCGCATGATTTGCTACAGGTACTGCCTGCAAGGCATTATGGGGAAGCCCGCCTAATCATCATTTTAACTATACTTCTTTGTTTTAGGCAATTCATGTGAAATACATCACATTTTTGTAATTATTTCATTATATATTTTCATGGGCCAACACTAAAGATATGACACTTTGATACAATGTAAATCAGTCAGTGTACAGCTTGAATAACAGTGTAAATTTGTTGTGTCCTGAAAATTACTCAACACACAACCCCTGGCAACAAAAGTGAGTACACCCCTCAGTGAAAATGGACAAATTGTGCCCAATTAGCCATTTTCCCTCCCCGGTGTCATGTGACTCGTTAGTGTTACAAGGTCTCAGCAGTGAATGGGGTGCAGATGTCTTAAATTTGGTGTTATCGCTCTCACACTCCCTCATACTGGTCACTGTAAGTTCAACTTGGCACCTCATGGCAAAGATCATGAGGATCCCTCTCTGAGGATCTGAAAAAAAGAATTGTTGCTCTACAAAAAGATAGCCTAGGCTATAAGAAGATTGCCAACACTCTGAAACAGAGCTGCAGCATGGAGGCCAAGACCTTAGAGCAGTTTAACAAGACAAGTTCCACTCTGAACAGGCCTTGCCATGGTTGACCTAAGAAGTTGAGTACACATGCTCAGCGTCTTATCTACAGGTTGTCTTTGCAAAATAGAGTGCTGCCAGCACTGCTGCAGAGGTTAAAGGGGTGGGGGGTCAGCCTGTCAGTACTCAGACCATACACCACACACTGCATCAAATTGGTTTGCATGGCTGTCGTCCCAGAAGGAAGCCTCTTCTAAGGATGATGCACAAGAAAGCCCACAACCAGTTTGCTGAAGAGAAGCAGACTAAGGACATGGTTTACTGGAACCATGTACTGTGGTCTGATGAGACCAAGATAATCTTATTTAGCTTAGATGGTGTCAGTTGTGTATGGCAGCAACCAGGTGAGGAGTACAAAGACAAGTGTGTCTTGCCTACAGTCAAGCATGGTGGTGGGAGTATCATGGTTTGGGGCTGCATGAGTGCTGCTGGCTGTGGGAAGCTACATTTCATTGAGGGAACCTTGAATGCCAACGTGTGCAGTGACATACTGAAGCAGAGCATGATTCTCTCCCTTCGGAGACTGGACTGAATGGCAGTATTCCAACATGATAACCACCCCAGACAGATCTTTAGGAAGACCACTGCCTTGCTAAAGAAACTGAGGGTAAAGATGCTGGACTGACCAAGCATGTCTCAAGACCTAAAACCAATTGAGCATCTGTAGGGCATCCTCAAATGGAAGGTGGAGGAGCGCAAGGTCTCTAACATCCACCAGCTCTATAATGTCGTCATGGAGGAGTGGAAGAGGATTCCAGTGGCAAGCTGTGACACTCTAGTGAACTCCATGCCCAAGAGGGTTAAGGCAGTGCTGGAAAATAATGGTGGCCACAAAAAATATTGACACTTGAGGCACAATTTGACCATTTTCACTTAGTGGTGTACTCACTTTTGTTGCCAGGGGTTTAGACATTAATGGTTGTGTGTTGAGTGATTTTGATGGCAAACCAAAGTTACACTTATTCACTTATAGTTATACAAGCTGTACACTGACTACTTTACATTGTATCAAAGTGTCATATCTTCAGTTTTGTCCCATGAAAATATATAATGAAATAGTTACAAAAATGTGAGAAGTGTACTTACTTTTGTTACTTTACTGTTTATGTGAATATGTGTTTTGCATATAGTTGCATAATGTGCATTTGTGGGTAATATGTATATATGTGTGCATGTAAATGTTTGTAATGTATGTAGGTATTTTATATGTGTGTAACTTGTATATATGTGTAAATTTTACATGCCTTTGTAATGTGAATGTGTGTAAGACTGTTCTTATATTAGTATGGGTCAGTGAAAGCATGGATGGCACACAGACACTAATCTGTGTGTCATCCATGCCATTTTTATTGACCCGTATACTGCACATAATCGTGTGCAGGAGGCCTTAAATCTTAAGTCTTGCCTCTCGTGTGGAAGGACTTATGAAGGAAGGAAAGCCCAGATGCACATCTTTGCTACCAGTGTCCCCCCCTGACAAGAGACACCTTCTTGTCCAACCTCAAACAGGTCTTTGTAGATACCCTGATGACTTCTAACCTTTTATCTTAGACGTACTGTAGATGTAGATACACCTGTAAATCATAGAAATCAGGTATTTCATTCAACACATTGCCATAGGTGTATAAAATCCAGCACCCAGCATTTCCCATTTGTGAAAGAATGGGTTGTCCTAAAGAACTCACTGAATTCCAGCGTGGTACTATAATAGGATTCCACTGCTGCAACAAGTATTTTATTGAAAAGTGGAAGTATTGTAGAAATCCATGTAAATTTATAGAGGGGGATTGGTGAGCACTGACGCTTATAGTGCTTAAAAGTCGCCAGTGCTCTGCTGACTCAATAACTGCAGAGTTCCAAACTCTGAAGAATTTTTGTGCCTGTACTAATCGTCACCAGCTACCAGCCTAGAAGGCTACCTTGGAACTTCAGGTGCACATTAGACTCTGCTCTTGTAGCTTTTGATGCTGAACTGCTTCATTGTAGGGAATTGTCCTTCTCCCTTTATTCTAGCGAGTCTCGTATATTTTGACTGTGAGATCCAAGTCAAAGTTGTGAAAAGATGAGGATCCCAGTACTGTGTGCCAATAACCAGTTTAATGCAATAAATGTCATAGTTCACATTAATGTGCAATATCACAAGGTAGTAATTCTTCAGCTCAGTTCTGCTGGAATGTGATATCTTTTACATACAATTCACCTCCTGTCATATCCAGCAGCTAGTGATCTTTGGGCACAAACAGAAAGTGACTCAGTGCTTTTTGGAACAAGTGCACACAGGCATTTACAGTAATCTTAAAAAAAAAAGGATGGTTAGACGCAGCTTTTGCTTTTATATGCAGGGATGGGTTTCAAAACACCCCTGAATAGGGTGGGGGCTGTCTCTTTCAGTCTGGCTATAGTAACACACCCACATATCCTGCAATGTGTTTGTTATATGCCTATATAACCATCTCACCACCATGCAAATAACCAGGTTTTATAATACTATTTTGCAACAAAAACATAGAAAATAATAGTAGTATGTCACAAATTAAATACATTGTCTGTCGTAAGCAGAAGAATAATTTCTTGGTTCATTGCATGAGTCTCAATAGAATTGCTGGCTAAAATAAGCACTCCAGATTTGCAGCTTCACTGTTCTGGATGAGTTTAGTTGTTAGGGCAGCAGGGTGGTTGGTGTACAGCCAGGGAGCGAAACAAGTTGCGTTGCCACTCGGCCACCTGCCCACCTTTGCAGTGTCTAATAGTGCAGATGTGATGCATAAAAAGAGCAGGAACGAGGGATCCAGCATTGGCCACCCAAGGGGAACGGAGGGGCGAGATAAACCTGGAACATTTTATCACAATGACAATTTTTAACTGACAACAGGAAGGTCCATAACAAAATTGGTTTGGCCTGATGAAACTAGGGCATCTGGTTGCCTCAGGCTAGAAGCACTTTTCGTTTTAGCTTTACTGCTAGTGGAAAGTAAATAATTGTTAAATTAGTAGAGAAACTGGAAAAATGGAGAAAAAAAGAAGCAGCTTATGTCACAAAGCAATACATATTCTGGTGCAATAATTCCGCACCCTTTCATAGACAGATAGCAATGGCAGCTTTGTTAAGGTAGAACGTAAGATGTAGCTGGAAACATTCCCCAATGAATTTGTCTGACACAGAATCATGTCAGAGTCACTGTGTTAAACTGTCGTCTGTTCTCTATTCAGATCCTGTGGTCTGTGTGCAGGAGAAACATACAGCACACTGTTTAACGCGAACAGAGCAAATTGCATGGTGCCTTAAAGCTGGTTTGCTTCCACCTCATGGAGATTTCTGAGGTTATTCGGGGCCAGATTAATGCGTAATGAGAGAGAAATTCTACTGATTTTTGGAGGCACGCAAAGGCTAAATGCTAAACAATTTGCAAACGTTGAGATTATTTTTAGTGAACGACCTAATGAAACATTTTGTGTTCTATTATTTTATAGCTCGATTCTAAGATGGAGTGGTGGAACAATACTGTCAAACGATAACATCCTTATATCAGTCTGGTGGAATTTGCTGCATTGGTGATACATTGTAGACCTTTCATTGAAGAGACAGAGATCAGCAGTTCCTATGTTTGTCCTATGTAATCTCTCCCACTGTGAAAATGAGACTGGAAATAATAACACAGAGATGAGTGTCCTCCTCCTCCTGTCTGGACATAAATGTTTTGCTGTTTGAAAAGAATCAGTGGATTTGGATTTTATGTATGAATCCTAAGATAATATATTCATCTGATGAGAAACTGATTCATATGAGATCTTAGGAGTTTTAGTCATGATTCAAATGTCAAGGCGTATTGTGCTGGCATTATAACTCTCACAAATAATTTGGTGATACCTATCTATATAATTTCTAGCTCTCTAAGGCAAACAGAGCTGAAAAAATCTAAGTGATATTATTATACTCTGGGGTCTCTTCAGACCCTAGAGTATAATAAGTGGAGGCCCAGGGAAGGTGTAAAAAAAAAAAAAAAAAAATTCATAATCACGACGTCATTACGCTCAGCGTCCCATATGATCACTGGTGACCCAATCACAGGCCTCAGCGGTGACCCCGAGTCCATGACATCACAGAAGAGCACCGCACATCGCCAGGAGAGCACCGGACAAAGCAAGAAGGCCCAAAAGAAGTAACGGAGGGTGAGTATGTCTTTTTTATTCTTTGCACCTCTTCTGGTCCTACAGTTATTATACTGAAAAAAAACTGAACCAATTGGAATATTGAGGTTGAACCAATACGAGTCAGTTCACCCATCTCTACTTGGGACCATGAGTGATGACAATATCTGTAAAGAGCTGTGCAATATGTTGGTACTATGTATTGTTAAAGGGATTTTCCCAGGATTTCACCTGCATTCCTGTCTCCTCTTTCCTTCATGTCCTGTTTTTAGTGGCAGTTATTTGGATGGACTTAGTCTGTGTCATGTACAGCTCAAGCTATCGCTGTGCCCCAAGATTAAAATGCACACAGTTATCTCTGGTTTTACACACAGAGATAATAGAGGCACTGTTCTAGCTTTTATGACTTTGAAGAGTTGACAGAGGCCTCCGTTAGCCATCAAAGTGAAGAGAAAAGAATAGTGGTAGATGGACAAGCCTGACCATGCTGCTAGATAGTTGAGGTGGTCTGAACCTTAGGCAAGCAACTGTGTACACTGAGAACACATTCTGCTATAACTGACAAAAACAGCAAGATAGATAAATATATGTATTCTGTAAAACACTTCTGTTAGCTTTAAATATGAGTTTACATATGATACTGAAGATGGGAATACCCCTTTAAATTAATGCATAAGTGGGGTTTCTAAAGATGTAGGTCTAGATGTCAATTATACTATGTTTACATGAGACAAATGTAATAATAGAAAAAGACCCTGGCCACAACGTCCACTATTGGAAAATATTAGATAGTTGTACAATTTTTAGGTAGTTGAGTGAACACTACATTCTAGCTATGTAATCTCTCAATAGATAAATGGACAGCACTATAAACAAATACCCCCAATAATAATACTTCATACCATGCCTAATACATCCATACATCACTCAAATACTGCCTCACTTATACCTGAGATATCGGGACTGGATTATATTTTCTCAAGTGTTTCTATGGTCAGAATACATAAGAGGGTGGATAAAGGGCATCTGTGCCAAGGTAATATGAGAATGCTCATATTACCTTGGCAAATGGATCCACATAATATAAACATGTAGCGTGCTATATAGTGCCTCAATGCACCTCATACTGTGGGAAAATTATCATCATCATTATGTCATGCTCAGATAATGTCACCATATAATGCCCAAAATAATATTACCTTTCATGTTGAAATAATGATAGAAAAAAATATTTGTATACTCTCCTGAAAAACAGTACTTTGAACAAAGTGTGCAAAAATGATTTTAAAAGATGCCAAAAAATAAGCATTAATGTGGTCAAATATGGATGTAATGTATGGTTGTAATAATGGTAGCATTAGTATCATCATCTAAATATTATTAGAATAATAATGCCAACACTTGAAAGTGTGAGTTTATTTTGCAACCATATACAATTTGCTCCATGTGGAACACAGCAGCCACTTTTGTTCCTGGACTGGCTCTGGTACTAAAGCTCACATGAAGAAAAAAAGAAGCAGAAATTATTACAAATATGAAGAATCACATTCCCATAGAAAACAAAATAAAACATAAATACTTTATTGGCACACACACAGTAAAACCAGTTAAAAGCACTTGTGAAATTCAGAAAACAAATTATACCACCCCACCCCAATCTAGCCCTATAGAGACATAAATAAGCAACTATATTCAGAATAGTATACAAAAGGAAGAAAAAATAGAATCTCCCAAAATGTGTTTATTTAAAAAAATAATCAACCTATCACTGCTCCATCCTAAAAGACGTGTAAAAACAAAGAACTGAAAATCAACAAAAGGAATATTTGTATCTAATAGGAATATCAGTGCACAGTTAAGCAAGTGTATTGTAAGGGCATTGCTAGTTGTGCAATTCCCTAGTGCTGCTGCTGAAACAACGAATAAAGGAAAGACAGAGACAGTGAGTCCTTAACTCGACCCAGCTCCTGTCTCTACCTAATTGTCACAACTGTCCTAAAGACAGGGACAACTGGGCGGCAATCCCTTCTCTGAATAAGTGTACACAGAACAGGACAAGACAAAAGAACACAGAACCAGAGTCAGCAAGCCGAGGGCAAACCAGAGAGACAAACTGCACCAAATCGAAATCCTAAAGAGTAGTAACAAGGGAAGCCAAAGGTCAGAAGTCAGTAATACAATAATAGCAAGAGAAGCACTTAGCAAGGATAAGGTCTCAATAGCCAGCAAACATGTGTGGGCAGATGACCAGTTATAGGAAGTCCAGAACTGCCCCAGACTTGATTGGTAGATAGGCTGTCAATCACACAGGTAAGGCTAAGATTAACTATTTGAGAAGCGGAGGAAAACAAAGGCGTAGGAGATGGGTGTGGTAAAAAATCAATTACAGAGAAGAAATAATAGAGCAGTGTTCAGACAGAGCAACAAGAACCCTAAGCAAGGAATCAAAACTGGCATGCCTCCTGCACTGCAGCGTGCGAGCGGAAGGTGGCGCAGAGACCCGAACAGGCAGAGATGTTACATGGATAAATCACAGACAAAAAATGTACTTGTTTCCTCTTTTTCTTCTTCATATATAGTATGGTTATACACATGAGCTGCATCCTGTTTTTTTCCTTTTCTTTTTTTTTTTTTTTTGTGGTGCCCGCTTACTTTTTTCTATTTCTTGGTTTCTTGGTGTTGTAGTGCAAACCCATAGATGTGAATTAGACTGAACTGTCCAATACTAGACAGTGAAATGTGTTACGAGCTTGGTGCTATGACAGTAATATAAATTCCACAGCGTTTCACTAAGCATCACAGCCTCTTTATTCTTTCAGGAAAGTCATTTAATGTTTTGGCTCTGAATGAGGTGTTCACCCTGGCCCATCAAGGAACTCAACTGCACACCCGTGGGACTGTCCAACCTTGGTTTAAGTTAACAAGCTCTATGCACAAACTGCCAGCTAGTAATACTAGAAGACTTAAAGGGAACCTGTCAGGGTGATTTGGGACACTAACTCAACTGTTTCCCATGGCTGTGTGGGATTAGTGTCCCAAACAGCCCTCCTTTAATGCCAGTCATGCCTGCGAGTCATAACCTTCATACTTACCCAGCTCCTGTACTTGTGCCATCAATGCAGTTCTTTATTGAACCTGGAGGAGTACACCTTGGCTCCCGTGTGCATGATCCAGACCTTGGGTACATGCACAGTGATGTCAAGGTGTATATCCCTTGCTTCATTGAAGAACTGTGCAGGTGCTGGGAGCACCAGAGATGAATATGATGTGACTCATCAGACTCATTTCTAGACAAGTATTATTAATGTCTGTATTTTTTAATATGAGCATGGATGATGTTGCTTCAGGTCTATATGGGACACTAATCCCTAAGGACCTGGGGGTGGTGTAGTGTCCCATATCAACCTGACCTGTTCCCATTAAGCTTTGAGGCTTGAAGAATTGTGAAAGCTGACTTGAACTATGTTATGGACTGTAACTCAATCTCAGAAAAGTAATGTACTATACAGTCATATGAAAAAGTTTGGGCACCCCTATTAATCTTAATCATTTTTAGTTCTAAATATTTGGGTGTTTGCAACAGCCATTTCAATTTGATATATCTAATAACTGATGGACACAGTAATATTTCAGGATTGAAAAGAGGTTTATTGTACTAACAGAAAATGTGCAATATGCATTAAACCAAAATTTGACCGGTGCAAAAGTATGGGCACCTCAACAGAAAAGTGACATTAATATTTAGAAGATCCTCCTTTTGCAAAAATAACAGCCTCTAGTCGCTTCCTGTAGCTTTTAATCAGTTCCTGGATCCTGGATGAAGGTATTTTTGACCATTCCTCTTTACAAAACAATTCCAGTTCAGTTAAGTTTGATGGTCGCCGAGCATGGACAGCCCGCTTCAAATTATCCCACAGATGTTCAATAATATTCAGGTCTGGGGACTGGGATGGCCATTCCAGAACATTGTAATTGTTCCTCTGCATGAAAACCTGAGTAGATTTGGAGCTGTGTTTTGGATCATTGTCTTGCTGAAATATCCATCCCCGGCATAACTTCAAATTCGTCACTGATTCTTGTACATTATTCTCAAGAATCTGCTGATACTGAGTTGAATCCATGCGACCCTCAACTTTAACAAGATTCCCGGTGCCGGCATTGGCCACACAGCCCCAAAGCATGATGGAACCTCCACCAAATTTTACAGTGGGTAGCAAGTGTTTTTCTTGGAATGCTGTGTTTTTTTGACGCCATGCATAACGCCTTTTTGTATGACCAAACAACTCAATCTTTGTTTCATCAGTCCACAGGACCTTCTTCCAAAATGAAGCTGGCTTGTCCAAATGTGCTTTTGCATACCTCAGGCGACTCTGTTTGTGGCGTGCTTTCAGAAACGGCTTCTTTCGCATCACTCTCCCATACAGCTTCTCCTTGTGCAAAGTGTGCTGTATTGTTGACCGATGCACAGTGACACCATCTGCAGCAAGATGATGCTGCAGCTCTTTGGAGGTGGTCTGTGGATTGTCCTGGACTGTTCTCACCATTCTTCTTCTCTGCCTTTCTGACATTTTTCTTGGCCTGACACTTCTGGGCTTAACAAGAACTGTCCCTGTGGTCTTCCATTTCCTTACTATGTTCCTCACAGTGGAAACTGACAGGTTAAATCTCTGAGACAACTTTTTGTATCCTTCCCCTGAACAACTATGTTGAACAATCTTTGTTTTCAGATCATTTGAGAGTTGTTTTGAGGAGCCCATGATGCCACTCTTCAGAGGAGATTCAAATAGGAGAACAACTTGCAATTGGCCACCTTAAATACCTTTTCTCATGATTGGATACACCTGGCAATGAAGTTCAAAGCTCAGTGAGGTTTCAAAACCAATTTTGTGTGTCAGTAAAAAGTAGTTGTTAGTATTCAAATCAATAAAATAAGGGTACCTAAATTTTTGCACCGGTCAAATTTTGGTTTAATGCATATTGCACATTTTCTGTTAGTACAATAAACCTCATTTCAATCCTGAAATATTACTGTGTCCATCAGTTATTAGATATATCAAATTGAAATGGCTGTTGCAAACACCCAAATATTTAGAACTAAAAATGATTAAGATTAATAGGGGTGCCCAAACTTTTTCATATGACTGTATGTAAAATGTTGCTTGTGTTTTTATGTATATTAATTCCATAACTGTGAAAATGTTTCAGATTTAGGCTGAAGCCGCACGTAGCGAAACACAGCAAAAAAGTGCTACGGAAACACATCATGGTTTTTTCCACATAATTTTTCATTGTGTTTTTCGCAGAGTTTTTCCCTGTGGACTTTGAACCCTTATTATACCTATATGGAAAACGCCAACATTTCCGCAGGTATAGTTGACACAGGCATTTTTGAAAACGCAGCTGTGTGGATGGGATTAGCCACAATCCCATTCACTTTGCAGGCACTGTTTTCCCTTTAAAATCAGCAGAAGGAAAGGTCACACTCTAAGGTTGAGGTTCTGCATTACAGAAAAGGTTTTTTTTGTTGTTGCAGATTTTGCTGTTTTTGTTTTTTGTTTTTGAGCCAAGGTCAAGAGTGACTTGGAAAGGATTGCGAAATATAAAGGAATCACTTAGACTTCTCCCATCTGCTAAATCCACTCCTGGCTTTGGCTCAAAAAATTTCTGCAAAATCTGCAACAAAAAAAGCTGCATTTCCGCAACATGGGGCATTAGGCTAAGTAGACCCATCATTTGTCCCAAATACTTTGAAACCAATCAACCAGTCCTTTTGTAAGTCTGACTTCACATGGTCTTGTAGATTGGGAAAAATGTCCTATGATGTATTGGCTATATTTACCAGCCACAATGTGGCCCAACTGAACTGAACTTAGCATGTCAAGTGAGATTGGGTCGGTGATGTGGTAAATACAGGGACCGTTCTCCCTTGCCCCAAGACAGCCATATGAAGCAAGCCTATGAATATCTTTATAAATGAGATGACAGGACTGGTTGAAATACAAGAGTCGAAATGGTTTTAATACATTTTTTTGACAGAATGGTGGAAAGTAAAGCTTTTTTCCTAAGTATCGGCTTGATAAATTTTATGCCATCGAAGTGAATTATTTTGAAATCCATTCACAATGTGGGTGGTTTTAGCTGTCTTAAGATGGAGAACTGCAGTTGGTTGCAATTATAATAGAATTTTTATCACCTAATAGTTATTAATTTGTCAGTACGCAGACTTTGATTTAAGACTTTAAGCTACAGATAAGCTAAAATGGGAAAGGAAGAAATGAGAGCAAATTAATTTAATTTTATTTGATGCTTTTAATGGTTAAACGCTACAGAGTGAATTATTAAAATTAAATATTCATGTTTTTAACTCTTATCCAAAATAGGTATCTTGATTATATGTGTTTACATTACCACTTTATGTGCAATTTTATTTTTTGTTTACATGGAGGATCCATTCCCACATCTGGCTCACTTTTCAGGCCAAAGAGGTGCAGTATGATGAGAACCTTGGAAATCTCTTAGAGTCTGTAGAAAAACCTACATTGCTGTAAGTTACTAGTAGGCAAATAAAGATATCTTGGGGTAGTACAATAAACAAGAACTATGTATAGGAAAATCACATCTCCTATATACCAGCTGAAACATACAATGGTGAGAAAAATGATACGTTACATACAGTAAGTATGAGTTTTTTCCTTCTGCAGGAAAGATATTATGTCTACTTTTTCTAGCGAGCATTGCCCTAAAGACTACCTCCAAGCTGGAACTCCAAAAGAAAAATGAACACGTTAGGCCCCTTGCAGACGACCGTGCTGTGGGTCAGTGTGCTATCCATATATTTCACGGATAGCACACTGACCCACTCAATTCTATGGGCCCGTACATACGACCGTGAATTTCACGGTCCTGTGTGCAGGCTGACAGTCCGGACGGCAAAATATAGAACAGGTTCTATTCCTGTCCTATTTTGCGGCCCTTACTTCCGTGGCTCCTATTCATTTAATGAAAGGGGCCGCTGAAGCACGGCCCGTGCACGGGCAACACACGGGGGACATCCCCGGGTCCCCGTGTGCCGCTAGTGCTTTTAATTCACGGCTGGTCGGGACTTTTCTCTCCACAGTTTACAAGCAGAATGGGGGATGGAATGGATGGAATTCCTGAACGGTGATCGAGCACAGGTGTGAACCTAGTCTTAGAGAGTCAGTACATATGGCACCTCATAAAGCTAATAGGAACCCAGCTATGTAGTTATGAAAAGTGATACATCAGTACATCACCTTGTCTTGGTGCACTGGTTGATGACACATTTTAGCGTTTTGCTTCTAGTTTTTGAGTACAGTCACGTCTATTTGCCTGCACCTTCTGGCTTGAGCTAATATTGAGGAGTCTCTAAAATTCTGTTTGGAAGTCTGATATTTTTGTTTTGTTGGGTCACTCATATGAATGTGCCTCCTCAGGGTCTACTGGATGTGTATGTGGCCATCAGGTTCCTAAACCCAGCTCTGTCTGAAAACATCAGAGCATAGATAAGTTCTTCTTAAGTTTTCTCCAAAGACATACTGATAGGGAATGTAGATTGTGAGCCCTATATGGGACAGTGACTGACAATGTCTGTAAACGTTGCGGCGTTATAAAAGTAAGCATAATAAAATAAATAAAATAAGTTTTGGCAAAGGGAAGCAATTGATCCATAACCCCTGCAGGGTCATCCTGCTTAGAGATATGGGAAATAGGTCAGGAATTCAGTCTCTTTTAGGTGAAGGGTTGCATTAGACATCAAGTCAGTGAACACATTTTGTGGCAAAAAATATATATTTCGAAAGATATTTCTACAGGTTAGTGCCCTTAGCTTTACTGAAAACTGTGATATATTCCACAATATAGGAGGCTCAGGAGCACTGGACTTACAAATACGGGGCAAATACAAGTAGGCAATCAGGTAAAACACAGGGAACACAAAATCTATGAGCAAAGTCAGGAAAGCTGCTTGCTGTCTGTGGATAATATCCCATATGTAATCACACAAGCAGCCAAAAGTAAATACAAGTACATAGAAAACTTTTTTCTTACTCTAATTTTAACTTGTATTTTGCATAAGGAGGAACAAAATGGGACGTGTGGAAGTTTAAGTAAAAGTAACAGATGTTACGTGAATAACACAATGAGAACTATTTGCTAGTCCAAAGCTTTCATGTCATAGACAATAGGTTAACTACTCAAAAATAGTTTAAGGGGTGTAGATATAGGGGATCAGAGGTAGTAATTGCGTAGTGGACACTGGAGCCTCAGGGGGCCTAAAGGCCTCTCTAAAGGGTGGTTCAAAGGAATGGAGGCACCTGAATAAATGGAAAATTGTAGTTGGGAGCGCCATCGTCTATAAAGATACATAGAGATACATACGCATACATAACCCTAGCAACATGTCACACACAGAATGGCATTCCTAACCACTGTTTTCCATTTATCAAGTGTCTCCACACCTTTCCAAAACCCTGTACAACATAATAAGACAACAATATTATGGATAACACATTTTAAGTGGAGTCCCTGTTATATATTTTGCATTGGGGCCCAGGATTTTCATGTTATTCCTCTGATAACTTGCTGTCATTGTGTAGACTTAGATCTTATGAACTATGTATAATTAAGTTACCGCTGTAATCTAGAAGTATTTTTGATCTGCAGAACGAGGATGACAAAAGTATTAAAGAGGTTGTCCAGTTCTTTTGTATTGATGACCTTTTCTCAGGAAAGGTCATCTTAAAAAATCCGACACCTGGGTCCGTCACTGATCAGCTGTTTGGAGGGCCTGCAGCACTCATGTGAGCACTGTGATCCTTCGCTATTTACATTGCATGCCGCTTGTTCTATAGCAACCAATTTCAACGTCATTACAGTTTCATCCCATTCACTTCTAGTTGCACAAGCGATGTGTCCCCCATAAACAGCAGACTAGTGGGGTCTCTGGTGTTGAACCCCCACTATTTAATTTACGACCTATCCTGAACATAGGCCAGTAAAAAACAATTTGCCAATTTGATGTGCTAAACAAGTTTACATGATAACAAGTATACATGCGTACTTCTGCCTTTGCTGGAAATGAAATTATCTATCCTCAAGATGTGTTTATATACAAAAGCCAATCTACAGTGGCAGAACTGCAGGGAGAAGGGAGAGATTAGTAGCCTGGACCACGGATGAAACAATGGATATGTCTCAGACTACCTCACACTCCCTGTAGGCACTGACATAGTTAACCATAGATCACAGCTCTGCCCAGGGGCGTAAATACCAGAGTAGCAGCGGTAGCGGCCTGGGACATTAAGGGGCCCGAAGCCCTGTGGCAGCCGCTACTGCGAACCCCACAAACACTGCTATTATTATACTCCGGGGTCTTTTCAGACCCCAGAGTATAACAATCGGGGGCCCAGAGGAGGTGAGCGAATATAGAAAAAAACGCTACTTACCTCTCCTACACTCCGATAGGCTTCGGGCATTTTTGGTGACGTCCCAGACGTCAGCCGACATCATTATGCGTTGCGACACTGGCCTGGATCACGCGAGATCTGGTCCAACATTGAAGATGGCCGAAGTAGTGCACAGGAGTTCATTGGAGCCAGGGAGAGGTAATTAGCATTGTTTTTTATGTTTGTATCCTACCCTGGGTCTCCGATCATTATACTCTGGGGTCTGAAAAGACCCCAGAGTATAATAATTGTTCATGGGTGGTCCACAATGGGGCATACTACTGTGTGCAGGGGCCACTATGCTGCATAATACTGTGTGCAGGGGCCAATATGCTGCATAATACTGTGTGCAGGGGCCAATATGCTGCATAATACTGTGTGTAGGGGCCAATATGCTGCATAATACTGTGTGCAGGGGCCACTATGCTGCATAATACTGTGTGCAGGGGCCACTATGCTGCATAATACTGTGTGCAGGGGCCACTATGCTGCATAATACTGTGTGCAGGGGCCACTATGGGGCATAATACTGTGTGCAGGGGCCACTATGGGGTATAATACGGTGTGCAGGGGCCGCTATGGCGCATAATAGTGTGCGCAGGAATGCGGTTTGTGCGGGGAGGGGGTGTTGGAGGGGGCGGCGGTCCAGGGGGGAGGGCCCCATGTCAAATGTTTGCCTTGGGGCCCAGCCACTCATAGTTACGCCACTGGCTCTGCCCTAATGGAGCTGAACTAAAAAGCAACCAAGAATCAAGATCTAGGAAAAATAAATTTCAGGTAATCATCCCATCTAGGTATTCTGTTACATCCACTCCTGACTTTGGCTAAAAAAAAACGCAGCAAAATCTGCAACAAAAAAGCTGGGTTACCGTAACATGGGGCCTTAGCTTGAAACTTTTGATCAATTTGGAAAGTTTCATAATTTTTTATTCACTGCATGGAAAGCATGTTTTTTTCATAGGTCAAGGTGAGTAAACTGCCTTAAGGCTAAGGCCCCATGTAGCAGGTCACAGCAAAAAAGTGCTGTGGGAAAAACTGCGTCAGAAATGCATCAAAGTTTTTCCCGCAGTGCTTTTCCTCTGCGGACTTTCTGCTTCCATTATACCTAAATGGTAACCGCCAGCGTTTCCATAGGTATAACTGACATGCTCCGATGTGCAAAAAAACGTAAGTGTTTTTCAAATTGCAGCATTTCCGCTGCAGATTATTTTCTGCAATGTGTGGATGAGATTAGCCCAAATCGCATCCACTTTGCAGGTACTGTAAAATTGCGGCGTTTACGCTATGTGGGGCCCCGGCCTCAGACTCTTTGTTAGTAAACTCACACAGAAACAAAAACTTGGGAATGCTAAATTCAAAATTTGCTCACTCAACAGTCATCTAATGTGCATAGCACACTAAAATTACCATGTATCTCTTAAACAGTACAATATAAGCACTTTTACTTATTGTATACCTTATTCCCTTTCAATTGTAAGATTTGAATTTTTTTTTATTTTTAAACTATTTGGAGGTTTATATGAATGCAATTAAAATGTCTCTCTCTCTGTCTCAAATATATATATATACAGTCATATGAAAAAGTTTGGGCACCCCTATTAATCTTAATCATTTTTAGTTCTAAATATTTGGGTGTTTGCAACAGCCATTTCAATTTGATATATCTAATAACTGATGGACACAGTAATATTTCAGGATTGAAATGAGGTTTATTGTACTAACAGAAAATGTGCAATATGCATTAAACCAAAATTTGACCGGTGCAAAAGTATGGGCACCTCAACAGAAAAGTGACATTAATATTTAGTAGATCCTCCTTTTGCAAAAATAACAGCCTCTAGTCGCTTCCTGTAGCTTTTAATCAGTTCCTGGATCCTGGATGAAGGTATTTTTGACCATTCCTCTTTACAAAACAATTCCAGTTCAGTTAAGTTTGATGGTCGCCGAGCATGGACAGCCCGCTTCAAATTATCCCACAGATGTTCAATGATATTCAGGTCTGGGGACTGGGATGGCCATTCCAGAACATTGTAATTGTTCCTCTGCATGAATGCCTGAGTAGATTTGGAGCTGTGTTTTGGATCATTGTCTTGCTGAAATATCCATCCCCGGTGTAACTTCAAATTCGTCACTGATTCTTGTACATTATTCTCAAGAATCTGCTGATACTGAGTTGAATCCATGCGACCCTCAACTTTAACAAGATTCCCAGTGCCAGCATTGGCCACACAGCCCCAAAGCATGATGGAACCTCCACCAAATTTTACATTAGGTAGCAAGTGTTTTTCTTGGAATGCTGTGTTTTTTTGACGCCATGCATAACGCCTTTTTGTATGACCAAACAACTCAATCTTTGTTTCATCAGTCCACAGGACCTTCTTCCAAAATGAAGCTGGCTTGTCCAAATGTGCTTTTGCATACCTCAGGTGACTCTGTTTGTGGCGTGCTTTCAGAAACGGCTTCTTTCGCATCACTCTCCCATACAGCTTCTCCTTGTGCAAAGTGTGCTGTATTGTTGACCGATGCACAGTGACACCATCTGCAGCAAGATGATGCTGCAGCTCTTTGGAGGTGGTCTGTGGATTGTCCTTGACTGTTCTCACCATTCTTCTTCTCTGCCTTTCTGATATTTTTCTTGGCCTGCCACTTCTGGGCTTAACAAGAACTGTCCCTGTGGTCTTCCATTTCCTTACTATGTTCCTCACAGTGGAAACTGACAGGTTAAATCTCTGAGACAACTTTTTGTATCCTTCCCCTGAACAACTATGTTGAACAATCTTTGTTTTCAGATCATTTGAGAGTTGTTTTGAGGAGCCCATGATGCCACTCTTCAGAGGAGATTCAAATAGGAGAACAACTTGCAATTGGCCACCTTAAATACCTTTTCTCATGATTGTATACACCTGGCTATGAAGTTCAAAGCTCAGTGAGGTTCCAAAACCAATTTTGTGCTTCAGTAAGTCAGTAAAAAGTAGTTAGGAGTATTCAAATCAATAAAATGATAAGGGTACCCAAATTTTTGCACCGGTCAAATTTTGGTTTAATGTATATTGCACATTTTCTGTTAGTACAATAAACCTCATTTCAATCCTGAAATATTACTGTGTCCATCAGTTATTAGATATATCAAATTGAAATGGCTGTTGCAAACACCCAAATATTTAGAACTAAAAATTATTAAGATTAATAGGGGTGCCCAAACTTTTTCATATGACTGTATATACACTATATATATATATATATATATATATATATATATTGTGGGGAACCACTCAGGTAGCTGCTTGGTAGCAGTGCAGGAAACAGGGACACAGAGACTGGATCACACTCAAATTTGGTGTTTATTCACATAGGTTGCCTTTACAAAGACATGAACAGAAAACAACAACAAAAAAGACCCTCCGGCTGAGACACCAATACAGAAAACAGACCCTATCTATACAGGAGCCTGGCTGCCAGACTCTCGCTCTGGGTACTACAGATGGGTGGCACAGAGTTACCTTGATGCAGGTTCAGATACACAGGTCACTTTTCCTCAGTGTAGTGCCACACCTCCTAGTTCTGACACTCAGCCTATATCAGACCTTAATTAGTCAGGTGACCTCCCTGCTGTGGGCTTCTACCACACACCCTTTAACTGCCTGGCTGGAAAATACCTGTTCTCCCAAACCACACCCTTCACTTTCTCACATACCCTTCCCCTCAGTTCTGACCCCTCGGGGCGAACTCCAGCCATTAAACAATGAGTCCGGGACAAGGCATCTGCATTGCCTTGCAGTTTCCGACTCTGTGCTCCACTGAGAAACTAAAGTTTTGAAGGGACAAGAACCAGCTAGTGACCCTGGTATTTTTGTTGTTGGATCTACTCATCCAAGTGAGGGGTGAGTGGTCAGTCACTAGACGGAACTGCGTCCCCAGCAAGTAGTACCTCAGGGCCTCTAACGCCCATTTTATCGCCAGACACTCTTTCTCTACTATGCTGTAGTTTTTCTCTGCTGGCGTGTGTTTCCTGCTCAGGTAGGTGTGAAAGATCCTCAGTGCGCCAACACCGCGTTGGCCCACACCTGAGTCTTCTTTCATAAAAACCACACTCACCGCCAGTGAGTGCTGGGTTCACAGGATAAATACAAGACAAGCTTTCTAAATTTTATATATTTATTAGCCCCTAAATGGGTCGGTATTAACATCTAACACATGCAGTTCAGAACAGATATGTAGATATATACAAACATTAACAGTTACTAGTTACAAGATACAGTACAATAAAATAAAAGGGAATAACAGTGAAATAATTACTTTACCACACATATCCTGGATGTGGCTCTATAATCCAACCCTCACACATGGCATGTGGGGCTAACCAATGGAGGCAGCGGCATCAACTCCAGCAACTCATCACAGCAGCCTCTCCTCATAGTAGCAACGTCATAGTAATCTCCCAGTGGTAGTCTCAGCACAATCTCCTCCCACTGACCTCTTACCTCATCTTATATACCCTTTATGCCACCTCCCAGAATGAGGTCAACGGCGACGGCAAGTCTGATTGATTAATGCACTCAAGTCCAGATTCTTTGTATGAAGCTGAGACCAAGTGAAATGATACAATGTTATCAGCCATATCTGATCTACCAGCCCAGGCTGCACAATGCATGTTTATTTGATCACTCAGGCCTATGTATGAATTCAATGGAGCCATTCTGGGATGGATACAAAGCCCTATTGTCACAATGTTGCCACTACTGGCCATACACCTAGGATTATAGCTGCGCACATTATGAATAAATGCAAGTAAGAAGGGAGATACTATACCCAGAGATCAAAATACAGCTTTGAGTTATAGCCATATTTAAGTGGAATCATCACAGTAGGTGACTGGATGCTCTTCTCCATTCACCTCCTGAGATAGGACAGCTCCCAGCCCTATATCTGATGCGTCTGTCTGTACCACAAGCTCTCTGCTGAAGTCGGGCGTAATGAGGACAGGAGAACCACACAAGGCCACCTTTAACGCCTGAAAAGCACATTCGGCCTGGTCATTCCAGTGTACCATAACGAACCTTTTACCCTTTAGAAGGTCCGTCAGGGGAGCAGACACTGTGGCAAAGTTGGGTATAAAGCGTCTGTAATACCAACAATGCCCAGGAATGACCTAACTTGTTTGGTTCTCACAGGTCGAGGCCATTTCTGAATAGCGTCGACCTTGTTGACCTGGGGTTTGATTATACCACGGCCGATCACATACCCCAAATAACATGTTTCCTCCATCCCCAAAGCACACTTCTTGGGGTGAGCGGTCAGGCCAGCTGCTCTCAAAGAATTCACTACAGCTTGTACCTTGGGCAAGTGACTCTCCCAGTCATTGCTGAAAATGATGATATCATCCAGATATGCTGAGGCGTATCTTCTATGAGGTTGTAACACTATGTCCATTAAGCGTTGGAATGTGGCTGGGGCCCCGTGGAGCCCGAATGGTAACACGAGATAATGAAAAAGTCCCTCAGGGGTGATAAAGGCAGTTTTTTCTTTGGCGTTATCAGTCAGGGGTGCCTGCCAGTATCCCTTAGGTGATCGAGTGTAGTGAAGTACCGGACCCCTCCCAGTCTCTCAATAAGTTCGTCTACCCGTGGCATGGGGTAGGCGTCAAATTTAGACACCTCATTCAGTTTCCTGAAATCGTTGCAGAAACGCAACGTCCCATCTGGTTTGGGAACTAGGACAATGGGACTGGCCCATTCACTTTTGGAATCCTCAATCACGTAATTTTAACATTTTCTGCACTTCTTCCGAAATGGCTTGTCGATGAGCCTCGGGGACCCGATACGGTCTCGACCATACTTTCAACTGGGGCTCGGTAACAATATAATTTTTGATTATGGACGTACACCCAGGTAGCTCGGAGAAAACGTCTATATTCCTTGCTACAAACTCTCTGGACTCTTGCTGTTGGCTTTTTGTGAGGGACTCTGCTATTGTTACCCTTACTGCTTCTTCTGTAGTCCTAACTGCAGCCTGTGGTGACAGTACAGGAGGCAGTTTAGCCGGAGATCTTTCTGTAAGCAGACTCTCTTGGTCTTTCCACGCCTTTAACAGGTTTACATGATAAATCTGCTCTGGTTTTCTCCTACCAAGCTGACGAACCTTGTAGTTCACTTCCCCTATTTTCTCCATCACATCATAGGGTCCTTGCCATTTGGCAAGGAACTTACTCTTCACTGTGGGAATGATTACGAGCACTCGGTCACCGGATTTAAAGGTCCTTACCTTCGCCGACCTATTGTAAACCCGGCTTTGAGCCTTTTGGGTCTCCTCCTGATGCTCTCTAACTATGGGCATAACGGCCGCCACCCTGTCCTGCATACCAGCGATGTGTTCCATAACACTTTAGTGGGGGGTGAGTTCCTGCTCCCACGTTTCTCTGGCAATGTCCAACAGACCCCTAGGATGTCTGCCGTAGACCAACTCGAAGGGAGAAAACCCAGTGGAAGCTTGTGGTACTTCACGGATGGCAAACATCAAATATGGTAACAGAACATCTCAGTCCTTTCCATCCTTGTTTACCACCTTTTTTAACATACTTTTTAAGGTTTTGTTAAACCGTTCTACTAACCCGTCTGTCTGGGGATGATAAACAGATGTACGTAACTGTTTGATATTAAAGAGTTTGCACAGTTCCTTGGTGACTTTAGACATAAATGGCGTACCCTGATCCGTGAGGATCTCCTAGGGTAGACCCACTCGGCAAAACAACAAACAACTCTTTGGCAATCAACTTTGCCGACGTGTGCCGTAGTGGGATGGCTTCAGGATATCAGGTAACATAATCCATGACTACCAAAATATGCTGATGCCCCCGAGCGTACTTAACTAAAGGACCTACCAAGTCCATGGCAATCCTTTCAAAGGGCACCTCAATAATGGGCAGAGGTACCAGGGGGCTTCGAAAATGTGCCATGGGGGCATGCAACTGACATTCCGGACATGTTTCACAAAACACTTTAACCTCATGATATACCCCCGGCCAATAAAAATGCTGCAATATGCGGTCCAACGTTTTTGTGGCACCTAGGTGTCCCCCTAGCACATGTTTATGTGCTATCTCCAGCACCGTCCGGCGATAAGGCTGGGGTACCAGTAACTGCTCTAAGGTCTCACCTTGCACCCTGTCAACTTGGTATAAAAACTCCTGGTTGACTGCCATGGGGGGGAACACCTCATCAGCACCTGAGCGCTGAGACACACCATTAACAATAATATTCTCCCAGGTCCTTTTCAGAGTGGGGTCCTGGAGTTGTGCAGAACCAAAGTTATCACTCTTCTCTGCCACTCTCTGATCATAACCTTCTGTCTCTCACCATCAGTGCTTTCTCTCCTTCACAGGACACACCTACTCATCATACATATAGGAATTTACATGCTATTAACACCCAGCACCTCTCAGCTACTCTGCAGTCCACTCTATCCCTTATCTTTTCACTCTCCTGTCCCAATCTAGCCACCAGTCACTATAATGAAACCCTTAAGAGTGCATTGGATGAGGCGGCTCCCCCCTCCACTCGAAAAGTTAGAGCAGGAGGCAGCAACCCTGGCACACGCCTCAGACACGTTTTCTTCAGCGGTGCTCTAAGTGTGCTGAACGTCTGGGGAGAAAATCACGTTCACCTGCAGACTTCCTTCACTTTAAATTTATGCTTTAAACCTATAATTCTGCCCTTCACCTAGCCAAACAAGCCTATTTCACCGTTCTCATCTCTTCTCTCTCCTGTAACCCTAAAAGGCTATTTGAAACTTTTCACTCCTTACTCACTCCTAAGGTGCAGATGCCATTCACAGACCTTAGCGCAGATGACCTGGCCTTTTTATTTCCATGATAAAATTGATAAGATCCGTCAGGAAATAACTGCCCAATCCCCAGGTGGCACTGACCCCCTCACCAGCCGCACTTCAGACTGTTCATTCTCATCTTTTGAACCTGTTACAGAGGAGGAAGTATCTCAGCTACTTTCTTCTTCTCACCCTACGACCTGCAGTAGTGACCCTTTCCCCTCACACCTTCTCCAGTCTTTGTCGCCTGCTGTCACGACTTACCTAACTAAAATATTTAACCTCTTTCTCTCTTCTGGAATTTTCCCATACTCTTTCAAACATGCTGTCATAACCCCACTACTGAAGAAATCCTCCCTTGACCCGTCCTATGCTGCTAACTATCGACCTGTCTCTAACCTCCCTTTTATCTCCAAAATCTTGGAACGCTTAGTCTATTCTCGTTTAATCAGCTATCTTTCTGCTAACTCTCTTCTTGACCCCTTACAATCTGGCTTCCACACTCTGCACTCTACTGAAACGGCCCTCACAAAAGTCTCCAATGATCTCCTGACAGCTAAATCCAAAGGTGACTTCTCTCTTCTTATTCTTCTAGATCTCTCAGCAGCATTTGACACTGTTGACCATCAACTCCTCCTCACTATGCTCCGTTCTGTCGGCCTCACGGACATTGCTCTCTCCTGGTTTTCCTCTTATCTCTCCGACTGCACTTTCTGTGTATCATTTGAGGGCTCCGTTTCTTCTCCTCTTCCCCTTGCCGTTGGGGTTCCTCAGGGCTCGGTCCTAGGTCCCCTGTTCTTCTCCCTCTACACAGCCCCATTGGACAAACCATCACTAGATTTGGCTTCCGGCACCATCTTTATGCTGACACCCAACTATATACGTCATCCCGTGACATCACCCCTGCACTAATACAGAACACCAGAGACTGTCTCTCTGCTGTCTCAAATATCATGTCTTCGCTCTATCTGAAACTGAATCTCTCAAAGACTGAATTACTGCTGTTTCCACCATCTAATAGATCTGTCCCTGATATCTCCATTGCAGTCTCTGACCTTACCATAACTCCTAGGCAGTATGCCCGCTGCCTCGGGATTTTGTTTCCTTCACCCCCCATATCCAATCACTTGCACGCTCATGTCATCTCCACCTCCAAAACATCTCCAGAATCCACCCTTTCCTTACCACAAATACACTAAAGACACTTATTGTTGCCCTGATTCACTCTCGCCTTGACTACTGTAACTCCTTACTAATCGGTCTTCCCCTTACTAAACTCTCCCCTCTACAATCTATTCTGAATGCAGAGGCCAGGCTCATCTATCAGTCTAGACACTACAGCAATGCCTCCGGTCTGCGCCAGTCACTACATTGGCTGCCTATTCAATACAGAATACAATATAAACTTATGCACCCTCATCACAAGGCCCCATAATGCTGCCCTACCTACATTTCCTCCCTCATCTCTGTCTATCGCCAACCCGTACTCTCCGTTCACTCATTGACCTAAGACTAATATCCTCTATTATCAGAACCTCCCACGCTCGTATACAAGACTTCTCCTGAGTTGCACCACTTCTCTGGAATGCTCTATCCCAGACTATTAGATTAACCCCCAATTTCCACAGCTTTAAGCGTAAACTAAAGACATATCTTTTCAGAAAGGCCTATCACAACTCCGAATGTAAACCCTTCCATAGTTAGAATCCCTAAAACGCACCCTCCTCTGTTTACGCTCCAACATTACCTCACAGAATATGATGCTGTATCAGACTAACTTTATATTTCCAGGTACCATCTGCATGTTAAAGGACACGACTGGTAACGGCTCATACAGCTTTATATATGTGTAATGACAGTAACCTCTATTACAGAATTGTCTAACCATTGTATAAGCAATGCTACGTCCGATGTCACCCCTGCTACCTATTGTGTCACCCGCTCTACCTCATAGATTGTTAGCTCTTGCGAGCAGGGTCCTCAGTCCCAGTGTGTGAATTGACTATTTCTTTGTAATGTATCTTTTTTGTCAGTACTTGAACACTACAGATTGTACAGTGCTGCGGAATATGGTGGCGCTATATAAATAAAATTTATTATTATTATTATCACGGGACACCTCCAAGTCCAACATCTGAGGTTTGGTACCAGCCTCTTCGGCTTTGCCTGCCATTCCCTCTAGGGGAAACACAGAGCTACCATTTTCTCCTAAAATGGTCACCCTCTACGGTAGGAACCCTAGAGTCCTGGTCATTGGGTTCAGGCTCCAGGACCTGACCAGACAATACTTGTGGTATTCCTGGGGGTATGTTCTCTGACCTTTGCTTTCCCCGCCACAGAGACCAAAACAGGGGAAAGTCCCATCCCAGAATGAAGTCATGGGGTAGGTCATGTCAGCTCTCCCCACAGGGGGTCTGGATGGCGATAATCACAGTCGGGTAGTCTCTTATATCGCCATGTATGCACAGGACGCCAACTGTGCGTCCGGTGACAGTCCCGAGGTCAACACAAGACCCATTAACGAGAGTCATCCGACTGACAGAGTCCAGTAGTGCCACCACTAGGCACCCAGCCATGGTCACTTGGCATAGGTGGCGCCCATCAGCAGTGTCAGAGGAGGCAGCAGCATAGGCTGGGGCAGCATAGAGGGGCACCCTCTGATCTAGGCTGCCGTCCATGGGCTCCAAGGCATGGAGACAACTAGCTGCAATATGGCCTGGTTCGTGGCAATCGCAGAAGATGACAGCCTCTCCCCTCCTGGTACCCTGGGTCACTATCTTATCCTGGGGAGCTCGAGGAATGTTGGGCCTCCGGGCCTTGGGGACTTGTGGGATCTTGGGGGGCTCCTTCCTGAGGGACTGTGTAGCCCAGTAGCATTCCACCAACCCCACCAATGCATTGGCATTAGTTGGGTCTCCATGCCCCACCCACTGCAGGATCTTACCCAGTAAAGCTCTCAGATACTGGTCCACGACGACCCGCTCCACCAACCGGGCTGGGGTCAACGTCTCCGGCTGTAGCCACTTACGGACAAGTTGTACAAGGTGGTGCATTTGTGATCTCGGTGGTAACGCCTCCAGGTATTCCCAACTGTGGACTCTTTGAGTCCGAATGTGCTGGTCCACACCCAGTCGGGCCAGGATCTCCGCCTTCACCCGCTGGTAGTCGCATGCATCCTGTTCACTCAGGTCAAAATAGGCTTGCTGGGGCTCGGCGACTAAAAAAGGTGCCAACACCTCGGCCCAGAGGTGTCGTGGAAGCCTCTCACAGTTGGCTACTCTTTCAAACCCAGTCAAATAGGCCTCTATGTCGTCCTTTGCTGTCATCTTGGTCAACGCTTTACGGACCTCTTTCCTGATGTCCCGCTTTGGCTTTGGTGGGTCAGCCTTTTGCTGAGTGGCCAGCAACATTGACATCTGCTGGGCCAAGAGTCGGTTGGTCTCTTGTTGCGCTGCATTAGCCTGTATTAGCTGCTTCGCAACCTCCTCCATGGCTGTGGCTCTCTATTTCAGCGCCGTCAGCTACCAGGACACGCAGCCAGTGTATGTCTCACGGCACTTATGCGCGCATCCGAAGCACCATGGGGAACCGCTCAGGTAGATGCTTGGTAGCAGTGCAGGAAACAGGGACACAGAGACTGGATCACACTCAAGTTTGGTGTTTATTCACATAGGTTGCCTTTACAAAGACATGAACAGAAAACAGCAAAAAAAAAAAACCTTCTCGGCTGAAAACTAACAAATACAGAAAACAGACCCTATCTATACAGGAGTCTGGATGCCAGACTCTAGCTCTTGTTACTTCAAACAGGTGGCACAGAGTTACCTTGATGTAGGTTCAGATACACAGGTCACTTTTCCTCAGTATAGATAGATATATACAGTGGTTATTCACAAAGTCATAAACAGAAAAATGAACAGAAGAAAACAAGTTTTATACCTGTATAAAGGTCCAAGATGACCTTTAATCTGCTTTGGATATATTTTTTGCTTAAATACAAGAATAAAAATAACAAAAACACTATCTGAGCAGATGAATAAATTAGAAATTTGATTGTCCATAGATATATAAACCAGTTAATAATCCAGTTAATCCAGTGTGTATGTATAGATATATATATATATATATAGATATAACAAACCATGGATTAACTCTGATATAAAAACACTACTTAAGGAGAAAAAGATGGCATTCAGGACAAGAGATAAGGAGGGGTTGAGGGAAGTACAAAAGGAGCTGAGGAATCAAATCAGGCAGGGAAAAGCCAGTTATAAAGAAAAAATGGAAAAGCAAATGGAAAGAAAAGACATAAGGGGGGTCTGGGAGGGGCTTAAGTCAATTTCGGGTCATAAACAGTCTGTCTGCCAGATTGAGGCAGATGTTAATTGGCTTAATGAACTAAACCTATTCTTCAACAGATTTGATCACACACCAGCTCCTCCCACCCCAGTATGTCCTTCAGCTTCCCCCACCACAATGACTTCTCCCCATGCGGCCACTTCCCAACAGACCAGTAAATCCAGAAATCCGTCTTTATCTGGCCACAGTCTGACCTTCACACGGGCCCAGGTGTGGAAGGAGATGAAAAAGATCAAGGCGAGGAAAGCCGCAGGGCCAGATGACATCAGTGCAAGGCTAATTAAGACTTGCGGGGACCAGCTGTGTGGTATAATTACATATATGTATAATATGAGCCTGAGGCAGGAAACAGTCCCTGAATTATGGAAATCTTCTTGTGTGGTACCAGTTCCAAAGAAACCCCACCCTATGGACCTCAACGACTACAGACCTGTAGCACTGACATCCCACCTGATGAAGATCTTGGAGAGATTGGTTCTCACACATCTCCGCCCTCTAGTGAGCCCCGCTATGGACCCCCTCCAGTTTGCTTATTGGCCGGGCATTGGGGTAGATGATGCCATCATCCATCTTCTGCACAGGGCTCTGTCTCACCTGGAGAAACCAGGGAACACAGTAAGAATAATGTTCTTTGACTTCTCCAGTGCTTTTAACACCATACAGCCCAGGTTATTGAGGGACAAGCTGGGCCTTGCTGGAGTGGACTACCACCTCTCCAACTGGATCCTAGACTACCTCACAAATCGACCTCAATACGTGAGAGCCCAAGACTGTGTGTCAGGTACCGTGATCTGTAATACGGGGGTACCTCAGGGTACGGTTCTCGCCCCTTTCCTCTTCACACTGTACACTGCAGATTTTAGGTGCAACTCATCCAGCTGCTACCTACAGAAGTATTCTGACAACTCTGCAATAGTGCGTCTCATCACAGATCAACCAGGGACAGAAATAAACTTGACAAGCTGATTAGAAAGGCCAGCTCTGTCCTGGGGAGCCCACTGGACCCAGTGTAGGTGGTGGGTGACAGAAGGATACTGTCCGTGGTGAGCTCCATGCAGAAGAAGAAGTCCCAT